>JBBPBR010000008.1:42056086-42080970 GCA_037974775.1 Cicer pinnatifidum | reverse complement strand
AAAAAAAAAAAACAATTATACTTGATTGTACCCGTGACATAAGTCATTAAGAGCATGTTTCTTTTATATTACAAATATATAGATATTTCTTCTACTCCAATACAAATATTTGAACATTTTATAGAAATTTAATAGTAAATGATACAACCGGAAAGGTCTTTTTGATGCAATTTGAATGAAATAAGTAATATTGATCTTCATATTAGTAACCTAAGAGGGATAAGAGGTCTAATATGATAGAAGTGTGAAATTTTTTTTTTTTTTTATATTAATCTTATATCATTCACTATTAGAAATTTCGCCTATAACGACCGATTTAAAGATCGAATATTTTCAGTCATACTGACGACCGAAATAGAGACCTTAATTTTGAACTTATGAACTAAATATTTTTTCGTCACTAAATCGGTCGCTAATGAAATTTAGAGACTAAAATAGCAACTAAATTTTAGCGACAAAAAATTTAATCGCTAAAAAAACTTCCTTTTACATTAGCAACCGAAAGAGAGACTGAAATTTTAAACCTTGAAACTAAATATTATTTCATCACTAAATTGGTCGCTAACAAAAAGTAGAGATTGAAATAGCAACTAAATTTTAGCGACCAAAATTTCAGTCGCTAACTATTTTTTAATTACATAATTTAATTTTCTTTATAAATAAAAAAAATGTGAAATAGTTTTTGCAGAATTAATCTTTTTTAGAAAATATGAAATATTTAATAACTAATTAAAAAAAGAAAAAAACAAAATTATGTAGTCATGCATTTGAATATTTGTCTTGTCAAATTTTTTTCTTTTTCAGTTTACTCAAATAAACCCTAAAACCACATTTCTTTCAAGAGTTCTTTCTCAACACCACAACTCAAGCTAATTGTCTCTCAGCCTAGCTAGACCTGGTTCAAGCAATTAAGCCAAAACAACACTTATTCCTTAGCGGACTCAATTCTTTTGTTCACTTCTCTTTCTTTTCTTTCACTATTCCCACCAAGCCCTGGGTTCTCTTGATGCTTTAATCAATTTTTCTACAAAAATCAGTTCCTTTTTCTTTCTCAACCCACCACAAATCCTAAAACTATCATTCGTTGCTAATCCCCTCTCAAACCAACCTCCGCAACTACGACGTGAAGTCAACCGGATCTCTTAAACGGTTAAACTACAAATGTGGCGTGAAACCCTCATTGTTTTTCGTCTCGTTGGCTATCGTGAACCAAAAGATAAGGAATTTATATTCTAATTTTCTAATTATACTTCATTATTTGTGTTTTTTTTTTTTTTTTCTGTGATGTGATCATTTTGAATTTATTTAACTAAAGGGGTTAAAGAAATTATGCATATAAGGTGTTTGATAATATGCACTTTTGGTAATTTTAGCTAAAAGGGGTAATGTGTTACTAAAATTTATGGTTGCAGTTGGTAATTATTAAACTACATGTTTTCTTGGTTTAATTGGCTGCTATGGCATTGCACATTTTGCATGTACATAAAAATGTCTTAACCTACCTGGTGCTAACTATCATTTTGCAATTATCTTGAGTTTTATTAGTGGATTAACATATTGGAGTTTGATAATCAATAGATTAAAATGAATAATTAGCTAGAATGGTGCATGTATTTAGTAATATGGTTGCATACTGGGCATAACTAGTAGTTTGTTTCTTTTTATGTTCTCCAAAAATCTTTAGACTTATTAGTTTTTCCTTTATCCGTGTATGTTTTCATGTCCACCAATTTACTTATCCTTTCTCCTTGTTTGGTTTGCATTTAGCTGTTTATTATTGTTACTAGTTTTAAAACTAACTTAACTATCAGGGACCTTGTCATGGATGACTAGGGGCTTGGCATGGTTAGTAGTCAGTTTTCTTCATTTTGTGATGCAACTAGAAGTTATACAATGTAGATGGTTTTAACCAAGCTACTGTTTTGGATGCACAAATTTATTGTTATGATTTTGACTAAGATGATCTTAAATTTACTGAATGTGAGAACGTTGGTTTATTTTGGTATGATTATCTGAGTCAGCAAATTTAAAGGAAATATGTTCTGGAGTTGAGGCAAAATTTAAGAGAAATATATTTTGTAGTTGAGGCAAAATTTCCAGTTCCCGAATTGTTATTTACTCTGGGTTCTTTTGCATTTTCTAACTTGTCAAATTGGATGGATTATTTAACGGTGTAATCCATATTTTTTTGGGACGAAACAAACTCATTTCATTTGCAAGAATAGTGAAATAGGCAAATACAATATGTTAAGTTTGAAAACTAGATTAGATTTATAATAATTTAGTTTGGAGTTTAATATTTGAAGACCATGTAGCTAGCTCCTTAGTGTTTTTACAATATGTTAAGTTTGAAAACCATGTAGCTAGCTCCCTGGTGTTTTTTCCCTTAATAATTAACTAGCTTGACCGGTTCTTAAACAAGTCAAATGAGCCAACTACGCTCTTAATTTAAATAATCTATGTGTAATTAAATATAAGAGAAAAATAATTGAAAAGTTAGTATACTATTTAATTTCAATTTAAAATTAAAATAAAATACACCAAATTTTTCGTTATTATTTTTGTATATAATTCATTTAAAGGGGAAGAACTGTCTAATTCAATCATAATTAAATTGCAAATGAACCTAAATTAATATAATTATATTAGTTGAACTATAATTTGAGAAATTCATACATTTTCTAAAGTGATCTACAATTATTAACATATGATGATCATTACATGATATTACAGTCTTAGAAATATTTATTAAAATTTAATATAATATACATTCTTAGCATAAAAATATTATTTATATATATTTTTTTGTCACATTACTTAATGAGTGCAATTGATCAATTTTAAATGTATTAAATGAAGTGTAATTTATTATTTGATGACTAAGTAAAAAGTTTTACAGAGTCGACAAATCATAAACTATCCCATATGCTTCAGCCATATATTTTTTCATTCTATTAATTTAACGCATTAATAGTATTGACTATTAAGGCAAACATATCTTACTCAATTTGTTAACATCGGTTGTTAATTTCTAATTTTTTGATTATTTTTCTTTCTATATAGGCATTCTTGTAATTTCGGAATAGCAAAGAGGCTGAGCAATTTTCCTGTACAAGATATAAGGCTGAGTATTCAAATTTTCGAAAGGTAATTTTTTGATTATGCTTCATTCTGCATAGACATTATGCAACGAATAATTTTGTAATTCTAGAACATGTTAAATTGCATATTATCTATAAAAATGCAAGTGTCTACATGTGCTTAGGAAGTATGATGGTTAATTACTCAAATGGTTTCTTTTATTTATCTTCTTGGTAGATGTTTAATTCTAAAAATTGTTAATTATAATGTATAGCATTTGCTTAATAATATTACAGAAAATGGATATCCGCCAACGTCGTAGTTGGATGTATACTAGGCTAAATCCTAGTCGAAAGGCGTATACTGATGCATTTCTAAAAGGGTTAAATGAATTTGTGTCATTTGCAATTCAACAACCAAATTTATCAAATAGAGAAATTAGATGTCCTTGTTCTGTTTGTAAAAACATTGATTTCTTAAACTTTGAAGTGGTTAAGGTTCATATTTTAAGGAAGGAGTTTAAACCTAACTACTGGTATTGGACATCTCATGGAGAAAGTGGTCCATAGTTGCATGTAGAAATTAAAAGGAAAAAATATGCACAAGTGCGACATAACAATTATTTTAATAGATTTGAAAACATGGTTTATGATTCTATTGGACCACAATATCAAATGCATTGTGATGAAGAATTAGAGGAGTCTCCAAATATAGATGATCAAAAGTTCTATGATTTACTAAATGCGGCTCAAAAGCCATTGTGGCCGGGATGCAACGATCACACTAAATTGTCCTTTGCTGTTAGATTGTTGGCAATTAAATCACAGGGAAATATTTCTCAATGATTTCAAACATATGTAAGTGTCATGTGATTTCAACTATTATATTTCAACTATAGTACATGACTTATCTTGTAGTTGTGGAATATAATAAGTTTATTTTGCCTATTGATAGGTACATGATAAAAATAACTTGGTGCAAAATTTGTATTTGCACCACTTAGCATATGGTCCTAAGAGGAAGGTTCATACTTGGCCTATTTATTTTGTAAATGGTTTTAAGTTTCATAAAGAAGAGTGGAGTGTTGGTAAGAAAACCATTAATAATGGACTTTGTGTCAAGGGTGACGACGAAAGAGTTGAAAAAAATTACTATTATGGTATTATTAAAGAGATTCTGCAAGTTGAATACCTAGGAGAACCAACCAAGCAATTAGTTTTATTTAACTGTGAATGGTTTGATATTGTTGACAACACTGGCATGAAGATTCAACACCAATATGGTATTGTGGCGGTTCATCGTCGTAGAAGATATTCAAAATATGATCCTTTCATATTTGCAACAAATGTTATTCAATTGTATTATGTACCTTACGCAGAAAAATTAAAAGAAAAAGTTGATTGGTGGGTTGCCATTAAAATCAAACCTAGAGGCACAGTCGATGATCGATATACATTGGAAGTTGCATATTAAGATTCAACATCTACCACAACAAATGTAGTTTTTGTTGCAAATGATGAGCTACTTGATCATTTGAGATATGAAGTGGAAAATGAGGAAGTTGAAATGAATAATGAGGTTGCAAAAGACCAAGAGGAGGAAAAGGAAGAGGATGACGACATAGATTCAGACAAATTTGATTCAGAAAATGATTTTGAAAACAACTATAACTTTCATAATGATGATAATGATAGCGACGATGGTAGAGATAGTGATTATTAAATTTTAATATTTTTCATTTTGTGGAGTAGATGAAAATTTATTACTATACTTTGTTGTTGTTTTTATGCTATAAACATTTTTAATTGTATTTTTTTTTTTTTATTAATTGTAGATGGCAGATAAAGAGAAAGGAAAAGAAAAAGCTCTCAAGACTCGTCAATTAAAACAACATTTCAAACGTTCAAATGCAAATCCTCCTGCATTATCTCATACTACAACTCCATCACTTAGGACATCTCATGATTCACCTCCTCTTGTGACATCTCATAATTCACATCCTCCGAGTATATCTCATGTTGCAGATCCTTCTAAGACATCTTATGTTGCACCCCATCATAGTTCATCTCATGTTGCACCTTCTTCTAGTTCTCATAGTGCACCTTCTAGGACATCTAATGTTGCATTTCCTCATATTTCTCTTCCCATAAGGATTTCTAGGACATCTGCTACTACCATATCACCTAGGACATGTCAAGTTACACATCTACCTCGAACATCCCATGTGACACCTCCATCTTCGATACGAGGGGTAGATTCACCATCTAGTTCACAACCATCTCATTCTGAAGGAGTGCATAGCCCAAGATCCAATGAAACTGTCATTGCATCTGAGACACAAAGCAATGGTGGCAAGCGAACTTTATACCTTGACAGACAAGGGTAAATATATACATATATTTTTAGTTATTTAAGTATATTATATAAACTTCATAACTACTAATATGTATTGTTTGTAGATTTTTTCCTTCGCATCCTGCAGAAAATGGGATTGGAGATATCATCATAAATAATTTTAGTAAGCCATGGCCATCATCGAAAAAATAGACATTAATACGAGATACTTGTAGTTTGAATAGTTTAAGGTATATTGTTTCAAGGGCACCTTTTGTTGGTTTATATGGCCTCTATAATATATAATTATATGAAATGACTTCACTAATTTTGCAAGATTACTAACCAAGTTAACAATGACAGTTTCTAAGTATTGAAATTAATATCGAAACCAACGTGATCAATATTATTCCAATTCAACAGTTATAGATTCAAAACCTTAACAAGATAAAGATTCAAATACACATGTATTTTCAGGATAAGCATACAGATACAATCCTTATTCAAAATATTAATCAATACAGAAATTCACATACAAACATTCAAGAACAAATATTCAAGATCAATATAAAGAGAAGAGATAAGGAAAATCGTGCACCAAGATTTTATACTGGTTCGGCTATCAGTTTGATAGCCTACATCCAGTCCTAAAATCTACAACAGATTTCAGTCTTTCACTAGAATTGAATTGAGTACTTTTTACAGACTTTCCAGCAACACCGCCTATCCATCCAACTCAAACCCCAATTCTATTACAACGCCAACTTATCCCTAAGGGCTAATCACCAAAACCTCACGAGATCAAGTTGAGACTTCTTCTTGATGAACACACGCACCAACAAAGATAGCCACCAGTTTACACTACTGGATTTCCAGACTTTCAGTTACAGATAATTGTTCTTTAAGAAGATACAAAAGAAAACAAGGAAATATGACTCAATCACAATGTAGAATCTCACACAAGATATTTTGCCAATGAGTGTTTTGTGAGATATTACTATTTTCTCTCAAGGTGTATTTTTCAGCTCTCTGAGATTATGAAAAATGTTATGTTCGTTTTTCTTCCTCAGTTGTGAGAAATTGTGATTGAAATTGTTTATATAGTTTCTGAAAAACAACGTATAAATCGATTTCCTAACCGATTCATTAATGTGTTAAAACCAGCTCAATCGATTTCCCAATCGATTATCGCGTATCTTGTTTTTCTTGAATCTTGAAACTATATGAACTAATTGATTTGCTAATCGATTCTTTTAATGCACTTTTCAGAAACTGATACTTAGTTCATATCAGAATCGATTGAATAATCGATTATAGGTGTTTTGTTCCAACAACGAAATCAAAACAATCGATTATCCAGTCGACTTACATAATCGATTTTGCAATGAGCTAAGTTCTCCCTGTAACTTAAACATTTACTCCAGTCGATTTACCAATCGATTTCACTGGTCATAGAGACTCAGTTGTTTTCCTCAAATCGATTTGCCAATCGATTTGGCTTATTACAGAGACTTAGCTATTTAATACAAATCGATGTGCCAATCGATTATGTAGTATGTTTCTGAAAAATGATTTACCAGTTCATTCATTCAATCGATTGCTTGATCGATTGGTGCAAAACTTGCAACTTAAGAAACTTGTTTCAATTGATTGTCCAATCGATTGTGTTTATCACAGAACATATTCCTGTTGAAACATTATTTTCGAAATCGATTTGCCAGTCGATTAGCTCATTAAAAGCTTGGTTCTGTGATTTACAAAATCGATTAGTCAATTGATGTTCCAATCGATTGCCCAATCGATTGGCTTAATCACAGAACACATGTTTTAATACAACCCTTTAAGTAATCGATTTCCCAATCGATTTACTTAATAAAACCTTTATTCTGTGAGTTAAAAAATCGATTGCTCAATCGATTGATTTATTACTTGATTGATTAAAACTCATTTTATGATTTCATTGGCATATATCATGTGAGAAACCATTATGATTAAGTCTACCTAATGAACACTATTAACACTAGACACATCTATACATCATTCTTCAAGCCTTGTAGTATATCATCCATTTGTGTTTGATTGCTTGAGTTCCACGTTTTTGTCCAAGTGTTTAGTGTGTGAATGTGTTCCTGAAATGTTTCTCAATTCAAGCCATTAGATCAATCAAATAATGCATGTTCATTGTATGTTTGGAATTTACATCAAAATCATGATCAAGGAGGCATATGTCTTACACCTTTAATATGTTTAAAACTAGAAGAATAATGTCTTATTTATTAACTCCTTTATATGTTAACTAATAATGTCTTATGTCTTTAAAAAAAATATTACCATGTGTTAACCTATTGATTGGTTGTATATACACAAGATAAGTTTAATATTTGTCCACCAGATGATATGTAGGCTAGAAAGAACTTTGAAATATGAGGTGCAACAGTCATGAAAAATAATCTAAACAAGGTTCATAGCTCAATGACCAGACCAAGGTGGATTGGTCAGGATGTTTGAAATTTTTTATGTGATCATTGGGTAACTCAAGGATTTAAAAAGAAGAGCATACAAGCAAAAATAAATCGAGCATCTAACTGTGGAGGTTTTGGAGGGTCTCTTCACACCTGTGGCTCTATCACCACATCCCAACATAGAGTTAATTTGGTTAAGTTTGCTATCCTTTTCTATATTTTAACTTTTATATATGATTTAATATGTAATTGTAATCAAATGTATTAAAAAATCAAATTGGAAACAATGTGTGTTTAGTTCAATGTATGTGTGGTTGTTTAACGTTTACACAATATAATTATGTTTTGTTCAATTTTATTGTGTAAATTTCATTTTTGTTTTTGGAAATTAATACTTGTAATTTGTTTTGCAAATTTCATTTCTATTGTGCAAATTAATATTATGCTAACAAGTTTTTAATGTTGAGTTTTTTTTATGTTGTTAGACGGATTTGAATGGTATCCCTCCTAGTCATTCATATTTTTTTCTCCACACACATAAACGTGGCAAAGATAAAACTTGGGTTGATAAAAGATCAGAATATATTCATGTAAGAGCTTTCAACTTTAAAGTGTATATTATTTATTTTTCTATGTTGGTTTCTTTTATCTTCATGTAAGATCGAAATAAAGTGTTTAAAATAATAATTAGCTTTATATTTATGTTGACATGAAAAATTTAAATGTAGATTGGAAGAATTGACCCAAGAAACAACTTCACAAGGAACTCCTCCACCAAATTAATTAGATGTGTGGTGTGAGGTTGCAAGAGTAAAAAGAGGTCGAGTATATGGCCTCAGAATGGAATCTACTGTATTATTAGGGACACCATACTATCGTGGATCATGTTCTTCATCAACAAAGTGGGTTCAAAGACATGAACTTGAAGAAATGAGAAACGAAAGAGATCAACTTCAAGAGGAATTGGCTAATACAAACAGAGCAGTTGAGTAACGAAAGAGATCAACTGATGAATAGCTTGAACTTTAAACGCATGCCATATATTAGAGATCAAATTCATGAAGATGGGATTAGTGATAATGACGATGAGATTGGTGATCATGATGCTGGTGATTTTGATGATGAGAGTGGTGATAATGATGCTCGTGATCATGATGATGAAGAGTTAGATGGATAGTGATAAGTTAATCTGAAAAACCAATATGTTGCAATTTGTTATGACTAAATATATTATGTTTAAACTAAAATTTTATTTGTATTATTTTGAGTACTTAAAAATATTGCTTAAATATATTATGTTCTTTAGTTATATACATTAATATGATTAATGCTTTTAAATGATTTTGGTGTATGAATTTTTTAGATAGGGAAAACAAATTAAAAAATTGTTTTTATTGTTCTTTTGGACATTAAAGTAATGTATTTGTTTTTCAAAAAAAAAGGGTAATATTTAGAAACGAAATCGGTGACCAAATATTTAATAAAAATAACAATTTATATCACAAATTTCGTCTCTAAATCGGTCGCTAATGACATAGATAATTAATTGAAAGTGGTTGTTAAATCAGTCTCAAACTTTAGTCACTAATTCAGTCTCAATAATCGGTCACAAAATTCAGTCCCTAAATTCGGTCACTAAATTCGGTCGCAGATATTGTCGCAACAGCTAGCATCTAGCAGTTTACCTACCGATTTAAATTGGTCACTAAATTGATCGCTATTGGATTTAGTGACCAATTTCCTCTATTTAGTGACCGAAAAATTAGTCTTTAAAAGTGTTTTTTCTAGTAGTGATGTTATATTCCATGTAATTGTCATAGTTTAAATTTAGTATTGTGCGATGTGGCTAATTGTTTAGCGACGTATGAGCTAGCAAAGTTTGAATTTTTGTTAGGCATGATTGTTTGGTTTGAGATATTGTTTGCGCTAAACTCTCTTAAACTCTCTCGATAAAAAAATTCAATCAAAAGATATGTATATTGATATTTCTATATAAAATAATTGAAAGACCTTATTTCATATTTTGAAATATATGGAAAAGATGGATTTGAAAATACTATAATTTTTGATAAAGAACTTGATATTGAAATAGATGTAGAGCTCAAATTTCATGAGAAACATATTATTCATAGAAAGAAATTATTGAATGAGATTATTGACAATGAAGTTATAAAATCTCTTTAAGAATAATTTAAAACAAATTATTTCTTATGTATAATAGATCAAGTAATCATTTTATTTTGAAGTATTTGAACAATTTAATACACATAGTGATATTTTTTATTTTCTATTTAGAATTGAGATATTAAAATCCATTGAAATTGATGATTTAAAAGAAAATTGTTTTAACTTTGAACAATCATCAAAACATAATAACAAATTACATATTGATGGAGCCAAAAAAATTTATAAGAAATAATACAAGTGAAAAATGATACACCAATTGATATATTTAATTGTATAAAAATATTTGATTCTTTTTCAAATGCATATATAGTTTATAGAATAATGTTAACGATTTAGGTTACTATTGCTTTAGCAGAAAGAAATTTATCAAAATTAAAATTAATAAAATTTTATTTTTGATTAATAATTTCTCAATAAAAATTAAATAAATTGATTTTATTATCGATTGAAAAATAAATATTAAAAGAAATTAATTACAATAACTTAATAAACGATTATGCATATAAAAAATCCAAAAAATAAAATATAATTAAACTTATATAAATTTTACTATTAACTTCAAAAGACCTCATTTTAGAGTTGACCTTAGGCCTCAATAGTTATTTGAATTGATCCTACTTATAGTCAAATGCATGTGATACACATTCAATTATGGTATCAAAGACACCAAATGTCATGCATGAAACAATGTTGGGACAATTTTTTTAAATATCATCTGTATAGAATTTTGTTAAATGATTCTGACATGCATCAATGGAGAAAATATAATAATATATCAAACACTCTCCATTTTTTCGGTCACATTCCTCAAAAAATCCCACTAAATAGCATCACAAATTAATGATGTGATAATGAACCATAATTTGCTCCAAGTTCATTTATACACTTTGTTGAATTCAAATGAGATTGGTTAAAATTCCAAATTATGAATTAAATATTAGATATATAAACACATGTTAGATTCCACTATAATCTATTTTTGTTATTCTTATGCAAAAATTTGGGAGACTTGACTACGACAATTATTGGGCAAAGTTGCGATATGCATCTCTTTGGTAACCAATGCATGTCATGTTTTTTCCTCGTACAATCATACAAACTCTTGTGGACAAATGCTTCGCAATAAGTAGATGAAGTATATAATTGCTGCTAAGATTATGCCCGGATGTGGGGAAGTGAATGTGTCTTTACGGCAATGTTGGCCTTATATTTGTGTGTGGCTACCATGAGGCTAAAGTAATCAAAGAAATTTATCGACATGTGCAATTGTATACTTCAAATCCTATTTAGTTCACAAGATAAAAGATAGAATATGATATTCTATCTTAATTTAATATTTGAAAAAACAACAAGATATGATGAATGTAATGGATTGAGTTTAGAAGGTCCAACTCAATTATATTATGGATCAACATTAGAGAAAATTTACTACAACTAAAATGCACATGCTCAATATTGAGGTCCAATGTGATAAAGGCACGAAGTCATGACCTCTACACTAAAGGATGATGTGGCACAAAATGATGACACCTCAACTCTGTTGAAACAAAATTGAGAGCCAAAATGGCAGAAATGATGAAAGATGCAACCATCGAGGTGGATATCCAATTGATAAGTTGAAAAGACACCACAATCGACAATGGATGTTCTGATTGATAAGTCAAAGAGGAGCACCATAGAGAAACCTATAAGTTCAAAGATGGCTCAAAGACGGCTCAAAAGAGCCCAAAGAGAATAAACTCTCAATTTTTTACTCAATCAAATTGTACAAATAACATGCCACAACTTTTTGTCTTCATAAACATAATACTTAAAAAGCCAATTGGATGCCTAATTGATCACTTTAATGGCTACAGTTCAATTGATAATTAACTAGTGCCAAAAAGTGTAAGTTACACTTCTCTAACAGTCTTATATTGCGTAAAACAAACATACAACGGCTGACATTATACCTTTGATCTAAAAATCTTAAAGTGCAACTAAAAAATTAAAAAGGAAAATAACAAGTTTCAATGGGCCAAAGCGCTGCAAACAAGTGTGTAGGCCCACTACTCACATTAAAACTTATTCAAGATAAAATTAAATTAGATAAAGTGTGGGTTAGATCCTTCCTTATTTGATTTTTAAGATTGGTTTCAAGTGTCCCTCATAGGTTCCCATAACAAATTATAAAAAAAAAAAAAAAAAAAAAAAAAAAAAAAAAACAAAAAAATTACCCCTGACATCATCACTAGAGGCACGCATGATCAAAAGCAAGGAAATTAGAAGCAATGACATACTCTCAACATCCCAAACATCACATGACAAGTCTCCAACCAGGTAAACCCTAGACTTTATCTTAGTATGTAGTTACATCTAACATAACAACAACTTCACTATGATCTCTACCATCACCTTAGTAATAATAACTGACTATAGTAGATAAGTCTAGCTATTCTATAAATAGGGGTTCTCCCTTTAACTATCATACACATTGTCCATTCATTTAACTAATTATCTGCTTACACCCTACCTTACTTCAGCATTAGGGTGTCTTTGTAGGTACACCCCTCTTATTTGGAGTCGGAACATATGAGAAGAAGGAGCAGGAACCAAAGCATTACAACATCAAGCTCAAAGATCACACCACCTACAATGGTGATCCACTTCTTCTTTCATACAAGAATATTGGCATCCACCGTCGGGCCACGGTAAAAAAAAATTTAGGCCCAAGATTCCACTACATGACAGTAACAAGAAGTATGGCTTCCTTAGAGTCATCCCAAGGAGAAATCAGTAACTCAAACATGAGTCCAATGTTCAAAATGGTAGAACCAAGCATCAAAACTCCCCATTTTGGTGACAACCTAACAAAGAAAGAACCTCACCATGCTAATGCTCCTCTTCACCATGAGGCATTAATTTTGAGAGGTCCATGCATCGAAACCCATTATCATCCCAACAACAGAATCAGAATGAGCGAAGGAAAGAAGATACAATGGACAAGATAAAGGTTCAAATGGAGACTCAAGAAGAAAACATTCAAAAGTGGTGAAAAAACTTCATCAACAAAAGCTAACATCAATGACAATGTCCCTAGCTCGAAGTAAGGAAGTGAAGAATCTCTATGAGTGGCCCCTAGGAGAAAAAGGAAAAAGAAAGAAGATGCATAACTCTTGTTCACTGATGAAACCAATACCCACTTGATTTTGCCTCATAATTGTGGAAGAATAAGTTGAGAAGACGAACCTATGGGAGCATCTCAATTTTTTTAACACTAGAATCATGATTCAACAAGCGTCTGACGCATTGAAGTGCATTAACTTCCTATGCACCTTGAAAGGGTTGCTTTGCTATCATTATCTCACCTCCCCAAGAGATGTTTGTATCCAAATTCACCATAAGCTAAATAACCAAATGAGCTCAACATACGTAGTTGGCTTCAAGCAGAAGTCACATGAGCTTCTTAGTTCGTTAGTGAAGAAGCATCTCAAATTAAAAATGTGAACCATATTCCAACTTTACTTTAATTAAAAATGTGAACCCTATTCTAACTTTACTTTCCCTAGTAGCATTTTTAAAGCCAAGAATTTTTTGCGGATGCAGTGACCTAGAGACCTTCTGAGACATGAACTCAAAAGGAGAACAGGTGGGTACATAGCAGTGAAAGAATTTGCTTCAACAAAAGTAGGATACTACAAATAATCTCTTCACAATTACTGAAATCAAAGTGGAGGCGAAGCGAGCGAGGGAAATACAAAAGAAAGAAGTTGTTGAATGATAACATTTCAGAAAATATATTGAATCATTGCAAGATATAATAAAACTGTAGTATCGAGTGTTTAACTCAATGATTGCATTATACTATCGAATTGTGTTTAATTACTAAAATTGAACAAAAAGTTTCCAAATTAATTGAAATAATTTTTGAAACTAACAAGAGTAATATATTGACTTTTATAATGAGACAAATGTCAGGGTTGAGCTTCACTTTGAATTCATCATTGGTTTCTAATTTGATCCTAGTTACTCAACTCCATTATTGAATATTTACTGAATTCTCTATACTATTCATGCCCTAATTCCTAAGTACAAAACCTTTAATTCCAAAGTAACTCATAATTCCTTAGTAGATTTAAGATTAGAATTAAACTTTCCAATAAAATAATTCTCTTATTAAACTATTGTTATTGCATATAATTCAGTTGATTAAATCACCTGCATCTATCCCTAGACCAAAATATCATGAATTTCTCATCATAAAGATTCGTAATGTTCATTTCCATTTCAAAGTATGAATCATAAAATATTTTAAATTTGATCACATAATAAAAATCATTAAGCATAGAGATGAGAAAAATAATTCAATAAACTCATTCATATAATGAGAAATCAAATCAAACAAATAAAGGTTTCATCTTGTTTCATTCATCCCTAACAAATAGTGTTTAGTTACACATAACAAAAAAAGAAATGATAATGATTAAAGTAGAATTATAAGAAAGATTCATGAATGATTCTTGATAAAACTCCTTCGTTGGTGTTTGAACCAGCCACCATTGAGTTTGTCTGTTATGGCACAAGTCTTCGCACTTCAAAATAGTAAAAAAGATATCTAAAAAGTGAGAGAGAAAAAATGCACTTTTATGCATTCTACAGTGCGTCATGCGCTCAGTGCAATGCAAGGGCGCTTCGGCGCTCCTGGATACAAGCAGGTTGTCAAAATACTGCAAAAATGCGCTCTAGGAAAAGGAAATTTGTGCTCTTATGCGCAACATCTGTTGTCTGACGTTTACTGCATTTTATCTTATTTTGAGTCTGAATTTGATAGTAGTGTCTTCATGAAAATTGTAGCTATGGATCTTAGATTTCATTTACACTTTGTTTGGCTCCATTTTGACATCTACAACTCTAGCTATAGCTAGAATACTCCACATAGATCATGTTGATTTCTCACCAAAAATGCAGCACTGCATTAAAATAACGACACAACAATAAATCTACGACAAATACCTACTTAATCAAAGAAATAAGAACATAAAAATGCCATTAAATTTAAGAACTAAAGTTAACAAAATATATCAAATAATTCCTAAAATTATCCACTAAGTAAGGTGAAATAAGATTTAAGACCTAAAAACCAAGGAAAAATATGTGTATGATAAAGAAGCGTAAGAACTCATATCACAATGAAAAATTTATCGATCCCAAGGAGTATGGAGAAGAATGTAAGTTCATATAGCATGATCCAAGGGAGGACAAAAAACACAAGCCATAACCCTTAGAGAAATTAAAAGAGGTAAAGATAGCAGGACCAGCAAAGTGACGAAGATTGGCACACAATTAACATCCGAAGAAGAAGCCACATTAGTTTAAACGTTGAGGAGCAAATCATATCTCTTCGCATGGAATCTAGCTGACATGCTTGGAATAAACTCCAAAGTAGTATCTCATTTGTTGGTTATCGATGATATTGTCAAAACTAGTAGTGCAAAAGAAGAGGAAACTAGTTGCAGCAAAACGAGTTGCAGTTTAGGGAGAAACCCAACAGCTGGAAAAGGCAAGCTTCATCAAGGAAATTTTCTATTTAATGGGGCTAGCCAAGGTCGCGATGGTAAGAAAAAGCAACACTAATTGGCCAATGTGCACAAACTACATGGACATCAATAAAGCATTCCCAAAGGATCCTCGTCCATTGCCAAACATAGACATGTTGGTAGATGATACATTAGGATGTAAAAGTATCAACTTTTCATACGTATATTCAAGGTACAATCAAATCTTAATGAACCTTGCATACCCTCTAAAATTAGCCTTCCTAACAGATGAGTCAAATTACAATTATCTTGTCATGTCCTAAAGATGCAAATAAGCATTGCAGATACACATAAGCATTAATTTATAAGTATACACTTGCATACCAAATACATCATCATAAATGTACAAATAATCATAGTAGATACACATAAGTATAACTTCATAAGCATACACTTGCATACCAAATACACATAAACATGAAGACATAAGCATAAAGATACACATAAGAACGCACTTGCATTATTGCATATAATAACTAATTATATAAGCATGACAATTTAGAAATTAAGCACACAAGTTACTCAATTGTTTAATTTTAGCATATTAATTAATTATTAGAATGTTACACTAACTCACTAACTCATTCATACATATAAACTCTAAATCGTACACCTAGAAGCATAAATTTAAAAGCATAACAAAGTAATGTCATAGAAATTACTCATTTATTTTATTTAAGAAAATATATTACTTATACAAAACCATATAATCATTCATTCAGACAAAGAAACTAAAATCATCAAACTCGAAAAGACAATACTTTTGTTGGCATAAATAGACCCTTTTTTGATATATAATCCACTTTAAATCCAAGATTCTTAATTCCAAAAGTTTTGTCAATGGATTCTTTCAAATCATCAAATGCAGCAAGACAAGTCTTCGTAAGAATTATGTCATCAAAATAGACAAACAATGTAGTAAATGAAGTCTTTGTGGAAGTAATGAACAAGGTATAGTCAGGATGGCCTTGTGTAAATCCAGCATAAATGAGCATGAGTTTCTAAAAACATTGACGATTGGCCAGCTTAAGTGCATACAATGACTTGAGCATCCTACACACTTACCTTGGCTTTAGAGGTGTCACTCCTTGTGGTGGCTTCATATAATCAACTTCATTTAGGTCCTCATGGAGAAACGCATAGTTCACGTCTAGTTGGTGAATATGTCTACCATGAAAGAAGGATAAAGCAAGTAAAATTTTGATGGTGGAAATTTTTGCTACTGTGAAGAAGTTCTTAAGATAATATAGTTATCAGTTGTGTGAAACCTTGAACATCTAAACGTGCTTTGTAGCTTTTGAATTTACCATACATATGCCTTTTAATTTTATATATCCATTTGCGTCCTATAGAAACAACACCATTGTCAATGTAACCAATTCCAATACTATGTTAACATTGAGTGCATTAAGTTCTAGTTCCATTGTTTCAATCCACTTGGAATCAAACAAACCAATCTCCATATCATGTCATATAAATGGAAATTCCTTGAAACTATAATTTCTTTAGTGATAACATCAAGTAAAATTGATTATTTCATTTATGGTCTGTAACCCAAGAAAGCTCACTTAAGTGCCTTTGAATCAAACTTCAACCTACTAGTGGGAAGAGTATAGACATAGGATAAGCATCCAAACAATTTTAAGGTGTTGTGATCATACATTTTTCCATAGAGAAATTCATAAGAGGACTTATTGCCTAATAATCTTGTAGGACTAATACACAGCATGTAGGACTGAATATGAATCATATTTCTTAGGAAACTTTGATTAAACATAAGAGCTCTACTAATATTCCAAATATACTTATGGCGTCTCTCAATCCAACCATCTTGATATGGTGTAGCCACCCAAATTTTGTGATGTAAAATTCCATTTGTAGAGTAAATACAAGTAAGGAAAATTTTTGGTCCATTGTCGCTTCTAACCACTCTAACCATGTTATCAAATTGAGTTTATACCATGTCAATGAAGACTAAAGAATTTTATTTTAACATGACAGTACAAATATCTAGATGCACATAATTTGTTGAAAAATGGCCCCAAATATCTAGATGAATTCATTCAAACAACTCTTTTACATTATTATGTTAGGAGAAGATGGAAGCCTATTTTGCCTATATGTGAAATACATCACAAGTTGTGTGTGCACCATTAGGGGTGTATGGATATTGTTTGTGTAAAACAAATATTCTATCATGTGAGAGGTGCCCTAACCTCAAATGCCAAAAAATGGTACGAGATGCATAATTTTTATCCAAATCATTAAAAGCTACTAAATTGAAAATAAAACTTGTTTTCCTTTTATTAGCCTCTAGGTAGTATAAACTTCTTAATTTCTTAGTGAAACTAATTCTCCTTATTTCCTTATTTACTTGTATGGTACAATATACAGGTTCAAAATTCAGTAAGAGATTTTGTTCTGAGCACAGTTTAGAAACTGATACTAAGTTTACTGCAAACTCGGGCACAAATAAGACATTTTCAATTATAAGTCACTCTTTAACTATATTTTTCTAATACAAGTTGCTCCTACTAAACTATTGTTTGGTAATCCCACCTTTATAGGATCTATCTCATTGTATGTATTGTCCCAATCTAATGAATGACATATGTGGTGTATGGCTCTAATGTTTAAAATCTAGCTAGAATCCATTATGTAATAATTAAGTGATGTTGAGAAAAATTTACCTCCTCCATAACCTGAGTTACTTGCTTCTTTGATCAAATTTGTAGTTGAACCTTTACCTCCAACATTGTTTTTCTCCAGCAACAAAATCAAATTGTAATTTTGTTCTTTCATGAAAGTAACATTCACGTCTCCTTTAGCCTTGAAAATGTAGAGTGATATGCCTTTAAACTCTTATGCATTTGCATAATTGATATAGAAGATTCCTCCATCTCCACAACCAAAATTTGGTGGATATTCATCTTTCATGTAATATACTTCAACTGTATGACTTATTTTGTTACAATAGATATAGATTATTTTGTTTCCTCTACCTTGTAACATACTTCAACTGTTTTGTTTTGATTCATTATTGACAATAGGACAGATACATGGTCCATATTGCAACTTCCTTTCTTGATGCATCACCATTGAAAACACCTTGTTTATTAGAGGCATAAGCTCCATAAGCAACACTTGTGAAGCTACAGTTTGGAATTCATCATTTAGCACAATCAGAAGTTGAATTATTCTATCTTCTAATATGAAAGTCCTAATATCTCTCTTGACCATACAAATGCAATGCACATAACAAGTGTAATGAAGCATAGGCATGTACTACTCTAATTCCTCCCACAAAGCTCTTAATGTAGTAAAATATTCAATAATTTTGTGATTACCTTGTTTTAGGTTTGCTATCTCTTGATCAAATTATATAATGTAAAGTTGATCTCTACACATAAATCGATCCTTGAGATCATTCCATATGTTAATTGCATTCTCTATGAACGCTATGCTTTCTAAAATTTATGGAATGGTAGAGTTGACGATCCAAGAATGAACTAGGTTACTAAACCTCTCCCAAGCCGCAAAGTTCAAATCATTAGGTTTTGGAATTTCGATTGATTGATCCATCCATGAATTTGAATTTTTTCTTCATTGCCAAGACTTGTTTCATCTTCATCACCCATGCATGATAGTTTTCGCTGCATAACACCAGTGTAACACACATTGTCTTTAGATTCTCAAACAGATGCATAATATGGATCGAGAGATTGAAAAATATCCTAATTTTGATTGTTGTTGTTAGTCCTCACCATGACGAACACAATTGAAGGAATATGAAATTGAGAAATTGAAGAGGAAATTAAGGAATTGAGAAATTGAAACTTGATTCTGCACAATGAAATTGATACTTCAGAGTTTTCTATGAAGCGATAGCTAGGGGTGGACAACCACCCGCGGCCCGAATAAAATCGAGTAGCCCGTAGCCCAATTTGTATAACGGGCGGGTCAAAAGCGGGTAGATGGATCCGCGGGTAAATAAAAATGGGTTGATGTGGTTTCTAACAGGCGGGTTCGGTTAAGACTTTTTGGACCACAGATACTCGAACCCGTCCGACTCAAATTATAAAAAAAAAAAAAAAAAAAAAAAAAAAAAAAAATCATTTAACTATACCCAGTCCAATAAAAGAGAGGCCCAAATCCAGAATCTCATTTAACTAAAATCAAACCCTAATATTTTCAATTCATGATTCTAACTCAAACTCTGACGGCTCCATTGTTTCTTCTTCAAAACCACCACCTCCAGTGTTCCTGTTTCGAAGCAATTATCTCCACCGTTTCTGTTTCGAAGCCATTATCTCCACCGTTTCTGTTTCGAAGCCATTATCTCTTCCGTTTTTGTTTCGAAGCCATCACTTCCACCGTTTTTTGATTTCGAAGCCACCATCTCCACCTTTTATGTTTCGACCACCACCACCGTTTCCTCATGTGCAAAGCCTCAACCTAGCTCCATCATTTTTGTTTCTAACTAAACAAAAAACTCAGCCACCGGTTTCGTTGACGGTAATACCCTCTTTCTTTTTCCCTTTTTCTTCTCATCAACTTTTTCTTTTTCCCTTTTTGGTATTTTATGATTTCTGTACATTATTGTTAAGTTTGGTTAAATAAATGTGTTGAAGGATTTTTTAAGGTTTTATTTTCTATGTTTTTAAAGGTTTTATTTTCCATTTGAGTATATATTTTAAAAGATTTTAGTTAATATTAGGTTTTTATGAGCATGGAAGAGAAAAGCATGATGATATATTTAGAAAAATAGGATAATATGTTTAGAAAAGTATAGTTTGATTATTGTTATTTTATACCCTCATTATTAATAATTATAGACTTACATTTGTTATTTGTCTCTCGGGTTTGGACATAAAAAAATCACCAGAATTGATTCACGGAAATTACAATTTCATCAATTTTTATTTGTAATATTATATGTTATTAATAAGTTTTATTGATTTATAATATTATCATAGTCATTTGAAAAGAAATTATAATTTCATCCCTGTCATCTGTATTGATTTGTCATATAAAAGGCAAGGTTATTGTTGTATGCTTAATAACATTTGGAAATTTGAATTTGTAGCTGATTCATATATAATGACCAAATTGAATTGGAGAACCCAGTAATAGAAATGGTGAATCCAGAAATAGAAAAATAAATGAACAAAAAAGAATGAAAAATAAATTCAAAGTTTATGAAATGGGTGGAATAATTGCCTTCAAAATAGGTAAAAACAATGGCCCAAAAATTGGGTATCACAGAAAAAACAAAAGAAAATGCAATTTGGGCTGGATATTTTTAATGGCTCAATGATTGGCCCAAACAGAATTTACCCATCCGTTTTATCCGAAAACCTGCGAATCCGCAACCTGTTCAAACCGAGTTATTGGGCGGATTGCATTGGGTCTGTTTTCATCACCCGTGGTTTGGGCCGGTTGTTGTTTTTGGGCCCGAACCGACCCAATGTCCACCCCTAGCGATAGCTAAGCATGATTAACCGGCTCTGATACCATCACAGTAAGAGCACATCGAACTAAAGTGAAATGAACGAAATTGATCTTATTGAACTGTGAAACAAATTACAACATAGTGGCTTTTATATGTGTAAAACCAAACGAATCTCTATCTAACTTCTCCGTACCTACCTACAAGTTAGTTACATTAGAAAACTAACTAAACAAGTAAGTAAAATAGCTAACACTATGTGTTTGTATTTTATGAGTTTGTTAGTTAAATTATTAACAATAATAATCTCTTATATATATATATATATATAGTCGTTTGGGATTGCTCGTTGATGGGTTCGATTTAGGCATGGCAATTATACCCATACCCAGTGGGTACCCGCAAAAAAAAACCCACGATGGGTAGGGTAAAAACCCGCATAATGGGTATGGGCATGGGGACGGGTAATTACCCGCAAAATTAAGCGGGTATGGGTGCGGGTACGGGTACTATAGTACCCGCCCCGCACCCGCATTTATATAAATTATTTATTTATTTTTTTTTATATTAGTGATTAATTTAATTAATTGTTTTCTTTTATGTTTTAACATCTATTAATATCATCAAACCATTACAATATTTATAATTGAAATATAAACGTTTGCGAATTTTTTAAGAATCTGGTTATGATAAAAAGGTAAATAATTGTGATTTTATAACTAATAGTTATATCTTATTAATCGTGACTTTATAATTATACTTGCAACTTTGTATCAATTATTTCAGATAATATTGTCGTATGACTTGCAAGTTGCAACTTTACAAAATATTATTATGGATATTTAAATATATATTGTAACGAATGTTCATTTGAAATGTTTTGAGTTAGAAAATATTTTGGTTTATAATAGGCTTAATTGCAGTTTTGGTCCCCCTATTTTAGCTGAATCGCGAAAGTAGTCCTCCCATTTTGGTCCCCAAACAGAATTTTGGTCAAAAATTTGATGAAATTTTATTTTTTTTAAAGTCATACTACACCATTTATGACCATATATTCCTGATACAATTGTTGTAAATGAGATCTTGAGGCATGGTGTGACTTAAATAAATACAAAAAAAAAATTTCATGAAGTTTTGGACCAAAATTCTATTTAGGGGACCAAAACTGGAGAGAAACAAAATAGGGGGACTACTTTCACGATTCAGCTAAAATAGGAGGACCAAAAATACAATTAAGCCTTTATAATATTTTATGATTGGATTTAAGATATTTGAATAATTTTTAAATTTAATCATAATATTATTATTTATTTATCAATTTTTTTTAGTTAAAGTGTGGGTAACGGGTACGGGTACGGGCACTTAAGTACCCAGAGGGTAAGGGTACGGATATTAAAGTTGATACCCAAGAGGGTACGGGTTCGGGTATGGGTATTTTTTTAAATCGCGGGTATGAGAACGGGTACTATAGTACCCTACCCAAACCCTACCCATTGTCATCCCTAGTTCGATTCTTCCAACTAAATTGGCCTGGTGTCATTCATCCATCCTAAACCTATTAGTCAACCATAGTCAATTGTTTAGCTCGTCTTTATCCATCACATTGAATGTAAACCAATTGGATCATGAGGTTGGTTGGGTTCGCTAAATCTTCACTTGTATAGTCTTTAAATTTAAATATCTATTGTATATTTCACTCTTATCAAGAAAATTTTTTAATGTAATTAATGTGTCTATTTAATATAATGATATACCTTAAATACCATTTTAATAAAATTAATTTTGTTTTTTCATATTACAAGATACTTTTAGTAAAAAAAAAAACAATTCCAATATCATATTTAGTGGTATTAATTAGGAGTTTATTTGAAAAATAAACAATAAATGTATCTAATAATTTAAAAATAACTTCTATTTAAGGAATTTCTTTTACGAAATAGATACTTATGCTTAGAGACGGATGAAGTATTTAGTTTGTTTTTCATAATTTTCTTTTGTAATTGTATCACTTTTTTCGAACAAAGACTAAATTACGGTTGATAAACCTTTAAATATTAAAAAGCATTATTTCATTGAAAAGTGTGATATAATAATTGAGTATGAGAAATAATTTCTTGACACAAGTATTAATAACTACACCGTATTTTTATAAGATTCTTTTTTATATTATCTTTTTTTTACTTTTTTCGGTATTTTTTCTCTATATCAAAATCAACGTTCACACTTGTTGATACATGATGTCCAAATATGTTCTTTTGAGGTGGAACAACGCATCTACTTAAGTTCTAATTGGAATTAGTAGGTGGGTTGGAGACTTGGGATATCCAGTCCAAAAAAGAGATAGATCTATAATTATAATATATTTCATTTGTTTCACAATAAATTTTACATTAAAAAAAAATTGTCTTAAGCCAATTTTTTTCTTAATTTTTAATATAATTTTATTTTATTTATTTATTTTTCTTTAATAATTACTATATATATAATTTTGAAAATATTATTATACTTTATATTAATAATAATAAAAAAAATATATAAAAAATTAAAGTAAATAATTTAACAAAATAACTTTTTGGTTTAATTGCAGTTTTGGTTCTCCTATTTTAATTGAATCGCGAAAGTAATTCTCCATTTTATTTTTCCCAATTTTAGTCTCTAAACAGAATTTTGATCCAAAATTTGATAAAATTTTATTTTTTTGAAGCCGTACTATACCATTTACGATCATATATTTCATGTACAGTTGTTGCACCACGAAATCTTTAGGTATATGTGACTTAAATAAATAAATAAAAAATAAAATTTTATTAAACTTTAAATTAAAATTCTGTTTGAGATACCAAAACTAAAAAAAAATAAAATTGAAAAACTACGTTCACGATTTACCTGAAATAGGAAACTAAAATTACAATAGAGTTAAGTTTTACTGTTTTTTATTATCACACTTTGTCCTACGCATAGAAAAACATTTAAGTAACGCTAATTATGGGATGGATTGAGTATTCTAAAAGAATGAAGTAGATCTACTTCCACTACTACAATGCCATACCCATAGTCAAACCATTCACATTAAATACGAATGGAACGCCGACCTCATTCATGTTTGACCTTTCTTCCACTAACTTGGAGAGGTCCGTCCATACTGCATTTTTAATGGACCATATTCTGCAATTAAACTCTCTAGCCGTAATAGCAATTGGTTTTCTTGAAAATATAAATTTATACTCTATCTTTCAAGAAAAAAAATAATTTACAAATTACTATTTCCTCTAACTTTAAATATAAATAATTTTGAATCAACATAAGTGAATATATTTAACTTAAATATTAAATTATATAAATCAATTTATTTGATCTAAAGTTAGTTATATTTATAATTAAAGGGAGTACCACACTTCTTAATTATAATTCTCTTTTATTAAAAAAAGAAAGTGCTCCTTAATATAAGTATAATTTCAAAATATTAAATATATTTAATTTTAATAGTTCTAGTGGTTAAAAGAAAGTTATAGAATTTGATAAATTGTATAAATTAATCTCTACTACTATCATTAGAGAAAGGTAAATGTAAATTTCTTAATAAATATTCAATCAATTTAATAGTTTTTCCTATTTTATATCAAGACATCAGTTTCTTATTTTAAAATTTCATCATAAAATAAAAAATATTAAGTATATTTCTTACTTTTTTTTAAATATACTTCTTATTAATATTACTAATGTATATATTAGAAGAAAACCAAAAACAAATTTAATACATATATGTATAAACAGTATTTTAAAAATATCTACATA
>JBBPBR010000008.1:42028470-42053222 GCA_037974775.1 Cicer pinnatifidum | reverse complement strand
ATAAATAATATCCTCAATTTATTTAAATTATAATAATATTTAAGATTTAAGTTCTTATATTTTTTTGTCTATATCAGTGTTCAGAGAAAATACTTTTATTAAATCTCTATTAACAATCGTTGATTTTACATTATCAATTTAACATAAATGCAAAGCAAAAATATAGATTTAATTGTAATTTTAGTCTCTTTATTTTTACTGATTTACAAAATTGCTCCCTTATTTTAAAGGTCGACAATTTTGATTCATTCTTTTGATTTTCTAACTAAAAAATAACGATGTTAGATATTTTAAATAACGTGACATATGATACTATAATATAAAATAATTAACACCCATAAAATTGGAATAAAACACAGTAAAAACTTACCTTTCAACTTCAGAAATTTTTTCATATTTTTAATTTAATTAATAACATATGAATAACTAAATACATCTAGATGATTCTATATAATAGAATTGTATGTCACGTCAATAAAAGTATGTCAATTTTGCATCTTTTAGTTAAAAAATCTCAGAGAGTGACCAACATTGCCGATTTTTAAAATAGAGAGACCATTTCTGTTAATTAGTAATAATAGAGAGACTACAACTGTAATTAAACTAAAAATATATTAAATTGAGATTAATGAATATTGTATATTTCTATCAATAAAAACATACAATTGAAAAGATATAATTAATACCATCTTGAAAATTAAAAATGTCAATAAAATCAACTTATATTTCAAATTAGGAAATTGAAGGATAATTTCGTTTAGGATTAAGTGTGAAACTTGGACTGAAATTGATCTGAAGCATATATGATTTGACGAAGAAAATAAGCAAAGAAAAAGGGTGACATTGCTAGGAAGAAGTTTCGTTGGTTAAGCCTATGAAGTGCAATATTGACGCCTCATTTTCCTCCCAAAAGTAACTAATTAGGTTGGTTTTAATATGTGTATTCAGATGAATTTGATACTTTTAATCTCTCAAAAACAAAATGGTCTATATTGTTGCACTCGATGGAAGAAAAAGAAGTTTCGTTTGAGTAATGTTGATTTTGAGGTGAATTCTAAAAGTTATATAAGCGCTTAAAAGTGTGTCTATGAGTATGTTTATGATTTTGGTGCCATTATTTTAGATTGTAAGAATCTCTTATATGATTTATTTAATAACTCAATGATGAGTTTGTGCGTAGACATGGTAATAACTCTCTATTGAGAGTAGCCATATCTTTATATCACTTCTATATTTTTATGAATGTATCTAATTTTATTTAACATATTTTGATTAATGAAATGATGTAACCAAAAAAAAAAAACAATCATGATTTGGAGGACTTAATTTGCATTTTAGCAAAAATTTATAATAACTGAAAGATATATAAAAATAATGGGGTGAGAGAGGCTCGAACTCTCGACCTCAGGATAACTCGAAGCTATGAGACCTACGCGCTAGCCAACTGCGCCACCACCCCGTTTTGTTAATTATACTATTGATACATTTTAATTTGTTTGTTGTGTAACATGTCACCATCGAATTCAATGAGGATCGAGAAAAGGTCTTTTATAACTTACTGTAATGTGAACTTCAAAAAATAAAAAACTTACTGTAATGTGTCGGTTAGGATGATTTTTTGTGCGTGCAAATTTTATTCTATCTGCTTTCCATCGTTATATACTACTTTTAATGATGACTTTAAAGTAGAAAATTTTGCCCCACCTCATTTGAACCAAGAAACTTTCCAAAAAAAAAAAAACAGCAACATTTTTTTATCTATTATCTCCAACCTCCAACATAAGGAACATTGTTACAAATATACACAGGCATAAACGCGTAAGAGAGGGAACATGAGATAGAGTGACAGTGAGGTCAAACAGGAAAGGGTTGGCCCACAACGGCGGTGGAGAACCAATGTGGGGAACGCAAGAATCGATACGGCGATGGTCACACGGAACCGTTGCGGTGGTGGCGGATACGACCAACATCGACCTTGATACGGTGCAGGAATCGAGATCTGCTGATGAGACTTTGCGATGGAGTTACTTTGATGTTAAAAAATTACTTCATTTAGAAATCAAACTAAAAACGAGTAGAAATTGACCAAAACAAAACTTTTAAATTCGGTTGTTAAAGTTTTAAGGGTTCAATTCAATTAAAAGTTCGCGCAATTTCTAGTTCATAGGTTTTGCTAATACATTGCCCAAAATAATAATAATTTTTATCAAAGTTTCTGGGTTTGTTAAAATAAAATTGGAGTTCAAGACTTCAACTAGTGCTGGAACAAAATTGAATGTGAGGAAGATGGACCAGTGTAACAAACTAGGGGATGAGTGGTTAATCCGATGGTCTATTACTTTGCTCCATTCATTTAAAAATCAAATATATAAATTTGAGTTTATAATCAAATTCATTATTTGATTTAAAATCGGTCATAAAATTAATTGTTAAAGTAGTTATGGT
Organism: Cicer pinnatifidum; assembly: GCA_037974775.1. Classification (NCBI taxonomy): domain Eukaryota; kingdom Viridiplantae; phylum Streptophyta; class Magnoliopsida; order Fabales; family Fabaceae; genus Cicer; species Cicer pinnatifidum. The sequence goes on along the minus strand of JBBPBR010000008.1, from coordinate 42,050,777 downwards.
TAAATAACCACTTTCTAGATAAACAATGGATTTAAAAAAAAAATCAATTTTGTTTTCAAAACCGATTAAATTAGATTAATTTTTAATATTTATTTTTTTAAAAATTATTAATTCATAATTTCTCAAATTATTTTTAATAAACCAAATAATAAGTAAAAACTACACCCTACTCTAAATCCTTGTAACAATGTTGTAGTGTCTTAAAAGATGTAAAATTAAAATAACAACCCTGCACCCAATAACCTCCACTTAAGTACAAATTTTGCAAGTTTTGATTCACAAAATATACATCGTTCATCATAAATGAATACATACACAATAAACAATGTTAAGCTATCACAAAACAATTAAAAATCTCTCAACCAAATCATACCCTCAATAAACTACAATCTTGTATCTTTTAAGTAAAAAAGATTAAATTTATAACTACTAAGTTAATAGCCCAAGGAAATTCATAATTATTAACTTGAATATAGACTATAAATCAATTATATCACTCAAAGTCTCAAACACAACCATTAAAAAGAAACTTTTAAAACTGAAGAGGCACACAATAGTAAAAATATGATGCATTTAGTGTCTAAATCAATATAGTAGAAGAAAAACCAAATTATTTATACTACCAATGCAATGAAAACAAAATGCAATGAACATGAGACATAGTACATAATAATGAGAAAAGTTTCAGTCTTGATTATTTTTAATAAGTTCTCAAATTTGATTAATAGTATATTTAAAATACTTAGTCTATCATATTTTAGTTTTTCTTAATAAATATTAAATATGGTTGATTAGTAACAAGCAATTGAATAAATGAAGTTAATAATATCTCAATGAAGTTAGTAATAAATTGTTGCTGCCGAAAGGTGGAAGATCGGCGAGATGATGTCAAAATCAGAATCATTTTGGAGTTTTGGGGATTTAGAGTTTTTGAGAGTTGAGTGGATAAAAACCAAATCCAAATATAAAACATAAGTGGGTATCCAATCAGCTGATAAATAAATTGAATTATAACCTTATTATTTTAATCGAGTATTTAAAATGGATTTGAATCCGATTTTGAATTTCGATCTCATAATCAGATTTTTTGCACACCAATACCAGAAACCACCATTTTTTATGCCTTTTATTGAAAAGATGATGTATGGCTAACTAATCGTAGTGCATGTGACCCCATCAAAGTGAGAAAAAATGATTGACAAGGGAAGGAAGACATTAATCAAAAAGAGGAAAAAATAATAAGAAACGGTGAATTTTGTATAGATTAAATATGTCTATATTGTCACAACAGGAATACTACGACCTGTCTTGTGTTACGGTCCATAATTTAAAATTATGTCTTGAAAATAATTCAATATAATTTATAAAATATCGTAACAAACAATTGAATTCATCAACTAAATAAGTAAACTAAAGTTTAATTGGTTTATTATTTTGCAATGGAGAATTATCAGTTTTAAGCAGAATTTAGAACTTGTAATGTTAAGATGAACACACATACACACACACTTGTTAACCCAGTTAAGAGATTAACTCCTACGTCAGGGAGACTAGATTCGACTTGAATTATCACTTATAATGAGATGAAAACGATTACAAAATGGTTATGCACTTATGCTGCCAGTTTTTCACAATTTTGGGAAAAACTGCAGCTTTTCATTATATCACTCTGAAATCTCTCTCCCTTTGTTTGGTAAGCCTTGCTTTTATATACAATTTGTTTACAAAATTTGGAGTAACAAACTACTAACTAAAACAATTATAAGTAGTTATAGCAAACTAACTAACTGCCCAAAACAATTTGACTTCTTAATTGAGTACCACTTTTAACAATTCTCTATCTTGGTACCAAATGAGAAGCTTCAGCTTGTGATTCTTCAAATCAGATCCTCTTAGTCCTTGATCTCAGTTTCTGAACTTGATTTGTAGCATATCCAAATAATGTTTGAATTTGCTAAGTGTGACAGTTTTTGTAAACATGTCTGCATGATTATCACTTGTGTGCACCTTTGCCACATGTATCTCACCCTTTTGAATGACATCTCTGATGAGGTAAAGTCTGATGTTTATATGCTTGGTTCTTTCATGATACATTTGATTTTTACTTAACTGAATGGGACTTTGGCTGTCATAATTTATGCACACAGATTCTTGCTTAACTCTAAGTTCTGCGATTAATCCTTTTAGCCAAATTCCTTCTTTCACTGCTTCAGCAAGAGCAATATATTCTGCTTATGTTGTTTATAATGCCACTATGTGTTGAAGATTAGTTTTTCAACTAATTGTGTTGTTAAATACTGTGAATGTATATCGTGTAAGAGACATTCTTCTATCTAAATCTCTAGCAAAATCAGAGTCTACAAATCCTTGGACTGATCTTGATGTTTTTGAGCTTTTGTTGTATTCTAAACACATGCTTTGAGTTCCCTTTAGGAACTTTAGAATCCATTTGACAACTTGCCAATGATTCATCCCTGAGTTTCCCATAAACCTACTTGTGGCACTTACAGCATGAATAATGTCTGGCCTTGAGCAGACCATAGCATACATGATACTCCCTATGGCACTTGCATATGGTATATTCTTCATGTCTTCTGCTTCCAAATTTGTGTTTGGTGACATGGCTGAAGAAAGCTTGAAATGAGCTGCTAGTGGAGAGCTCACTTCCTTTGATTCACACATATTGAATCTATTTAGAACCTTTCCAATGTAGCTCTCTTGGGAAATTATCGATTCTCTCTTATTATGATGATTTCCATTCCTAGGATCCTCTTGGTTGGCTCCAAGTCCTTCATCTCGAATTGTTTCTTCAGCTAGCCCTTCAATTTTTCTATTTCTTTTATACTTTTAGATGATATTAGCATGTCTTCCACATAGAGCATCAAGTAAATGTATGTGGCTGATGATACTTGTTTATAATACACACAACTATCAAAATTGCTTCTAGCATACCTTTGACTGAGCATAAATGAATTGAATCTCAAATACCATTGCCTTGGTGATTGCTTTAGCCCATATAGTGATCTCTTTAGCAACCAGACTAGATCCTCCTTTCCTTGAGTCCTAAAGCCATCTGGTTGTTGCATTAAGATTGTTTCATTCAGATCACCATGGAGAAATGTTGTTTTGACATCCATTTGTTCCAATTCCATGTCAAAGTGTGCTACCATGGCTAGAATTATCCTTCTACATACATGCTTGACTACAGGAGAAAAGATTTCATTGTAGTCTACACCTTCCCTTTAAGTGAATCCCTTTGCTACTAGCCTTGCTTTGAACCTGGGTGGTTCAACTCCTGGAATTCCCTCATTCTTCTTGAAGATCCATTTGATGCCTACAATTCTGGAGTTTGCTGGCTTACGTATGAGTTCCTAAATGTTGTTCTTCTGCAGTGATTTCAGCTCCTCATTCATATCTAAAATTCATTTGTCTTTAGCTTGAGACCTGACAGCTTCATTGTAATTCTTGGGATCTTCTTGTATAATCTCTTCAGCAGCATGCAATGCATAACTAACCATTTCTGCGTATCCATATCTTTGAGTGGGTTTTGATGTTATTTTTCCTCTATCCCTAATGAGGTTATAATCATCTGATTCCTGCTCTGGAAACATAGCATGATCTGTTGGGTTTACATCAATCTTGTCTTGTTAAGACTACTATTGTTCTGAAGTCAATAACGTTCTTGACTTCTGTTGATCTTTCTCTTTTTCTATGGTTGAAGTCAAGAACATTCTCCATTTTTCTGCAACTTTCTCCACCTCAAGATCAAACCTCTCAGTTCTGTCTTGTTGAATCTGTTGTTGTTCAAAGAACGTTCTCTGTTTTTCTCCATATTTCTCCACCTCAAGATCAAACCTCTCATCTTCAATTTTATGTAAGCCTTCATTCACGACATTGTTTACAGACTTGTATAGTTCAACCTCATGAAACTTGACATCTCTGCTGATGATACATTTCCTACTTTCAGGACACCATATCCTATAACCTTTGACACCACTTGGATATCCAACAAAATACCCTTTCTTGGATCGAGGGGCTAGCTTCCCTTTATTTACATGGTAGTATGCAACACATCCAAATACTTTTAGATGGTTGTAGTTTGCAGTATGCCCTATCCACATCTCTTGAGGGATTTTGCGTTCAATTGCAGTAGAAGGGCTCAAATTTATCAAATAACAAGTTGTATGGACAACTTCTCCCCAAAATTGTGCAGACACCCCTTTTGTCTTGAAAGAGAACTTCTTTGGCGCTCTTTTGTTCAAGGGACATTCAGTTTTATAATGTCCTTATTTATTGCATCCAAAATATGTGATTTGAATTTTGTCTACCTCTATTTTGAAGTTTTCCTTTTGATTTGAAAAACCCTTTTTGATATGATCTGTTATTCTCAATATTCTCTGTATCTTTTTTGTAAGACGAACTATTTCTTCATCAACATCTTTTTGTTCGATTTCTTTTGAGTCCTCATCTGGACTTTCTTGAGACGTTTTCAAAGCTATTGTTATTCACTTTTTGATTGGTCTGTCTTCTTGTAGCAGCACTTCATGTGCTCGTAATGTTCCAATCAGTTCCTCAAATCCGAGTACGTCAAGATTCTTGACTTGGTTTATGGCTGTCACCATTGGTATCCATATTATTGGAAGACATCTTATGATCTTTCGTACTCTATCTTGTAATGAGTATGCTTTCCCTAAGGAGCACATTTCATTAATAATGGTTGTGAATCTTGAGTACACCTCATCAATGGTTTTTCCTTCATTCATTTCAAAGAGTTCAAACTTTCTTATGCCTATATCAATCCTTGTTTATTTCACATGGCTTGTTCCTTAGTGATGAGTTTGTAATGTGTCCCATACTTCTTTAGCAGTTTTGCTTTCATAAACTCTTTTGCTTTCTTCTCTGCTTAAAGCACAAGATAAAAATTATTGAGCTTTTGAGTTTAGAAGTACCTAAGATTTTTCTTCTGCTGTCCAATCTGCTTCTTTCTTTTCAGCAGAGGTTGAATCATTTTGGTCAACTCTTGGTATGAAATCTCCATATGTAATGATGCGCCACATTCATATATCTTGAGATTTCAAGAACAACTACATTTTGCTTTTCCATAAATAGTAGTTTGTGCCATCAAAGTAAGGTGGTCTATATGATGACCCTCCTTCAGCAATGTTCATAACTTTTGACATTTTTCTTCTAGATCTTTTTCTCTAACACTTGTTATGTGTTCAACTTTAGAGACCGAAATCTCATACCAATTGAAGTAGCAATGTCAATTTACAAGAAATGGGGTTTTGAATTGTAAATTCACCCTTTTAAAAATTCGTGTTAAAAACTTAAGAAAGTAACTCAAGATTGATCTTGGTTGTGAAAATAGAAAAAGGAGAACGTTCTTGGTTTTAACCAAAAAACAGAGAACGTTCTTGGTTAGTTAAAATCAGTAACTCAGTTTATGTATTTAACTTGATAATCAATTAAACTAAAAGTAAATCGATAAGGGAAGAGATACCACACAAGAATATATCCTGGTTCACCCAACTCGGGCTACGTCAAGTCCTCACAACTTTGAGATTTTTCACTAAGTGTTCAAAAAAAATAATCTTCTTGGTTTTACAGCACCTAGCTCAGATCAACCTTGATCTGTTACAAAATTAAAACCTTTCCATCCAGAAAGGAGTTCAATCAGGTCACCTATCAACCTTGAAAGGATTTCTTACAATCTACCCAAACTATAGTAAACTCTTATAGTTCGAGTTTTATAATAATGATGATATTGTTTTGTTAGAATCTGAGAAGACTCAACACTTGTTTGAGTTCTAATTCTTTGAAAAAATAATACACGAGAATGATTCTAAGAATCGAATGAAAAAATTAGAACTGATTCAGTGTATGTGAGTGAGAGAAATTCAAGTATGATTGAAATGAGTAATGAATTTTGTTAGTACTTGAAGCTCTGATTTTTTCTTGCGCATTGGCCTTTCTTTTATAGGCTTTTAGGACATTTAATAATGTTCAAAAGAGTTGTTGGTCGTGCTCTGTCAGTTTTGACCAAAACCAATATATATGAATAAAAATATTCCAGTCTTTGAACACTTTTTGAAATCTGTTTGAATGGACGTTTTTCTTCGTTCTTGATCATATTTATTTTGTGTTTAATGATCCTTTATACCTCATATATATTTGTTGATGATATTTCTTCGATCTGGAGATTTGATTATGCCAAAACAACTTGAAGAATGATGACAGTCTAGTGGAGAAAGATTTTGAAAATTCTAGAGTTTGATCTGAACATTATGGAAACTTATTTGATCATTCTAGAGACATATTTGATCATTCTGGAGACGAATTTGATCATTTTGGAGACTGGTGAGAACTTTTTGGCATATTGATGTTATCATTATGGAGATCGATGTTTAACATGTTGGAGAATGATGTTAGCATGGTGGAGATTAATGTTAACTTGCTCGAGAATGATGTTAGCATGCTGGAGATTAATGTCAACATGCTGGAGAATGGCCAAAATGATGTCAAGAATGTTCTTCATTCTTGACAGTAAAGTTGGAGAAGGTTCAGATCTATTTGGTCTTGCTAATTTGTGATCATCTCTCTTTGTGATTCGAATAATTTGTTTGAATATAATCATCTCAGTTTGTTCATTGTCAAGTGTTGATGATATAGATGTAAAATCCAGAGGCTAAAACTTCTTTTAACTAGTGGAGATTGATTGATTTTGGAGTTGTGATGATCATTCTTGAAACTGGAGAACATTCTCCGTTTTCGAGATTTTGTTAAGAATGTTCTCCATTCTTGTATGTTCAGTTTCTTGCTTTTTTATGTTGATTTCTTTGCTTTGTTTAAATCCTATCTTTAAATTAATACACTAAAAAGCACAAATTAAATTAACATAATATTTAGAATCATAATTAACATTCTTAATTAACTTATTGTTTGTTTTAATCAAAATATTAAATTGAGATTTTGTCTCAACACTTAATACATATCGATTAAGGTTATCATTCCAATTTTATTTTTCAACTATTTAAATCTACTTTTCTTCAATGCCTTTGTGAATATGCTTGTCAATTGTTCACCAGTCTTTCAATATTCCAATACTAATGTTTCTTTGTTTTCTTGGTCACAAAGAAAGTGGTATTTCCTATCAAAATGTTTGTTGTAGCCAAAAGCAATAAGATGCTTTGCCAAATTAATGGCAAATTTGTTTTCCACTAGCAGTTTCATGGTACTTGTACGAGCCACCTTTAACTCCTCCAGTAACATTTTAAACTACAAAGTTTGATAAGTTGCAAAGGAAATAACCACATATTTAGCTTCACAGGATAAAAGTGCAATAATTGGTTGGTTTCTTGAATACCAAGCAATTGATGCTCCACCAAACATAAACAAGACCTCATATCTAATTTTTATGTCATCTTGATCTTCACTCCAATATGAGTTTTAGTAGCCAAAGATCTTAGAACTTTCAATGTTATTCTTTTTGTTGGAAGCACACACCATGATCAATTTTTCTCTTTACATACCTTAGAATCCTCTTGGCAGGTGTCAAGTCAAGTGATATGTATTTGGTTGTTCCATAAATCTACTCACTAGCCGTACACTATAGGATAAATCAGACCTTGTATTGCACAAAATACTTTAGTGAGCCTATGGTTTGTTTGTATAAAATAGTGTCAACAAGATCTCTTTGTAATTCTTTTTGTGGTTGGAACCCACAATCCATTGGCACGACAACTAGATTACAATTCACCACATTCCTTTGTCCCAATCTCTAGGGGATTGTTTATACCATAGAGTGCCTTTGAATCTATAAACTTTGTCTTCATGTCATTTCCTTTCAAATCCCGATGGTTTTCTTACATAGATTTCTTCTTTAAATGGTCTATTGGAAAAAGTTGACTAGACATATAGTTGATAAATAGTCCATTCATTGTAAGATTCTTCTACCATAACTAGTATGACAGTTTCTAGTCTTATCATAAGAGCTTAACTCTCATTGAAATCAGATACTTGCTTTTGTTGAATGCGTATTGCAACTAGTCTTCCTTTTATACTTAACAATCTCACCATTTGGCTTCATTTTCACCTTAAGCAACCATTTCACATCAAATAGGCTTCTTGTTATTTGGCTTATCTACTAGCTCCCACATTTTATTCTAATCAATATATTTCAATTCGTAGTTCATGGTTGCTACCCTGCTATTGTCATTTAGTGTCTCTTTTAGATCAATATGTTATGTTTCTACTATCATTTCTGCTCTAGCAAAAGAACATTCCTCACGGATAGAAGAATAAGGGATAACCTTATATCCATTTAGTCTAAATGACTATGATCTCATTTTATTTGATCATATCAAGCCTTGATATGCTTTTGCACTTTCAACTTGATCATCATCCAACAACATTGTTGTGTTGTTGTTGCTACTATCTTCACTCGTCTCTTGTTCTATGCCACGTGATTGTTTCTTCCAATTCAACCCTTTGTCTTTCTCAATTATTAAGCTGGTCACAAATTAAGTGTTTTCATTTAGTGTATATAGTTGTTGAGTCATGATAAAATTTTAATTGAGTGTCTATTTTGTGCACCAAATTTTGCCAAGAACATATGCCTACTGTTTACTCATTTAATAATACATTCATCATTTTTAAAAGCGTCCATTCAATCTTTCATATATAAGAAAAAATATTGATGTAATTAATGTTTATATTTTGTTTGTAGATATTACTAAATTAATCGTGTATAGTATTAAATGTTAAATTTTCATATTTCAAGATAAATTAGTACTATTAATCAAAATAAAATTGAAAAAAAAAATATTAAACACATTCATCACCTATTTGATTTAATTCTCAAAAATAATTTTTTAGTTATTAAAAAAATTAAAAACTTGTTTGAATACATGGTTTTGCAAAATTGTTTTTATAAACTATTTTTCATTTTACTCTTTTTAAGAGGAAAAAAAAAATCAAAACTGCTCAATATTGATTTTGCTTTTCAATTTTTACTATTCACTTTTTGTACTCCAAATAAGACAAACTAGAGGAGGAAAATATATCTATTTAACTAACGACATTCTATGTAATTATTATAAATTTTGTTTATATTTTGACTTATTTATAGTTTTGGTTTCCTATTTTAGCTGAATCACGAAAATAGTTATTCATTTTATTTTTTTTTAGTTTTGGTCTCTCAAATAGAATTCTGGTTCAAAATTTGATGAAGTGTCAGTGTTTTTTAAATTACACCACACCACACCAAGTTATTTGCAATTGTACGCAAGTAGAGAAATTACGAGTTACTACTTATGCAATTTGGACTCATGTGTGGTGTTTTGTTTACCGTAATCATAAAAAAAAAATCATGTTATTATTGACTCAATTAAAATCAAGACCTCATTCATTTGTAAATGTACTAGAATTAAAAGGATACAATTGTAATTTCAAATTAAAAGAGTCAAAGTAGTAAAAATTTGAAACTTGAAAGTCAAAAATACATTTTAACATAAAAAATAATAATTAAATACATTTAAGTTTCTTAATTTCATATAAAATTAAAATATAATAACTAATTTACATGCAATTATTATGGTCATCTCATCTCCAACAATATTAAAAAATTAATGAAAATATATGTTTAGAACAATGTCATTTTGTGAGAGACGCGGCAGAGCGTACCTACTTTATGCTGGAGCACTTGTACATTGTTTAAAATTTTTATTCAGACAATGAATCAATTGTATATTTAATTATAAATATTTGAAAACTTAATTTTAATTATATTAAATATTTATTTGTCCTTTTGTTGGTCTTTATTTTATTGAATGTATATCAGTTGAATTTTTATATTTACAAAAACATATCATAACTTTTTTACTTTTTATTGTTAAATATAATTAAATACTGTCAAATTGACTTTTTATGTATTTATTTCTGATCTTAAAAATAGTTTTAAAAATTAGATAGTCAAACATTTTTCTCATTTTTCATCGCTAAAACAATTTTCAAAAATTAGATAATCAAATAGACTTTTTTTGAATTCCTTTTTTTTAAAATTGATTTTTAAAACTGATTTATAAAATTATTTTCAAAAACTAACGAACACAAGTATTTCTTACAGATACTTCTATTCAAAGATAAATAATTTTTTTTAATAATGTTTACATTCAGTGTCGGAGGGAGTAAACAAATATTCTATTTATTTTATTTTTAATTGTTTAATTTGAATTGTGTGTCATATTTAAAAATAATTACTTCTGTTTATTTTAATAATAAAATAAAGTTGATTTATTTAAATATTTTATTAATTATAGTTAATTAAAAAAATTAATAAATTAAAATATAATACCTAAAAATATATTAGTGTAAAAAAATAATTAATATTTTAAAATAAAAATAATTTGAGCAAAACAAAAAATAACAAATAAAATATTTAAAATAAATTTAAAGAGATTGTGTCTAAATCAATTGTAACGAATAGAAGTGTTAGTTTAATGGATTTTCACCCGTAGCACTTAAATGAAATGGGTGTTGATGTTCCCAACCAAGTACAAAGTGAGTTTAAGCTTAACCGCCGCAAATAAAAGAGAACCTGACCTAATAAAATTGTGAATGTGAATTGAATTTTTTTTAATAGAAATTGAAATATTAAAAAATAGTCTCTTCACTAATATAGTAGTTAATTAATTAATAATATAATAATGTGTGTGGTCCAGTATCCGCCATTTCTGGCTTAAGTCAAAATGGCTTACTGGTGTTTACATTACCATTATTAATTAATTGACTAACAAGCAGAATCCCAACACTGCCTGTGCTGAACTTTCAAGTGATGCTAAATATATAAAATTCTGATTGATTTGATTGAAATGATTGTGTTTAAAATAATTCTAATCAAATTTGTTATTTAATTTATCTAACATGAAATTTTGATTATTTTTATAAAAATTAATTTTAAAAAATCAATTCATTAAAATTTACAATTTTCACTGCAAAATTAATTACACACTTAAAAAAGATAAAACTATTTCGATTGCATATTTAATTTAACATATTTAAGTATTTTTTTATTAGAATTATTTTACTTGTACACATATGTTTTAATTTCAAATTAAGATTTTGAGCTTTAGCTTTTAAACATAATTTTAATCTCAATTTATTATTTTATATTAATATATCTAAGCATAAGTTTCTTCACAGTCAACTATGTTTTAAATCATATTAATTTTACAAAATCAGTTTGTTTATAATCAATTTTCTTCGCAATAAAACCAATATACTAGAGAATACCATTTCACATCCTTTTCCATTATTAATTTCCAAATAAAGTATTTTTACAAGCTGGCGTTTATACCCCTTATAAAAGCAGAGAAATACAAGAAAAGTGACATGTGCCATTTAAATCACACATGTTCCATTCCGTAGAACACGATTAGTTGGCAATCTTTTTCCTTGTTATAGTTTATTAATTAATTGGGGTTCTTCTTAGGTACTAGTACCTTTCTATCCTATTATATTCTGTTTATGAATCCTTATTCATACTTTAAGATTTTGCAGAGAGAATTAATATTGATTGATAATTTACAGTTACCAATTATTACAACTATTTCTTTTTTAGAAGGGACTGCAAATTATCATCCATTATTTATTTTTTATAATTTTTGAAATAATTAAAAGAATAATAGGTAGAATTAATATTTTGAGAGTATGTTTAAGAGATTTATATTAGGTTTTGTGATTATATAAGAATAATAATTTTCTTTGACGAAAAGCATGAGTATTTCATTTAATACTCAAAGACAGAAATATCCTTAATTCAACATTTTCATTAATTGTAAGCCTTCGTTGATCACAATCAGAGAAGTGTGCTTACTTTCTCAGCGTAGCCAAGTTAAACCCACACACAATCAACATGAAACTCTCTATTTAATAATAATAATAATAATAATAATAATAATAATAATAATAATAATAATAATAATAATAATAATAATAATAATAATAATAATAATAATGATAGATGATGATAATAATAATGATGATGCTAGAGATTTGCTAACATGTATTCTAAGTATACAAGTTAAGAAATAAAAAATAATATGGACTAAAACAACATTTATTGTGATACAAAAGGAATACCATATGAGCTTTTTAATAATAAATGTAATTCTAACTAGGAGTTATGTTGGTGATAAATTATGAAAAATATATACCAATGAATTAAGTTTAAGAGAAGATAATATTTTCTTGAATAATATTAAAAAGGTGAAATAGCATTTACCGTTCTTTAATGTTTTAATATTTTATTTTATTTATTTTTCTTTTATAATTTAGTTATTTATTTTAATTTTAAGTAATAATTTAATTTTTTGTGTTTTAAAATGTCAACAATAATACTTTATTTTATAAAAATTTAAAAAATTTATTAAAATTTTCAAATAAAAATTTATAAAATTAATTATCATCTTTGATATAATATAAATTTTATCAAATTCATAATTTAAACATTTAATTAAATTTATATTTTTATTATTTATTTGATAAATTTGATGTTGTTTGAAATAAAAATACGAATTTATTTGAATATTTAAGTTATATATTTAATGAAATTTATATTATATTGAAGATAATTATTAATTTTATTGATTTTATTTAAATTTTTTTAATGAATTTTAATGAATTTTATGCATTATAAAGAGTTAAAAATAGTAAATTTTTCTTGACAATAAAATTCCAAAATTTTAAAATACATAATTTTCAATATCCTTTCAATAAAAAAAATTCAAGTGATGTCAGTATTTTTATAAATTAAATGTATTTATTTAAAAATATGAAATGTTGAGAATACTATTAAAATAATGTGCTGAAACCGAAGCGAGCAGAGTAGTGTCTGCGCGACGATCGGATGAGTACAAAATCTGCTTCCACCTTACTTCGTGCTCTTGCTTCTACCAAACTCATTCTTTGTCTCCTTCTCTCTCTCTCTCTTTCCGTTTTTCCCCCACTCTCTTTCATTTCCAAAGCACCTTAATCATTCCACCAAGTGAATGAATAAATGAGTGTGAGAGAAGAGTGAAACAAAACAACCACACCTTTGAAGTAGTAATTCACATCACTCAAAACCAATAACCTCTTGTTCTTTGCGTTTCAAGCTACTGTACTAGTATATCAAAAAAACGACAACTACCCCCATTAAACCGACGCTCATTTCTCGGGATTCCTCCCCGTTTTTTTTATCTTTCCCTTTTCCTTCTATTCCACTTACTACTACTTAATCAAACAACTAGGTACTATACTATTACTCTTTTTTCGTCTTCAGGTTTTTCTTCTTTCTCGTTTTCTTTCATCTCATATTGTTTTCTTACATGCTCTTACTTGGTTACTCTACTTAAATCATTTCTTAATATAAAATTAAACAAAAATGAACATATATTTTTAGTTTTTAGTAACTATTGAATTCAATAGTGATTTTTAAGATCTGTTTCGTGTTCGACACAAGACAATAACTATGATGTGGTTAATATAGTTTTAAATTTTTATATTGAAGTAAAATGTGATTTAAATTGTAATTGCAAAATTACTGTGGAGATTTTAAAATTCTGAAAAATTAGTCACAATTTTTAATTATAGACTGCAATTTAAAATTATAAAAATTTACTTTTAAGTATAATTTTAACATCACGACAGGTTTACCGGAGTTTGAGCTGTCGTGAATGATACTAAACATCTACTAAATTGGTCTAATATTTTCAAACTTTTGGAAGTGTGAATGTGTGTAAGATGTCGGTACTTCATAGTTTAACCACAACCTGCAAGTGAATTCACTGTTCTTAAATCTGTTAATGCTATACTCACCAACCCATATAACTCAATTTTTTTTTAATGATTTCTGATATATATCCATTTCATTACTGGGTCCGTGATTTATATCAGATGCGGTGAATTAATTACCACTCTTTCTTGTCCTTATTCCTCTGTCATTGATTCTCTCTCTCTCTCTAATATATCACGCACACCACACTAATTTCCACACGGTTTCTCCTATTCAACTTTTATTTTTTTAATTATTATATATTATATGGTATTGTAGATGATTCCTCAACAGGAGCTGGATTCTCTAAATGCTTTCTTCTCAAAAAACCATAATCATGTTGAAATAAATAACACTCTTCTATTGGTTTCATAGTGTTCAGTGTTCATTTAGTGTCAACAACATTAATTGTTGAAGATTGAAGTTCATTCAGAGAATGTCCAGGCCTTTACATCGAGGTGTGTCTGCTATTCGTGTACCTGATCACAGCATCAATGAATCATGGGATTCACAATCCAAAGACAAAACAGAAAAAGACGATTTTGATAAAAGGGGTGTTTCAGATCACACCCCTTTAGCACTGAGGTCTCCTTTAAGGTTGTTCTTTTCAGACAAAGAGAATAATTTTGCATCTGATCCATTCATTGTTGGCACCCCAAGAAGCCGTTTTAAGTTGATGTTACTTTCATTGAAGTTCAGTTTAGTGTTCGTAGTTGTTCTTGCTCTTGTTGGATCTTTTTATTGGACTTTAACTTTGTCAACTTCATCAAGAGTTCGTGTTTACCATGGTTATAGGAGACTCCAAGAGAAACTTGTTTCTGATTTGTTGGATATTGGTGAGTTTTCTCTTGGTGCCCCTAAAGGGAAAGAATTGGAATCGTGTTCACCTGAGTTGGAAAACTTTGTTCCTTGCTTTAATGTTTCTGACAATTTGGATTTGGTTGATTCCGATGAAAATGGATTTGAAAGGAAATGTGAATATGAGAAGAAGCTCAATTGTTTGGTTCTGCCACCTGTGAATTACAAAGTTCCTCTTAGGTGGCCTACTGGAAAAGATGTTATTTGGGTTGCTAATGTGAAGATTACTGCACAAGAGGTTCTTTCTTCTGGAAGCTTGACAAAGAGGTAAGTGTAATAAGTTTCTCTTACTTGCTATATACCACACTTTTTGTCGGTGAAGTTTTAATTTTCTTTCATTCAATTATAGGATGATGATGTTGGATGAAGAGCAAATTTCCTTTCGTTCAGCCTCTCATATGTTTGATGGAGTTGAAGATTACTCACATCAGATTGCTGAAATGATTGGACTTAGAAATGAATCTTCCTTCATACAAGCTGGGGTGAGTACATATATTGAAATTGGTAAATTGAGTGTTTGTTGCTTTAATTTTGTGTGTGGTGGCTCTTAGAGTCTTATCCATCTTATTTAGTGGCAGCGAGTTTGACTAGATCATAGTGACACCCTGATTTGGTTGAAGCTTCAAATATAAAGTGTAACTTTAGCTAAAATTATAGTGGCACACGTAATTCCGTTAAACTCACCGTCAATCCAATCATATACTTCCTTTATTTGTTAGACATGTTGGATGTAGACTTTGACGTGTATAGGGGGATTTTCCGTTGACGGAAAGTGGTCGGATACTCGTTGCCGTTGTGTCGCGGTCCTTGATATTACAGAGAATCTCAGTTAGATATGACAGATGAGACCTCAATTGCAACAAAAGTGCAAATATAAACAACATTATGTCGTGGCCCAAATCATGGTCATGGACCCTGTAGATATTTAACATCTGAACTGATCATATGAATAATATAAAGACAAATAGTATCTATAAACATGTGATGTAACATTGCAAATGTATTCAATGCTTTAAGCTTGTGCTAAGGTGTGTTGGAGGGGCTTGTGTTCTAATAGGTTGAGTAAAGTTTGACTATGATATTCCTTACCTTAAATGTCGTTTGATTAATAAATTTTTGCATCCTGAAATTTCCAGATTCGAACCATACTAGACATAGGTTGTGGCTATGGTAGCTTTGGAGCACACCTCTTTCAAAGTCAACTTTTGACTTTGTGCATTGCAAACTATGAGCCTTCTGGTAGTCAAGTTCAGCTTACTCTCGAGCGAGGTCTTCCTGCTATGATTGCTTCTTTCACTTCAAAACAGTTGCCGTATCCGTCGTTGTCTTTTGATATGTTACATTGTGCAAGATGTGGCATTGATTGGGACCAGAAAGGTATCTTACAACTGTCAATTGTATGTAGCCTTCTATTGGGTCAACATGCTTATATTATATTCTGTACTTTCAACATAAACATTCTTTTTGATTATTTAGACAATACATCATACATTATATGTCATTGGAAGTATTTAGTTATACATCATATATTATCTCATGTTCTTATCAACATCGAAATTATATGGCATAGATGGAATTCTATTGATTGAAGCTGATAGACTTTTAAGACCGGGTGGATACTTTGTCTGGACATCGCCACTTACAAATGCTCGTAACAAGGAGAATCAGAAAAGGTGGAAGTTTGTGCACGACTTTACAGAAAATCTCTGCTGGGAGATGTTATCACAGCAAGATGAAACTGTTGTATGGAAGAAAGCCAGTAAAAAGAGTTGCTATACTTCAAGGTAATTCTGCTTTACATGTGCTTATGAGAAATTATTTCATTTTTATGTATCCCTCCCTAGAAACAGATGAAGATAAATAGATACCATGTCTATACATATTTTTACCACTTCAAAATTAAAGTGGCACTGATTCTAAGCACTACCTGTTCTTTATTACCAGAAAGTCTGGTTCTCGCGCTTTGTGTGGTAAAGGTATTGATGTGGAGTCTCCATATTATCGTGAATTGCAAACTTGCATAGGAGGAACACAGAGCAGACGTTGGGTTTCTATTGAAAAAAGGGGAAAATGGCCTTCTCGGGCAAATTTGAACAAGAACGAGTTAGCCGGATACGGTAATTGTTATCTTCTATAATAGTTATCTATGGAGCTCTTCATGGAAATGACTATCCTATAATTGTACTTTGTTAGTAAATCAAATTTTCTATTCCTTCTAGGATTGCAGTCTGATGAAATTTCCGAAGACACTGACAGCTGGAAATTAGCAGTCCAAAATTATTGGTCTCTCCTGTCGCCTCTAATATTTTCTGATCATCCAAAGAGACCTGGTGACGAGGACCCTTCGCCACCTTACAACATGTTCAGAAATGTGCTAGACATGAATGCTAATTTTGGTGGCTTTAATTCTGCATTGTTGCAAGCTAGAAAGTCTGTGTGGGTAATGAATGTGGTACCAATAAGTGGACTCAACTATCTTCCCTTGATCCAGGACAGAGGTTTTGTTGGCGTTTTGCATGATTGGTATTTTGGTCTCCTTGTTCTTATTGTCCAATGTCATGCTTATCTCTTTTCATTAATGTGTAATTCATAGCTTAGTTGTTAGAATAGTAACTTTGGTTCAGAAGAAAACATTGCGAAAAACACAAACAAAGGACACATGAGATTTGATCCCAGAGTTAGCCTAATTGTGCCTACGTCTCTGACTGAAGAGTAGCTACAGTCCCTTTCTATTATTCCTTCCATAGTGTGCAAATTATTAAAACTTGGTGATTTAATGTTTTTTTTTTCCAATTACCTTCAGCTTAGTGTCTTGAAGAATAGCTTCTAGTTCCTGGCAGATTTTAGTTTTCTTACTGTTATGATTTTTGGTTGCTTCTAGGTGTGAGGCCTTTCCGACATACCCAAGAACCTATGACTTGGTGCATGCTGCAGGACTTCTATCCCTTGAATTTTCCCAGCCACGCAGGTGCACCACGCTTGATCTGTTTGTTGAAATTGACAGGTTACTCCGCCCAGAGGTATGTAAATTTAATAATGTGGACTATATACTATATTCATTCCTTTCCTTCCATTTATTTATTTTCACATGTTTCCTGAGACAAGTTACTTTAAGTAATTGAGGGTATGCAGTAATGACTCTTACAAGGCATAAAGTTTTAATAGCTTGAGTTCAACAATACGATGAGCAATATTGGATTTAAGTACACAATGTAATATGAATGTAAAGATGTAGGATAATTAATATTTTGTAATTTTCACTACCAGCACTGAATAACATCACTGAATAAGCATTAATTTATGAATTGCATAGAAAAATATATATGTTCGTATTTGGTCTCATTTATTTTAGAATTAAATGTCAATTTAGTCCATAAAATTGTAGGCATCAAACAATTTGGTACTTAAAATTAATGGACTTTATAAATGATTCTTGATATTGAAAATTCTCGACCACATTAGTTTTATTGGTTCAACAAACTGTACTACATGAAATTGTATCTGGAGTGACTACTGTGATTGAGAATTTTCAATTTCAAAAATCATTTTGATACTTTATTAGTTTTACGTCACAAATTATGTTGCCCCTATAATTAATGAGACTAAATTGGTGATTCACTCTTTAATTTTATCACGTTGAACGTCTTCTGATATGCTGCTATTTGTGATGTGCAGGGTTGGATTATAATTCGCGACACAAATCTTTTAATAGAATCAGCTAGAGCTCTAACAGCACAGCTGAAGTGGGATGCAAGAGTGATAGATATCGAAAGTAACAGCGAGGAGAAACTCCTATTATGTCAGAAACCTTTCATTAAGAGACATGCAATCTAATTAATTGAAGTCTTGAAGAAATTATAGACCATAATATACATATATATTCATTTCCATAATTATGTTAAAGTTCTACCATACAAAGCGGGGATTGAAAATTTTGGACAGAAAGGAAGAAGGACAAAATAATAGAGGAAGAAATCTCCTATGTAACCGTAAGGTGTGCATAGGACCATGTAATTACAACACAAGAAGAGCAATTGACAAAAAAATGTGGTAGATTTATTTTTTCATGTATTAGAGTTACATAAACAAAAATATTTATTATTGGGAATAAGATGATAAAATAAGTTGTTGCTCATTGTTGTGGTGTATAAAATGCTTAGTAGCTAACTCCCCTTTATATTATAGAATTGTTTGTGTTATAATTTTATAGGTCATTTGATTTTATGTCTCTTTATAAGTTCAGCAAAACTGTAATTGATAGTTTGTCACAATTTATTTATAATATGAAATTCAATCACATTCTTCATTAGTCCAATGTAGAAGGTATAAAATATTGGTTGGATATGTTCACTCATATATAGCTGTTTCTGTTCACTCAAACATTTTGTAACTTTCTTTTTTCTTTCCATGTTGTTTAGAATATATTTTTTGTCATTGTGTGAAACCAAAGGATAAAGTCACATATTGTAAGCAATTATTATTACTATGGTTTGATATAATTGTCTGAGGTAAAATAGTACAATTTCTGCCACTTAGTTGGTGTATATTTTAATTGAACAGTTTGTACGTTAAACCTTTTATATTACAATTATTTTTAAATCTTAATTCAAGTAATAAATGTTGAAATTCTTAGGTTGAAGAATATGTTTTGAATTTGAATTCGAAACCTCGCAATTGTACGTGAGTTTTTAGTGGAAATTATATCATCTAATCTATAAAAAAAAGAGAAAACTTGTGTGGAGGCAATGACACAGCTCACAAAGATCCACCGATCTCAAGCATTCAAATGCTGATTCTTAGTAACCATTTCAGCATTTATTTAGTTTTCAATGTATTTGATAGTTGCTGAGTTATAGGAATAAAAGTTAATTAATTTTAGATTCAAATATACCTAATAGTTGTACAACCTCCTATATATATCAGCTAAAAAGTCATTATGTAACAAGTGATTTATGTAACCTCAGCTGAACTCACATGGATTTGATCTTACATTTAAAACTTTGGACCCAAGTTCAATAGGTCCCCACTATCTACTTGAAGTCCAAAGTTCATTAGGTCCCCACTATCTACTTGTCACCTACCTTTCCTTGCATTTGATAGTTGCTGTCTTGTTGAGTTCTCTTTACTCTTTGGTGGACGTCTTGCTGAGTTAAAGGAACCAATTAAGCTAATTCATTTTAAAATATCGCATTTCATTCTTTATAAAACTACATATTTCATGCTGTAATGAATTTAATTTTTCTTAAGTTAAAGAAAGGGTGCAGTGGTCATCATTAGTGACAACCATCTCAATTAGTTTGGCACTGCCGACTTTAACAAACTTCTGCAACACTCAATATTATTAAAAAATAAAGATAAAAATACAAAAAGAAACAAAGGGACAACAACCAAACTCAAACACATCAAGAGAATCTAAAACTAGGAAATTGAATTCTATTCCTAAAAACTCCTCGGAAATAAAATGAGAAATAATATTTCACTAGACAAATTTCTGGTTGGAAATACCAAAATTAGCCAACATATCAACACAAGAGTTTCTCTCCCTAAAAATATGAGAACATTGAAACCTCATTTGGGAGGTAAGATAAATACATTTTTTCCATCTATTTTGATGTCTCCAAGAGTCAAGCTGAGAGTTACGGAAAACAACAACATCTAAATTTCACATTCTAACCAAATGTTATGCCACCCTTTCTAAAAGCTATCTCAATCGCCAAAATGGTACCCACAAGCTCCACAAAAAGAGCATTTAGAGTACCTAGAGGCATAACGAAGCACACAAGAGAAGCAGTTTTATGGTCATTGAAAAGACAACCACAAGCAAAAGGACCAGGGCTACATTCAGCGGCTCCATTTGTATTACACTTAGTTATGTAGCAAGGAGGAGGTTGTCAGATGACCTAAACAATTCTCAAAGCTTTAGGTAAGTGACAAGTGATAGAGAAATAACACAACAGAGAGAACTCACAAAAGGAAGAATATATGTGTTGAGAGCTACAATTTCCAGGCACAGATACATTAGAAGCAACCAAAGAAATGATCAGATGAAGAGGAATGTCCTCGTTGTAGAATCTTAACTGATTCCAACAAAATCAAATGCACCAAAAGACATTCACCACAATAGATATGACCACGTCTCTCACACGAGGGCTCAAATTAGACATGAAAACCTAGAAAACAAACAAAGACTAGAAGTTGATGTTAGTCAATAGGATTTCCCTAAGCCACAATTAAATAAATTGGGAAAAAGGGAAATCAAAGAAAAGATGTTGAGTAGTTTCAACATCATGGACACAAAGATAATATATAGAAACTATTGAACAACCTTTTTTGTGAAGGTTCTCATCGATGACATCTTGTCATGAAAAATGCACGCTTCCCATTATAAGATTGAATTGTTTCTTTCCATATAAAGAGCTTGATTTTAATACGATCAAAAATAGGGACAAGATGCACATTTTGAGGTTTCCCTTTTGAAAATAAGGACACCTATGTAAATTAAAGGAAGCTTACCAAGATGGAAACCGAGAAGAGCAATATAAGCAGAAGCTCTAGCCATATATATAGTTGTGTGTAACTTAGACTTATCATTGTTGATCACTTGTAAGAATGAAAAAGTCTTATATGAGTTAAACTAGATTCACTAGAAAGAAAAAAAAAATCATAACATCCCCAGGAAACATGGTTAGGCATCCTGAAGCCTCTAGGACTAGACATAAGCTGTAACTTTCCTTCGCTGACAAGCTGAGATATACCTCTAGTAAGAATGTTTTCAGCATTACAAAATAAAGTGGAGAAAAAGGAGATAATCCAGTCACAACTTTCCCAGTCACATATATAAACAGTTTGAAAGATGTAAGAATGGTGATAATCCAGTCAAAAAAAGTATGATTAAAGCAAAAAGCAAGCAAAGTGGTAATAAGAAAATTCCAATCAATAGTATCAAAAACCTCTTTGATATCAATCTTTAAAGCCTAATGGACCCCCAAAAGTTTTCCTATGCAAAAGGCTAACATATTCTAAGGCAATGCAAATACAATTAGAGATGAGTTTGTCTTTTACAAAACCTTCATGGTTTTTAGAGATGATTTTTTTAGCAACACTAAAAAGCCTATTGGTTTTGGTAATAATTTTAAACTAGATTATGGTCCGCACGCTGCGCGGATATTAATTAATTTTATAAGTTTTGTAAGTAATATTTTATGTATTATAAATATAGTTATCTTATAATATTACTTTATTGATTTTTAATAATTGAATATGATTAAGAAAATTAAAATGAGAGAAAATTATGTTTATCACAATCATCTAATTTAATTTTTAAAATATTTTATAAAATTCGTATGATAATTTATCATATAGGATAATTGTTTGACTCATTGTACTGTGATTGTTAATTTATTTTTCAACATATAATGGTACTTGCATTTATTTGATGAAATAAAATGTAAAATACAAACCCAAAAATAAGATGTAAAAATTTAAAAATATGATTGACTATTTAATATTTTTTATTTTAAAAAAATATTAATATTAAATTATATTGTAGCGTAGTCTAAATTTATTTGTTTTATTAGTATGATATTTTAATTGTGAGCATGAAGAGTTGTTGTAAAAAAAAATTATTGAATATATTTCA
>JBBPBR010000008.1:41972227-42027941 GCA_037974775.1 Cicer pinnatifidum | reverse complement strand
ATAAATTATTATTAAATTGTAAAATAATGTATAAATTATAAATATATTATAAATAATTGTAAAATAATTTTATAATTTATAAAATTATTATAAAATAATATTATTAGATAAATAGCATTTATGTCGATATTTAGGAGTGATTAGTCAGTTTTTTTTATTGAATTTAATGATTAATAATATAAATTATTACCATTGGTAAATGACTAATAATATTATAAAATAATATTATAAAATAATTTGTAAATTTATTATAAAATAAATTATAAAATAATTTGATAATAATATAAATTATAAATTATTATCAAATTGTTAAATAATTTATAAATTATAAATAATTGTAAAATAATTTTTTAATTTATAAATTTATTATAAAATAATATTATCAAATAGATTTTTGTGTTATTAAAGAAATTGTGGAAGAAAGAGGAAAAATAGAGTAGGATTAAAGGAGATTAGGTATTGAGAGCATGATTGAGAGGGGAGAAAGGAGGAGAGGTCCACATCAGTTTTTTGGCTGATGTGAGAAATATTTGTATAGGTGACATTCGAAGGTGAGGTGGCATTCAAAGGTGATGTGGCATTCGGGCGTCTATTTTAAATATATATAATAGATTGAAAGTTGGCCAAGGCAATAAGGTGGTACGAATTAGTGTGCTTTGTCTTAGGGATTTTACAAATGAGCACCATAATATTATAATTAAGATTAGGCATCAACAAACCTATTTGAAATAATTAAAGGACAACGACAAAAACATCTGAGCTAATAATGTCCTAATTAGTTTGATAAAAATGACCCCGATAACCATTAGGATTGGGTGCACTATTACCATTCATATCAAACATAACATTTTAATTTCATCCATAGAAGGTAAAGCCGTCAACATAGAATTATCCTCATCCGTCACAACAGATGGAATAATAGCGCTAATCAAATTATTGGATTGACAATCAATATTAGTAATAAACAAACTATGGTATAAAGTAAGAAGGTGTCTCTCATTATCAGCAAAAGTGGTCAAAAGTTGATCTTCATGCTTCTAAATAGAAATTTATTTAATAATTCTTCGATGACGAGCAACTTTATGAAAAAAAATAATATTCCTATTAATTCATATATATTATCAGTTGAAGAATTTTTACACCATTAATAAATGATAATTATTAGATCATTAAAAATGTTTGATTTTAATCATAACTATTTTAAATATCATACAAATAGGTTTGTCATTTGTTGATAGTATAAATGTTAGGACCCCAATAATTGAATTTCAAGGAATTAGAGAAACATCACATTTTATTAGGAAAAAAAAGAAAAGAAAGGATAGAACATAAATTCTCCTTCAAGGTTTTCCCTTCACAATGGAATTACTACAATTTTCACGACTTAACAATATTCTAAAGATATCTTATTTTAACTCCATAACACCCTATTTATATACACTATTCCTATCTAATTATAACAAGTCTTACCTACTTTAAGAACTCTAATATCTATTATTCTATAACCTAATAGTACACCCCCTCCTCAAAACAACATTGAGGACAAGATTTAAATCTACGATTTTATCTTGTTACACCGGCTATAGAAAATAAAAGTTTGTCCTACTTGGTTATATACTCTTTAGGGCTTGATGAACCAATTTTAGCTTCATCCTTTATTACAGTCCCTTGATAGAATTCCTGTTGGGATTCTTGATTATCTAATGCCTTCACCAAGTACCTAAGTCGTATAACAGATTCTTGTTGGCTACACTCTGCCTTGTGAGTTGTGACCCAAAAATGACAACGACAACCCAATCTTTGTTTGGTCTTGCCTCTGCTTACTTTATCTCATCAAATGATGATTCTTGATTTCCAAATTTCATTTTCAACCATGTCTTATTGCTCCCAAGAACCCATCATTTTCTCATCATCTTGCATATCTTTATCCATCCCTTGATGCTTTGCAATTTTTTCTTCTTCATTTACTTCCACACCCAACTTAATTAATCACAAGGGTTGTTGTTGCCACCTTTTTTTTTTGTCACAACTAGGTTTCTACTTATTTAGAATTTGTTTTAGTGTTTTCTTAACCTCAATCAAGATCTCACTTGAAGGAAGTTGTAATCCATTGTTGTTTTTCCACATTTTGCATCAATTTTTGAAGGTGCAAACACGAAAACGCGGGTTGAATTGTGTTTGACTAAGTTGGATTTCTTTTGCTGATTTATTTAAAATTGGTTCGAATTTGGTGACTTACTTAGAATAAAAGTAGTAGCAATTAGGTTAAGTGATCAGAGGCTGAAGTAGAACAAGAATTGCAGAATTAAAGTGACACAAGAATTTATCCTAGTTCACCACCAACTTGGTAGCTACGTCGAGTCCCCTCACTCAGAAGGATTTAATCCACTAATTCAAAACTTGAATTACACAACACTTGACCCTACAAACCAGTCTTCTCAAAATCACTTGGCACCTACAAACTTTTTGAGGAACACAAACACCTTGACTCTACATGCCAAGTCTTCTCAACTCAACCTAACTCCTACAAACTTTTTGAGGAATACAAACACATTGACTCTACAAGTCAAGTCTTCTCAAAACAACCTTACACCTATTGAGCTTTCGAGGAATACAAACACCTTAGTTCTACAAGCCAAGTCTTCTCAACACAATATGAAAACATACAAATTGCTTGAGGAACACAAAAGCCACTATTGGGATGGGTTACAAAAGCTTGAAAAAAAATTGGTTTGCTTCTAACAAACTTATTGCAACAATGACTCTCACACTAAAAAACACTTAGAAAATATTTCTTTTGAGTAAGTGTTTCTCTAGACCATAATCTTTTGAATTCTAATGACTTAGAAAATTTTGTGCTAGCGAGTTGTCTTATTTTATTCTTCAGCTTTGAGTATCTATTTATAGAATAGGTTGGGGTTTCTCCTTTGTCCTTGAAAACTCTAAATCATATCTTTGCAAATAATAAATGTATCTTCTTGTGAGTGTTTCTTCTTGTAAACAATTCTTGACCACATCTTCTTGTAAATAATTCATATCTTATTGTAGATAAATCTTGATAAACTCTTCTTGTAAATAATTCATATCATCTTGTAGATAAATCTTGATCAAATCTTCTTTTAAATAAGTCATACCTTCTTATGATAAATCTTGATAAAATCTTCTTGTCAATAATTGATATCTTATTGAGATAACTCTTGGTCAAAACATCTTGTAAATAATTCCTATCTTCTTTTTGATAAAATCTTGATCGTATCTTCTTCAAATCTTGACCATATCTTCTTTCCAATTTGGTTAGAGATTTTCTTCAACTAAAGATCTGAATGAAATCTTATTTCAGATTGTCATAAGAAAAAAAAATTCTTTCATACTCTTGCTTGATTTGTGTTGGAATAGATTCAGATTGTTCTTGGATCTTTACATTTTTTGATTCGGCTAAGTCTTCTTTTTATACTTAATTCTTTAAATTTCAGTTATTGACTTTCCATCACATGCATTGACTTTCTTGTTGGAGTGATATGTTGTTTTCTTGAATAATGATAGTTAGAGGTAGAATTGCTTGACTTAAAACTATTGACATTGGGCTAATCAGCTTATTGAAACTTCAGAGTCAGTGCAACATTAGAGTCTTGATTTGAAATCTTTAGAGGCATGCTGAGACATGCAAGGACTTCAGAGGCATGCTTGAAATTTAGTCTTCAGATTTAGTTTTAGAGCCGTTCTTTAGACCCAATTATCAGACTCAATCTTCAGACTCAAACATCAGACCTTGACATCATACCCATACATTAGAGGGAATCTTCGTAACCTTCAGAGGCACGTCACTTTTAGAGGCATATGTTCTGAGGTAGACACATGTACTTTGTGTTTGTCTGATCTCATCATCTGGTGACTTTCCTCAAATCGCTTCCTCTAATTTTCTTCTTCCAATTTTTTGCATACTTAATGAAGCCACTAATCCAAATATATTTTTCTCATAAAATAATTTTGTTAACATCAAAACTATAAGTGGAAACCAACTTAAGTTTGGGGGAGTCAAGTAATAAAAGAAAAATTATTTATGAATTATTTATAAGAAGATTTGATCAAGATTTATCTACAGAAAGATATGAATTATTTACAAGAAGAGTTGATCAAAATCTATAAGAAGATATGAATTATTTACAAGAAGATATGATAAAAGAATTGTTTACAAGAAGAAACACTCACAAGAAGATACATTTATTATTTATTAAGATATGATTTAAATTTTGCAAGGACAAAGGAGAAACCCTAACCTATTCTATAAATTTGATACTCAAGGCTGAAGAAGAATATAAGAGAACTCACAAGCACTAAATTTTCTAAGTCATTAGAGTTCATAAGGTCTATAAATTTTCTAGTCTAAGACTCATGGTTACAATCAGTTTGTTATAAGCAAACCAATTTGTTCCAAACTATTGTAACTCAACCTGATAGTGGCTTTCGTGTACCTCAAGAAATCTGTAGGTTTTCTGGTTGTTTTGAGAAGACTTGGCTTGTATAGTCAAGGTGTTTGTGTTCCTCAAAAAGTTAGTAGGTGTCATGTTGTTATGAAAAGACTGACTTGTAGGGTTAAGTGTTGTGTAATTCATATTTTAAATTAGTGGACTAAATCCTTCCGAGTGAGGGGACTGGACGTAGGTACCAAGTTGGTGGTGAACTAGGATAAACTCTTGTGTCACTTCAATTATGCAATTCTTGTTTTACTTTTTCCTTTAATCACTTAACCTGATTGTTATTAATTTTATTCTAAGTAAGTCACCAAACATGAACTAGTTTTAAATAAATTAGAAAAAAGAATCCAACTTAGTCAAACACAATTCAACCTCTTTTCTTGTGTTTGCACCTTCACTATGAACCATGTTAGCAAAGACCACAAGGGTCTAAGGTGAAGTATCTCTCAAAGAGTCAAAGAAAACCTTCCCAACGTCATCTTAGAACACATGAGGTCTTGTGTCATCACCTCTTGGACTGGGAAAAAAAGGAATATCCTTACCCATATTGATCAATGTTATACTGATGCATGCTCTTCTCGGGCATGCTTTTGAGGAAGTCGTAGGAACTATTCTAGAGGAACACCTGGTTTCATCATCTACACAAGTTTTCAACATCTCTAACGTCACCAAGATGTGGTGGATCTCTCCCAAGAACTGCATTCGACAGTGACACCAGAAAGTCATCAGGTCCAGCCAGCAGAAGTCAATCTCATTTATAATTGAGCACTCATTTGCCCTTCCTTTTGAGGAAGACAAAAAAGAAGTAGTTCTGAAATAACTGAGTATGTGTCAGTCAAACCAAGACATTATCCTTATTTCTCTCCCTATACCTAAGGCTGCTTAAGTGTTCGACAAAAAGAGGAAAAAAGTTGTCTAAATGTTGAGCATTGACGAGGATGAACCAAAAAAAACTAACATTGATGAAGACGCCACACCCCTCCTTCATAGGAAGAAATATAAGGTAATACCAAACTTTAAGCAAACTATTTCTACCTCCTTCTTGAACCTGAACCTCCTATATCCTATCCCCAACATATACTCGTAGTTGGTCCTTCCTCTAACCCTGCACATGTCACCCTTCCTACCTCTTACTTTAACACCTCATATGAGATGTTTTAAACTACTCTAGCTAAACATTTTGCATCCCTCTGATACAAAACCCATCATCTCCCACACAAGCCTAACACTCTCACTCAAACACTTACCTCCTCTACTTTTTCTCCAAAACCTTCCGCTTCCACCCTTATATAATACCCACATCACCTAGCCTTGTGCATCCCTCTCCCCAAGTTGAGACAATAGCTCCAGTTCTTGTTGACTTAGTCTTTGATACATCATCAAAAGTCTCCTCTATGTCTCCTTCCACACCTTTTCACCCTGACCTTGCACCCTCCACTAACCTTTTAGACCTCGTTCCCTTCACCCACTCCACCCCTTCTAGTTTTCTAGACCTCAACACATTCCTTACCTCCTTTAGTGCAAAAATTTCCTTAACACGCAATAGGAATACTCACTGTTTGGAACCTAATGATGTTTCACCCACTGGAACAAGGTCCTCTTTTTTTCCACCAATTAAATTAGGGACAATCAGGATTATGGAATGGAGTTCACTTAGTAAAACCCTAGTAGTTTTCCCTTCAGAAAGCCAAAAGTGATCCGTCTAGAAAGCTTCTAACAGCCATATCTATTGGTTTATCAAGGAACGAATCATCTCCATGTATTGGTGTTTCGCTGGAACTCCCAATGTTTTCTCCAGTAGCACCGTATCAGTTCCTTGTGCTTATCCCACAAATTGGTATACCATCTATTTATGGTCCTACTGTTACTGCCTTAGAATCTGCAAACTCTATCTCTAGAAGCCACTTCGCCATTCCCTTTGGCACTATGTTTGATCCTTCCGTGTTTTTAAAGAAGGAAGACTTTTATCATCTAGAAGCAAAGATTGTGTCACTAATGGAACAAACAACTAAGAATTAGGAGAATATTTAGACCACCCTTAGTTTAATTTTAGCTAGGCTGACGAATCCCGACCTTTAGTTTCTTGTTTTTGATGTTTTTCATTTGTTTTGTAATTTTTCTTACTTTTCTCTTTATTGTGTAATGACAAAAGAGGAATAATGTATTTTTGAAGAACTATTTTCAATACAAACATCACTTATCATTTCTTCTGTTCTTTCTGCACGTACTACTAGTGCTTATCTGTCATAATATCCTTGTTCTTACGAATCAAATATGCATATGCTAAGGGGGATTCTTGCGAATACTTTATGCTATTTTTTCTTGATTAAAAATTGATCACAAAATTAGATGTTCACGAGAGCAAAATCATTTTGTAGGAATAATTTAAAGCACTAACTTTCTAATTAAGTGTGCAGTTCCTAGATCAAGTGAATTTCGTTTAATCATACATTGTATCCTCTAATGATTGGACTAAGGTGAAGAAACACTAAAACTCTACTTCTAAGTACTTTGGTTAAGTCTGGTGTAAACGCCCAGATACGCGCGTATGGTGCTTCTGCCAAATACTGCAATGTCATGTTTCATCTACATTTGATGACTTCAACAAGCATTTGATCGTTTGCCTTTGATAATCACATCAAGCATCTAATTGTCTGACTGTGGTAAACTATGTTTGCTCAGATGAAAGTCAATACTATGATAAGAAGACAATGCTCTAATGATAGTCTATGCTTTGAAGAAGACGTAGTTCTTGTGCATCCTTTAATAAACACCCTAAATCTGATTTGTGTCTGAAGGCCTATGAGACATGCTCCATCACTCCACCATAATCCGATTTGAGCTTGTGGTAGAGCTTAGTCTTGAAGAAGGAGAGCTAAATCCGATTGTTGCAACGATCTCAATTAAAAATGTTTGAGAAATAAAATATTCTCAATGAGATAACAATAACAAATAATCTTCCAAAACATTCTTAACTAAGGAAGAAAGTAATTCTTTTAAAAATAGAAGTTCATGAATTGAAAAATAATTTAACCAACTTTGTAAAATCCACCAAAGCTTTTCAAAAGAACGTGATATCTGAAGTGAGGATATTTGACAAAGATGGCTTACGTTTCAAAACTTCTCAAAAACAAAAGCTTTATGAAAACTTTTTTGTATAAAAAAAGAAGGATGAAAAAGTTAGAAAAAGATGTTCATGTTGTAACAAATATGGACACCTTGAATCAATTTGCAATCATAAGAAAAAATATTGAGAAAACAAAACAATATTCTTATGATGACAAATATGGACGTTGTACTGCAAAACTTTCTTTTATATGCCATAACGTTATGATTATAGAAAATTTGAGAAAGTTATAAGAATGTTCTTATCGTAGCAAGTTTGGTCATATTGAGTTAAAATTCTATGAAAAATAAACAAACACCGACAAAAAGATACACTAATCATCAAGGACCTCGACAACAATGGGTACCAAAATCATTACTAACTTGTGATGCAGAAATATCATCCATCAATTAAGAAAAAACATTGACACGTGAACAATGCATACTCAATACACATGAACATAAAAGTATGGTGCCTCCTTTTATTACAGAAATTTGGATGCTCTGTAACCTTTGAAAACATTAACAAATCAAACATATATGTATCATTAGTTGAAATAATTTTGTCTAAATTAAGGATGTTTTATATGTGAATGATAATTTACTTAACATTATTTAACTCTCTGATATTGACTTTAAATGTTATTTTTAAAACACTATATGGTTGTGGTAAAAAAAACTTCTTCATGATTTATACCAAATCATGTTCTATGTCGATTAAAACAGATAAATGGATTTAATATAAAGATTCTTATTATATAAGTATAAAAACAATTGCAATTTTTTCCAAACTTGATCTAGTAGGCGATATTTTAAAAATGTGTTTTTGAAAAGAATCAAGGATGTGAAACTTAGGTTAAAATAAAAAAAATTAAGAGTGCTTTTCATTCCGAAATGCAAAAGGTAAAAATGATCATCTCCTAATTGATATTAGTATGTAGATTGACTATAATTAAAATGATTGTGTTTAGATTGATTATCGATATGTAAATCGACATTAATGTAGATGATCGCCTCCAAGTTGGTTACTGGTAAATAAATCAACAAGAATGAAAAATGATCGTCTTCGGATTGGTTACTAATGCATAGATCGACATGAATGTAAACGATCATCTCCAGGTTGGTTCATGGTGCATAAATCGACAAGAATGAATGCATTTATAAAAGGTCGCAAGCAAGGCATAAGTCTAGTTCTTAATTTGAATAGAGAAAGAAATATGTATTCGATAACTTCGTTGGGAGTATTATTAAAACATAAATGATAGACAATGCATTGAATGAAATAATTGAACTTAAATGAGATATGAGTATATTCATGCATGCCATGTATTATAGATAAGTTTATGTTCATGTCTTATTTTGTATGGATTCACCGATTCGTAGGATCTTAGACGTTCCAATATTCCATGAAGAACACCGCTTTCACATGATGACACCTTGTACATTAGTGAAATCTTTTTCGAAGGAAAAGTATTGAAGCGTAATCCATATTTTAAAATGATTACTCTAATTACTTCTTACACACTCATATATCTTAAGAATTTATCGTTTCCCATATATATTTTCCAAACATAAAAAAATTTAAAATATTATTTTTCTTCATAATTTCATACATGTTAGATTCCAACATTCATTGTCATAAAGTACATTTTGAAACACTAAAAAATTAGCAATAAAATGTATTACTTATGAAAGAGGTGTAATGTATACACAAAAT
The DNA here is from genome assembly GCA_037974775.1 of Cicer pinnatifidum. Classification (NCBI taxonomy): domain Eukaryota; kingdom Viridiplantae; phylum Streptophyta; class Magnoliopsida; order Fabales; family Fabaceae; genus Cicer; species Cicer pinnatifidum. The sequence goes on along the minus strand of JBBPBR010000008.1, from coordinate 42,018,644 downwards.
GTCAACACACAAAAGTGTATTGCGTGATTTTGCAGAATGTAAAAATTACAATGGGACTAAGAAACGAAACACCATGTATGAGGTGATAGTGTAGCGATGTTTGTGTTTAGCTTTACTTTGAAGAATAACAAGTGTCAATCACTCTTGTAATTTAGAACTCTCATTGGTCAGCTTCCAAGAATAAAGATTGCCCTAGTTTAAGCCGTCTTAACTTTGTGAAACATGAACTTCTTATATGTTTTTGTTTTTAGTTTTTTATCCCTCTTTTTCTTGGAGTGCTCTTCGAGTTTCTAATTTTTCAACCTAGCAATCCCATTTTTCAACCATTTTTTTTGTTCAAGCATAATAATTTTTGACCTCATTTGAATTTACTAGGAGTGGAACTTCCTCCGGATCCATCTGTGTGAGTATTAGAACTCCCCCAAAGAAATCATTTTTCACAACATATGGTCTCGCGTAGTTTTGGGTCCATTTCCATCACAATCCTTTTGGGTGGGAAATATTTTCTTTAACACTAAGTCCCCTTCTTAAAACTTTTTGAGAATGAATGTTTTTCTCGTATGCCTTTTTAAGTCTTTTTTAATATAGTTGACCATGACACAAAGCTTTTATGCTTTTTTATTCTATGAGATTTAATTGGTCAATTATGATTGAGTCCACTTTGCCTCTTTTTGTTTTGTTTCCATCAAGACTCTTATCGAGGGAATTTCAACTTCAATGGGAAGTTCTACTTCCATTCCATACACTAACGACAAAGGAGTTCCCTCTTTGAGGTGCGAACAGAGGTTCTATAACCATGTAAGCAAAGGGAAATATTTTATGCCAATCTTTATATGTCTCTACCACCTTTTGTATGATTTTCTTGATATTCTTATTTGCTGCCTCTACAGTCATATTCATCTTCAAATGATATGGTGAAGAATTATGGTGTTGAATTTTAAAACTATCACACATTTCCTTCATCAAATTTTTGTTTAGATTGGTCTCATTATCACTAATACATATGAGAAACAACATATCACGGGTCCTCTTATAAAATACGTCACCATTGAAAAAGAAATTCATTGATGACCTCCTTATAACGTTTTTGTCATTCTCTAAAACACCGACAATATATTCCTTATTCTTAATATAGGATTTGATATCATGAAACTATGATTTTCCATCAAGTTCTCCTTCTATTGTTGTAACAGCTCGACCTTTACCATTATTAGCACCATTAGTCCTGATCTTCTCGCCCCTCTCTTTCACCTCGTGGAAGTAACAAGTTTTTGCCTCCCGTGGAAATTGAACTGATACCTAAGGGATAAGTACCACCGTCCATTCATTCAATGCGTTAGAAGCACCATCAAATACCAAAATTTAATTTTCTTTATAAAAAAAATTCCTTAACTTCAAATAACCTTCTACAAGTCCGGGAATTCAAACTGCGTTGGTTGATAATCTTCTACAAGTTGAAGAGCCAAATACTCCAACGATGCACTTCCTTTAATAGCATTTTGTGTGACATACACTAGGTCATATTCCGATAACAACATCTACCAATTTAAAATCCTTCTAGTAAGAGCAGACTTTTCAAAAATATACTTTATTGGGTCCATTTTAGACACCAACCAAGTTGTATGTCATAACATGTATTGTCTCAATTGATGACCATCCCATACTAATGCACATCATGTTCGTTCTTGCAATGAATACCTTGCTTCACAACTAGTGAACTTTTTGATCAAACAACAATTGATGTACTACTTCTTACCAGTTTCATCATGTTCCCTTTATTAACATCACATCGACTCATCGAGTACTGTTAAGTACATAATAAGCAATTCTCTAGGAATATGAAGCCCAAAGATTGGAGGTTTTATCAACTATAGCTTAATCTTCTCGAAAGCCTTATGAAAATTCTCATCCTATTCAATGTTTTGGTCATTACACAACAATTCGAAAATTGGCTCGCATGTTGCAGTAGATGTTATATGAACCTAGCAATGTAGTTTAATCGACCCAAGATTCCACAAACTTCTTTTTCCATATGAGGATCTGGCATTTTTTGTATTGCTATCACTTTCTCCAGATTTACTTATGTTCCTTTTTGGCTACCAATAAATCAAAGTAACTTGCCCGATATCACACTAAAAATGCATTTAGTTGGGTTTAATTGAAGTTTGTACTTCATGAATCTTATGAGCAGCTTTTAAAGGTTAACAACATGGTCTTCTTTAGTTCTAGACTTTGCAATCATATTGGACACATAAAACTTTATCTCCTTATGCATCATGTCATGGAACAAAGTCATAATTGCCCTCTTGTAAGTTGCTCTAGCATTCTTCCATCTAAATGACATAACTTTATAGCAAAAAGTTCCCCAGCGTGATAAGTGTGGTTTTCTCCATATCTTTGTGGGCCATCTTGATTTGGTTGTATCTTGAAAAACAATCCATAAAGGAGAATAAAGAATATTGAGCAGTGTTATCCATCAAGACATCGATATGAGGTAATGAGATGTCATCTTTTGGATTCGTTCTAGTCAAATCCTGATAATCAATATACATTCGAACCTTCCTGTCCTTCTATGGAACTAGGACTATATTAGCAACCCATTGAGGATACTTGGCAACCGTTAAAAAACTTGCAACAAATTGCATCTAATTTTAGGCGATGTTTTAGGCCTCACCCTCTTCAATTTCTATTTAGTAGGGGTACATTCAAGCTTGAGTGCTAACTTGTGTTCAACTATATTATTATCAAGTCGAATCATATCTTGATATGACCATGCAAAGATATCCACATAGTCAAAAAAATATTTAGCCAACTTTTCTCGCTTACTTTCTTTCATGGAGACGCCAATTTTAATTTTCGCTTTATCATTTTCAATTCATAAATTGACCACCTCGATGGAATCTTGATGGGGCTGAATCATTTGAGTTTCTTGTTCCACTAGTATCATTAGTTCAAGGGGAGACTCATAATCAAATTCAAAATGCTCATCATCATGATTAATTGGGGATTTAAAATTACAAGAATAAATCATAGAAATTCTACTTTCAAATGAACCATTTTCTGATATGCATTATTATAATTAATGACAGAAATACAGGAAAAAAGGAATAAAGGTTTAATAAATCAAATGAGAGAATAATATTTGGAGAATTCAAAATGCATTAGTTGATAACAAATACTAAATTAAAATACACGAACTTCTTGATAATGAGTTATCATAAAACCTCGGGCAGAGCAAAAGGATTTGAAAATACATAATTACTTTGAGCGTGAATCAAAAACCTAGGACATGCGATCTTTTAGTTCTTGAGACTTGTGTTTGGAGGAAAAAGGTACACAAAATTGAAAGCATCATCATCAACATGATCTTATTCAATGACAACCACTTGATCAGCGTATACCATTCATGCACTTTGAAAGCTTTCTCAAATGAGAATATTTTTTGTATTTGGTGCTTCATTTTCTAGAAAAGCCATATTTTTCTCCCTTTTGTCTTTTGCAACTCTATCCTTATCAACTTCGGTAGGTATATATCCCAACCCATATCTATCATTTTTCTTATGTTATTACAAAAATTTCCCTAATTTTACAAAACATCGTTTTTCTAGCATGGCTTTTGAAAACATCCAAGATGTAGTCGACAATCTTGGTTTCTTCATACGAGACCCTTCACCCACAAAGACAACATTTGAAATTTCCAGTTAATGGAAAGAAGTATATAGGCTTCCTTTGTAGCTTTAGTGTAGCTCATAGAAAATAAATGGCTTACTAGCATGTCCTCTTCACCAAAGACTATTATCAACTTGTTGTCTAATATAAACTTCAACTTTTGATACAAATTGGATTTCCCTACTCTAGCAGCGTGAAGTCACGATTTCCCAAAGAGACAACTATATGTTGGTTTGATATCCATTACTTGGAAAGCTATTTCAAAGTTATGTGGTCCAACTTGAATCAACAGGTTAATCTCGCCAATGACGTATCTCATTTATCTATCAAATGCTTTTACTATCATAGAGGTAGGCTTTATATGGGATCCATCACCAAAGATTTTTGAAAGTGTTGATTTTGGCTTGACATTCAGTGATGAACCAATGCCAACTAGCACCCTTGTGAGGATATGATTATGACACTTTTCACAGAGATGTGTAGCGCTTTATTGTGAATTTTCCTTTTTGATGGTAATTCATCATCGATGAAAGTAAAAAAAAACTATTAGCAGTGATATTACTGACGACTCCATCAAATTGGTCAATAGTGATATCATGAGTAATGTGAGCCTTATTTAAAATTTTCAATAATGTCTTCCTATGTGCTTTAGAGTTCAATGATAAGAATATAACGAATATCTTGAAAGGAGTTTGATTTAGCTGATCCACCTCTTTATATTTACTATGTTTGATAAGTTTCAAAAATTTATCAACTTCCTTATCAAACATTTTCTTTTTGTGCAAGCCTATTGTCCTTTCATATTATGATTTATAGCTTCCTTTCCTTTGCCTTTTACTCAATACCCCTCATATTTTGTAAGTTGCTCAACAACTTAGACTCGACCACTTCGAGTCATCCCACCAATTCCTGAGATATTAGTGACATTTTTTTTTCTTTGGGTCTAGAGCTTCCACTTGACTAGTTCTCTTCTCGAGTGCTTACGTGAACTGTGACGCCACAATTCCATGGTACTATATTTTTTTTATCTTGTAAACAAAAAGAGTTGTCACTTGAATAATGATGAAATTTGAGCCATTTGCAGTTGACTTGAGATCCTCTTTGCTATAATAGATTTCTAAGCGTCTTCGGAAAACTGTTTTACTCTCAATGTGAGACTCAAGGGTCAATACATGATCTTAACCATTTGCACGACTTATCTTTATTAAGTGATTGTCTTCAATTCATGGAGACACTTTTTGAACTTTTTAGGATGTCCACCATTTGAGTGAGAATTACATATGCCACTCTAATTGAAACCCCTCTCAACCAAGTTTAACTTGCACATTTCAAAAGAAAAAAAACCACTCATAGGGTATTTTTACATCTCTAATATTTTCACAACATATTGATCTTCACTTTCTTCAACAAAATTAAAAAACGAATTTACATGAATTGGTAAAGAGTTATTTGTCACATTGATTTTGTCTTCTTTGAAGGTCTACCATCTTGCATTATCAACTGTTGCACCTTAGCTTTTAAAGCTTGACAATATTCAATTGAATGCCTTATAACTCTTGAATGGTACTCACCGTTGACATTTGGATTGTACCGTTTTAGGAATGGTGGCTCTAAGGGCTTAAATGGTCTTAAGATGACCATTGAATTTTGGTGTAGGTGAGGCAAAAATTGACTATATGTTACAAGAATTGGGTCAAAAAGGGTTTTTTTTTTTCTTCTCACAATCGGTTGGAGGTTTGTATTGATTTGAGTTTGGATTTTGATTCCAATAGCTTGGTTTGTGAAACATGACATGTGGTGGTTGGATTGGATTGATGGTGGGATTAAAGGGTTGGATTGAAGGTGTGGGACTTGTAAGACTGCAACAACCTATGGGTAGGACATATAGGGCATTTGGGGTAATAGTGGCTGAAAATTTACGGGTCGAAGAGAATTTATGGGTGGATGATAAGAGGCCCCTAGATTTACCATAACAACATTAGCATATCCTTCTTTCTTCTTTTTTGAACCCCGTTCAAGGTTTTTTCACATTGTTTATTCCACATTCAATTTTTGCATTTCTCATTCCACTTTTTATGTTTTCCCCTACAATGACCATGTAAGAATTTTTTTGATGATGCACTTCCAATCGTTCTATCATAAAAACACGACTAAAGGTTATCCATGAAGATACCTACCATTTCGTTTTCTAGTAGAGGTGGTTCTACTTGAGTAGTCAATCCCCTCCATCGTTGAGCATATTCTTTAAATGTTTCATTGTCTCTCTTCACTGTGTTCTACAACTGCGTTATGTCAAGAGCCATATCAATGTTATACTTATATTGTTTCAAGATAGAATCACCCAAATTCTTCAAAGAGTGAATGCAAGACCTTTCTAGATCTGTATACCAACTTGAGGCTGCCCTAGTTAAACTGTCGTGAAAAAGTGAATCAAGAGCTTATTGTCATGTGCATGAGATACCGTTTTCCTATAGTACTTCTCAAAATTTGGCAATTTGAATTTTGGTAGTGTGACCATGTCGAAAACAAGGCAAATATCAAAGGCATTACTTGAACCTAGATAAGTCCTTCCTTCTATAATTCTCAATCTATCGAATTTTATAAAATATTTTAAAAATTAAATAGATGATTGTGATTAACATAATTTTCTCTCATTTTAATTTTTCTAATCATATTCAATTATTTTAAATCAATAAAGTAATATTATAAGATAACTATATTTATAATACATAAAATATTACTTACAAAACTTATAAAATTAATTAATATCCGCGCAACGCGCCGGACCATAATCTAGTTATATTTTTATATCTATACTGTATTTGTTGTCAAAAAGTGTGTCCATGTATCAATTCTCTAAAATGAATATAACTATTTTATCGTGTTATTTGTATTAAATATTTATACTATGTTGATTCAAATTAATCTTCATTTAATTTTAAAATATGTTAAATTATTAAAGAAAATAAAAAAATGTGTTTCTATCTCATGCAATACATGGGCTACACGGATTCGCAGGCTAGTAAATGTATTAAAATAGTTATTCAAAATACAAGGTATGTCAAGAATAATCAAATAACAAATAAAAATTAATTCGAAAATAAGACTACACATGATGACACATGAAATCAACTAAAAAAATTAGGAGCATTTATTTCTAAACATACTAATGGATTGTTCTACAATTGATTAAAGTCATTGACAAAATTATTGACTTTAACATTAATTTAAGACCAAGATAAATCTTTAACACCATCCACAATTTGAGCCATAAGGTGATGATAGTTGTTCTCTAGGCTTAGTTGTATTCATTATTTTATTTCATATAGTAAAATTATTTCTTAGGTTTAACGATACATGGTTTGTATTTTGTTTTGAGGGGTTTTCTTCGTTAAAATTTATGGTATTTATTATTATTATTATTATTATTATTATTATTATTATTATTATTATTATTATTTATTATTATTATTATTTTATTATTATTATTATTATTATTTTTATTAGTATTATTGGTTGTGGTGAATATATAAGTTCAGGTTCCACAAGAAATAATTAACTTAACGAGCTTTCATTGTGTTCTAGTCCCAACAACTGACATTAGAGCTTCGGTTCTTTTGTGGTAAGTTATGGATGTCAATAAAACTCGAATAGGGACTTGATCGGGTCAAATTATACCCTCCAGAAAAGTAAGATGGATGATCTACTTTATGTGAAAAGTTTTCACCAACTTGTGTTCGATGCAGAAAAGTCGGATAATAAGACTGCTAATCAGTTGACTCTACTACACAAACAAGTGTGTGGATACAATCTTCAATGGGTTGATGATATCTATAACACCCCGATTTTTAACAGTGCGAGTGCACCTTTTAAACAACTTAATAAAATAATACGTCGTAACACAAAATGACAAGAATTGTATATAATTACACCATATATACAAACAAGCTAAAATAGTTTATGGGACGATAATCCAAAGTATACAAATAGAAAATACATCGGACTGCTAAAATAGTTTATGGGACGATAATCCAAAGTATACAAATAGAAAACACACTGGACTATGAGACCTATCAGACATTTCTCATACCCTTGGGGTGTTATCGGGAGACACCTGCACATAAGTATTGCTCCAAGAATGTTATCTCCCCCATGATCACATAAAAAAAATGGAACATGGACCCACCAAACAAAAGTCAACTATCAAAGAATGTCATAGGTACAATCATCCCAAAACAAAATAAGTACAACCAACAAAAGAAAGACATTAAGCCCCTATACAACAAAAATTAATTTGATCATTCACTAGCAACTACAATAATAAGGGTGACCTCCACACATTGCACACGTTTCTTTTGACGCGGTATTTCTCCTCGAAGTAACTTCCTCCTTCTCATCAGCCATAGAAGGATCAGTCTCCTCAGAACTCAGGTCCACCCACGAGATATATTGTCCAACTCTCCTACTTGTCCTCACTACCCTTCCTGTATAAGTAGCCGTGCTTGCGATGGGGTCGTATACCCAAGAAGTCGGCGAATGTTCGTCAGGGAAGTCTAACGACGTTTCCGTCGTCAAAGTAACAATTGGTGGAACGAACTCGGGTATTATCTGAGGGTAAAGCTCAATTTCCACAATAATATAAAGAGCCAATAACATTTAACACTTATGTCAAAAAGACAAGCAATAACACTTAACAATTACGACAAGATAACAAACAATAATATAGTATGTATATACAATTATCATAGCGTGCCAAACACCCTAATGCAATGCTTATATGCCAATGCACATGATTCCAGAATTTCCAAACCCTCCTCGAGGGCGTAAATCATAAATAGACCACCTCTCACAAACCAGTAGTAATTACCAAGGTGCCACCTATCACAAATCAACACGATTTACTAGAGTATAGTATATCACAGACCTACACGACAAATAAATCCTCATTAGGATAAGATGGACCAATCAACTCATGGAACCATCCCATAGCCCATCACAGTCACCACTAACACCGTGGCCCATCACGATCACCACTAACACTGTGACCCATCACAGTCACCAATAATTATGAAATGCATGAGCATACTCTAACTGTTTCACAACAATCATTATGTAAATGTAGCTATTAAAAGACTCTCTTTTTAATACTCATTACACACTAATAACTTTTCATACTTTTCACAGAGCATACTCAAGACATATTATCCTCAAGAAAATTCATAACATGTACCAACACGTATTATCACTCAAGAATGCATCACCACAACAATTTTATTCATCACATATTCACACATCAATCATACATAAATCACACATATAAGGTCCGTATTTGCAAACTAAAAATTTGGAAGGAGTCCTTACCTTAGTTATAGTTTTTTCAACGGCTATCACTACCACAATCAAAGACAGCGAAAAATCTCGCTCGTGCCGACACCTTCAATCAAATAGTGTTTGACTTAGTCAAATTAATCCCCGAAACATTAACTAGCTTACAAATCATTTCTTACAACTAACCCATTAAAGTATATTTTACTAAAAGGGTTTACAAAGAGTAAGGACTAATAGTATAATTAACCATAACACACTTTCAACATATAAAATATATTTGTAGAAATTAATATCCTATAATTTTTTAGTGAATTCACTAACAATTTTTCGAACCGTTTTAAATTATTTTTCTAAAAAATTTTCAGACAACCACAAATTTTTCTCAAATTTGCCATAACTCATTTTTTTTTTCATTCCAAATAACTACATAACCACACAAAAGATATCAATAAATATTTTTTTTTCATTCCTTTCAAAATATATTAAATATTTTATTTTTCTTTTCTTATCAACAAAGCTTGTATTTTAATTCATGAAACTTAGAATCTTTAAAAAAAAAAAAATCTAACTCAAGACTTTAATCTTTACTTAATAAACTTGAATCTTTAATTAAAACCATGCAAACTTTTTAAAAAATTGAAAGTATACATATAAAAACTTGAAATAACAATTCATTAACTTTCCTTAAAACATAAGTTCAAAAATTTGATAACCACATGTATAAATTCCTAATCATCAATCATAACAACTATTTTTAAAAATTCATAAACTAAGAAAAGTCATTTTTCTTTAATCGCCACAACAACATTAAAATATCAGAGTTCTCCCCACCGCTAACTCGGTGCCAACGGTCTGGATTCCTTTTCGAGACTCAATGAGCTAACTAAAATTTATTCAACCACAACAAAATTAAAAATTATATCTTTTTCACACACCAAACTTTTAAAATCAAATAATCTATATGAATATTATTATTTTTTTAAACAGGGGAAAGAAGAAATGGAGGGCGAGGAAACTGGAAAGAAGAAACGTTTTTCTGCCCTGTTGGGATTACATGTGTGTGTGTCTCTCTCTCTCTCTCTCTCTCTATATATATATATATATATATATATATATATATTATAATTAAATAATTAGATATATTATAAAATCATCATTATAACATCTAAACACTCTTACACACATCACATCATTCACTTCTCAATCTAATTTAATAAAAATGTCTATTCTCGTCGCAACTTAATTGACATGTGAATTTATCAATAACAAGTGACATTTTAAAATTTTGTTCAGAAATAAATTTTTTCGTAACTTAATTAAATTATACTCTAATAAATAATTTTAATCGATTCTCAAAAAAATAAAACCTATATTTTAAAAATATTACTAACTCTAATAAAATATATCTTTGGTACTTAATTCATAAAATAAAAATTGCATAAATTAGAGTTTAGAAGATTTAGAGTCTCACATTACTTCCCCTTAAAATTAGTTTCGTCCTTGAAACTATACGTCGATAAATAAACCAGGGTGTTGTTCAAATCACTTTGACCAATGAAACTTCGTTTTTCCTTAACCGTTTAAACTTCATGTCATCAATTCTTACATGTAGTACTTCAAATGACAACTTATCCTTTAGTTGAATTGTGTCTGATTCGATCATATGCGACATATCCGAAATGTATTTACTTAATTGTGACACGTGAAAAACGTCGTGAATATTGGACAGTATCGAAGGCAACCAATCCGATAAGCCACAAGTCCAATTCGTGCAGTAATCTGGTATGATCCAATAAATTTCGAGGTTAATTTCCTTGATTTTACGGCTCTGTCAACTCAGTCGTAGGTGTGACTCTCAAAAACACATGGTCACCCTACTTGAATTTGAAAGGTCTGCGACGCTTGTCTGCACAAGTCCTCTAACGGTCTTGTGCGATATTCATTTTCTCCTTTATCTTCTTGACCTTATTTGTAGTCTGCTGCACCATTTCAGGTCCTACAATCACACTTTCACCGTCCTTATACCACCACAAAGACGTTTGACTCTTGCGTCCATACAAAGCCTCGTATGGGGCCATTCCAATACTTGCGTGGAAACTATTGTTGTAGGTAAACTTAATCAATGGCAGTACATCATCCCATGTTCCTCTTCCATCTAATACACATGCTCTCAAAAAATCTTCCAAGGACTGATTTGTTCTCTGAATGTGTCAGTCTGTTTGTGGATGGTATGCTGAACTCAATCTTAGTTTTGTTCCCAACGCTTCATGCAACGTTCCCCAAAAGTGCGACTTGAATTTCAGGTCACGGTATGATATAATACTCGACGATACTCCGTGTAATCTCACAATCTCAGCAATGTAGATCTTTATTAGCTTATCTACCTTATAGATGGTCTTTACTGATAAAAAGTGTGCGAATTTAGTTAATCGATCCACTATCACCCAAAATGAATCATTCTTTCTCCTTGTTTTTGGCAATCTAGTTATAAAGTCAATGGAAATGCTGTCCCACTTTCATTCTGGTATATCTAAAGGTTGTAACATTCCATTAGGTCGCTGATGTTCCACTTTCGCTTTTTGAAAAGTTAAACAAGTTGATACATACTCCACTACATGCCTCTTCATTCTTGGCCACCAATAATTCTGCCTCAAGTTCTAATACATCTTTGTTGCTCCGAGATGGATACTCAATTTTCTCTTATGAGCCTCTTCTAAAATTGTTTTCCTTAGATCTACAACTGCTGGTACACAAATCCTTCAATTACATCTCAAAAGATTATCTGGTCCAATCTTAAACTTAGTTGTCTTCCCTTGCACTATTAGGTTTCTCTTCTCTTGGATTAATGCATCATTTTGAAAATTCGCAAGGTCTTCAAGTAGACCTCTAAAAATCATAATCATTCTGAATTTCAAAATCCTCGGTGCAAACTCTACGTCTAAGTGTAGGTCTCTATATGCTTCCCACAACTCTTGTTGTCTGGCCATTAATGCTGAAGACACTGACAAACTCCTTCTACTCAACGCATCAACCACCATATTGGCTTTCCTAGGGTGGTATTGCAATGTGAAATCAAAATCCTTGAGAGTCTCCATCCATCTTCTCTAACACATGTTCTATTCCTTCTAATCAAACAAATATTTCAAACTCTTATGGTCACTAAACACTATGAACGTGCATCCAGATAAGCAGTTCCTCCATATCATTAATGCAAAAACTACAGCAGCAAGCTCTAAATCATGAGTAGAGTAGTTTCTTTCATGAGTCTTCAATTGTCTTGAGGTGTAGGCCACAACCTTCTTGTGTTGCATTAGAACACACCCAAAACCTTGGTGAGACGCATCACAGTAAACTTCGTATGGTTCTTCTGGTTGTGGTAAGACCAATACTGGTGAAGTTGTCAACTTTTTCTTTAGTAACTGAAAAATTTCGTCACACTTCTCTATCCATGTGAAAGGTTGATCCTTTCTAGTGAGTTGTTTCAATGGAGCTACAATCTTAGCACAACCTTCAATAATTCTCATATAGTATCCTGCCATTTCGACGAAACTTCGTCTGATCTACAACGATTCCTTTCTTGGTTATCACATATCCTAATAAGCTGACTTCTTTTAGCCAAAACTCGCACTTCGACGGATTGACATACAATTGCTTCTCGTGCAAAAATTCAGGAACTTGATGCAAATGCTCTCCATGTTCTTCATCAGTCCTTGAACAAATTAATATATCATCGATGAATACCACAACAAACTTATCTAGAAATGGCTAAAGATTCTATTCATGTAATCCATAAAAAGTGTTGGTGCATTGGTAACTCCAAACGACATAACAAGATATTCATAATGCCCGTAACCGATTCTGAAAGCAGTTTTCTGAATATCTCCTTCTCTTAAGGATAACGATTCTTAATTTTTGCCTTTTTAAGTTGCCTATAATCCACACATAAGCGCGAACTTCCGTCCTTCTTCTTAACTAACAATATCGGAGCTCCCATGGTGACACACTTGGTATAATAAATCCTTTTTGTAACAGATCTTCAATTTGGCCCTTGAGCTCATTCAAATCCAATGCAACATCCAAATGGTGCAATCGAAATACGTTCGGTTCCAGGGTGTAGATCAATGAAGAACTCCGCTTCTCTTACTGGTGGTAATCCTGGAATTTTTGTTGGAAATACGTATGGGTACTCCTTGACAAGCACCACATCTTCTATGCTCACATTTATGTTTCCCTCCATGTTAGCTAATGAAAGAAACTCTTATGTTTCTTCTCCCAATGATACTTTGAGTTTGTTAGCAGCTAGATATCGAACGTCTCCTGACTTGGGGAAAAGAACCAATTTGCGAGCACAATCCAATATTATATAATGATATGACATCCAATCCATATCGAGAATGACCTCGAGTGATTGTAAGGGTAAACAAATCAAATTAATCAAGAAATCCCTATTCTAGATAGTTACCTCACTATGTAAACATGAAGTATTTACGATCAAAGTATTAGAAGGTGTGGAAACAACCAAATGAAAAGGCAGAGAAGACATAAATAACTTCAAACGATTCACACAGTCTATAGTAATGAAGGAATGGGTTGCCCCCGAATCAAAAAGTGCAGTTAGGTTGTTACCTGCAATCTCACAATCTCGTTGGATCAAATCGCTAGATTGATTTCCAGTTTCAGCAGCCATGCAATAAACGCGTCCCTTAGCAGTAGGACGAGTAGCCCTTGTTGTATTCACTATTGGTTCCACCTTCAGAGCCTTACAATCCTTACAAAGTGTGTTGGCTTCTGGAAATTGTAGCATGGAAGACTTCTTGAATAGAAGCTTATATTTAATAGAAAATAGATATTTGTGTTTGTGGTTTTTTTTTTAAACACCAACACCAATCTTTTTTTTTTTTGAAAATAGGGAGAAAGAAGAAATGAAGGGAGGAAACTAAAAGGAAGAAATGTTTTTCTGCCTTGTTGGGTTCACATGTATATATATATATATATATATATATATATATATATATATATATATATATATATATATATATATATATATATTTAAATATTTAGATATATTATAAAATCATTATTATAACATCTAAACACTCCTACACACATCACATTACTCACTTCTCAATCTAATTTAATAAAAATATCTACTCTCGTCGAAACTCAATTGACAATTCAATTTATCAGTAACAAGTGACAATTTAAAAAAAAAACATACCTATATTTTAAACGTATTACTAACTCTAATAAAATATATCTTTGGTCTTAAATTGAGCTAAAGGCCTAAGCAACTCAACACAAAATATACTTAAATTACACAAATTATATTTTAGAAAATTCAAGATCCTACAATAATGTGTTGAACCACATTAGTGAAAAAAGGTACATATTAATGTTACATTCGATGACGACTTACATTATATTGAAGAGCATGATACATTTACTATTGTTGATAGTGCATCCTATTGGATAGTCGCTAGTGGTACTTCAGTACATGTTACTTACTGAAGATATATTTTCTACTCTTATGTTCAAGCTGAATTTGGGGATGTGAAGTTGTCTCATGAAGGTGCGTTAAAGTGTGTTGGCCTTAGAGAGGTTATTTGGAGATGACCAAATATACAAAGTTAACTCTCAAGGGTGTGAAGGATGTTCCAAACATTGGATTGAATTTAATTTTCGTGTTTAAGCTCTGTGATGAAGGCTACGATAGTTAGTTCTTGCAGGACACTTGGAAACTTACCAAGGGTTCTATGGTTGTAGCTAGAGGTACAAAATTTCCTACTATTTATGTGACACATGTAAAAATAATTAAAGATGTTCATGCAGTTGAACCTGGTAAAAACGTTGAGCTATCGCATAAGAGGTTATGTCACATGAGTGAGAAAGATATGGTTGAATTAGCTAAGCGGGATGTATTGTCGGACATAAGAAATCCACACTTGAAGGAATGTGATCATTATTTTGCAAAAAGCAAGAACAAAGTTTCTTTTCAATGTCACTCACCTAAAACAAAAAAAATTCTTGATTTGGCGCATATGCCTATATTGTTGGAACCAACATGGTTTTATATTTAGAGTTTTGTTGTTAATAAAAGTATTTTGTGATAATAAGATATTTGACTTCACAGAGTATGAAAAGAAGATATGGTCAAATGTTTTTGAAAAAAAATCTAAAATAAGATTTGATTCAAATTTATAATTAAAGAAAATATTTGACCAAGTTGAAACGAAGAAAATGTTTTTGAAAAAAATATAAAATAAAATTTGATTATGATTTATAATTGAATAAAATCTTTGACCAAGTTCAAAAGAAGATATCGTCAAAATTTGAAGAATATTTGATCATGTTTTATTTCAAGAGGGTATGAATTATTTACAAGAAGATTTGATGAAGATTTATCTACAACAAATACGAACATAGTCAATCTGAAGAATTTACTAACTTAATTTGAACAAATTACAAACAAAATCAATTTGAAGAATTTACAAACTCAATATGAAAAAAATACAAACGTAATCAGTCTCAAGAACTTACAAACTCAATTAGAACAAAATACAAATAACATCAATCCGACAGAACTACTCATATTGAATTCGAATATAAAGAATTGACTAAAGAACATCTTATCAAAAATCGTCTTGTTTAGAACTATTTTTGAAATAAGATCATTGTTGATCAAGCTAGGAGCGAAGATGTCATTCATAATCAAACAATGTCTAAATTGAAGCCCTAATTTTATCTATAAATAAATACTCAAGGATGAAGATGTTGGAACCAAATTGATTTTATACTTAGATTTTTTATGATAGCAAAAGTATTTTATGAGAACAATATATTTGACTATTGTGAAAGAGTATTAAAGATTTATCTACCACAAAATATGAACAAAATCAATGTGAAAAATTTACAAACGCAATCTCAACAAAATATGAACAGAATTAATCCGAAGAATTTACAAACTCAATATGAACAAAATACAATTCATAATTAAACAAGGACTAAATTGAAGCCCAAATTTTAACTATATATAAATACTCAAGGTTGAAGAAGAAAATCATCGAAAAATTGAAAAGTGTAGTCTTAGAGTTTAAAGAGGGAGATATTTGTTCGAATGAGAAATGTTCTCTGAGTATTTTTTTCTTAGAGTGTGAGAGTTATTATTATTATTATCAGTTTTATTATAAGCAAACACTTAAAGTTCCAATTTTTTGTATCCAACCCGGTAGTGGTTTAGTTCCTTGTTCAAATCTAGGGTTGTCAGGAAAAGACTTGACTGGTAGAGCTAAGGTGGGTAGTTCCTCAAAAGACTGGCTTGGAGAGTCAGGGGCTTTGTAATTCAAGGTATTTCAATTAGTGGATTAAAGCCTTCTGAATGAGGGGACTGTCTGTAGTCAAGTTAGTGGTGAACTTAGATAAATCTATGCGTTAAATTATTTATGCTTTCATTGCTTCCTCCCTCTGAATCTGATTGTTTCTACTTTTAGTAAGTCACTAAAATTGAACTACTTTTTTTATTTATTTATAAATTATCAAAAAATTATCAACTTGAGCAAACACAAATCAACCTCTCCTTCTCGTGTTTGCACCTTCAGAAGAAGATCATCGAAAATTAGAAAAGAGCATAAAAATGCATATGATATTTGAATTAGTGGATTAAAGTCTTCTGGATGAGGGGACTATATGTAGCCATGTTAATGGTAAACCAAGATAAATCTATGTGTCAAAACTGAACTAGTTTTTTTTTTTATTTATAAATTATAAAAAAATTATCAACTTTGGAAAACATAACTCAACCTCTCATTCTCGTGTTTGCACCTTCAGAAGATGATCATCGAAAATTAGAAAAGAGTATAAGAACTCATAAGCTAAAAATTCAAATTCATCTTAGAGTTCATAGAGAGAAACACGTGTGCAAGTTAGAAATATTTTTTAAGTGTTTTTTCTTTTAGTGTTAGAGTTATTTTGGAATCAGCTTAGTTAGAAGCAAATACTTAAAGTTCTAATATTTTGTATCCAATTCAATAGTTGTTTAGTTCCTTCTTCAATATGGGATTGTCAAGTTGTTAGGAGAAGATTTAGTTTGTAGAGTTAAAGTGGTTAGTTACTCGAAAATAAAAATCAAAACTATTAGGAGAACACTAATTCCACCTTTTTTGTTTTATTCTTCTCTTAACTCCTTTTGAATGTAAAAGTCAAATTTATGTTTGATTTAATTTTCAAAACAGCTTTTTGATTTTAAAAACTTAAAAAGAGAAAAACTTATTTGAGAGTTTAGTTTTGAAATCATGTCAGTTCTAAAAATTGGAAATAGTATTTAAAAACAATTTTTAGGAAAATGTCTCCTAAAACAAATTTTAAATTTTTAAAAATATAAAATATAAAATATAAAATTGTTTTGGTAAAGGAAAAAACTTAAGTACATTGCTCTAGACATTGTTCAACTGATTTCTCTCACAAAATAAGATAGTTACATATAATAGACAATTTTTTCAAGAAAAAAAATAAACAGTTATGTATTGTTTTTTAGTGTATTTTCAACAGAAACATGATCTAAGCAACATGATACAAGTTTTGTCCTGTTGAGAACTAAATCAAACAGCTTGGTGTTATTCTCTCCTAAAAGTAGTGGATCCTCGTAGTAACACAGTTTTTCCTTTCTCCCATGTTTATAATTATGGAATTTTCGTAAAACTTAACTTTGTTCTTGGTATTTATTTTCAAGCCATTTCACTTCAATTTTGCAATTTCCACTTATAGTTGACCAATTTTCGAGATTCATGCGTCCTGTTTGTTATTGTTGTACCAACGAATTTAGTCCAGCCTCTCCATAAATGCGTCGTGATTAGTGGCAGATCAAGGACGCTATCCAAAGGGTTGCAAAACAATAGTACACTTTTAATTATTTTTTATTTTTTTATTCGGTCATTTATTTTAATTTAAGTAATAATTTGATATTTTATGTTTCAAAATGTCAACAATATTATTATTTTTTATACAAAAATTCAAAAAATTCATCAAAATTTTTAAACAAAATCCATAAAATTAATTATCATCTTCAATATAATGCAAATTTCATCAAATTCATAACTTAAATCTTTAAATAAACTTGTAAGTTCATTCTTTATTTGATGAATTTGATATTGTTTGAATATGAGTTTATTTGATTATTTGAGTTATGCATTTGATGAAATTTGCATTATATTGAAGATGATTATTAATTTTATGGGTTTTGTTAAAAATTTTGATCAATTTTTTGAATTTTTGTTAAAAAAAGAATAACATTGTTGATATTTTAAAACATAGAAGATCAAATTGTCACTTAAATAATTCATAAAAAGTCACAACACAAATTTTAAATTACATAGATCGACTAGAGTTCCCTGTAACATTTGGATAATTTTTTCGAGTATGACCAGTTAACCGACAAGGTCGTTCAAATAGAACTCGTATTAAAACTGAAATGGACGTTATAGAAAAAGTGACAAGAAAATGCAGATTATGTCGGTTAACTGGTCATACTGAAAAACGTTGTTCAAATGTTACAGAGAACTCTAGTCAATCGGGTTTCCTTAAGGAAGTGGCAATTTACAAAGGCGACTTGTAAGTGAGTATAAAAATGAGGTATGTTATTATATAATTTTGAAAATGGAGTATTTTGGTAAATTTTTTCGAAAAAAGAAGTGATTGGAAAACAAAAAACCTTGATTTATGATGCAAAAAGAATAAAGTGGTACAAACGTAATTTTTCAAAGTTTAACGTGTGGAGATGTACTTCTTTAAAGTAGGTGCAATATTGTATAATCTTATTTTTAAACGCTATTTTAGGGATGAAAAAATGACAAAATTTGTTTTATACAATTATTTTTAAAAAAATATTTTGAAAACTAAAAAACAAAAAGTTGTTTGTTACATATTTTATTTTTTATAATCATTCTCTTCTAATATATTTTTTTCTTAATCTCAAATTTAATTAAAAATAATATGTTTATTGTATTAAATAAAAATGTAAAATTAATGATATATTTTTAAATAATTCTATATCAATTATAATAAATTTAATTATTTTAAAATTAAAAAACTATCACTTAAATATACTATTAGTTTGTTCAAAGATGTAAATTAAAAATATTATATTCAATTTTGCTACCCATTCTCATCAACATTTTTATAAAAATAAAATACCTAAAATGTCCTTGTCTATTTATAACATTTTTAACCCTAACCTCTCATTCTATCTTCATCATCAACCCTAACCTCTATTTGTATCTTCATCTTCTACCTCACATCATATCCATTATTTTCTCTCACACCCCATTCTCCTTCTTCCTCTATTTTTAACAACTTCAACATCTTGAATCATCCTCATTGCCTTTCATTTACATCAAGTTTGCATTAATTTTGTTGTTTGTTTTTTCTTGTTTTTTGTTTCTTTACAATTTTTAGTTGTTATTCTTGTTTCCATGAAAACGTTTCTTTACTGCAAGGCCAGAAACCTACGTGAACTCAGTTGCATATGCAAACTAAAGCTTCCCATAAACATACGTGAACTGACTTCACGTAGGTTTCTAGACATAGTGAGTTTGCGTAAGTTAATAGATATTGTATCGCAACATATTTGATTGTGTTTTGATTTTGATTATGATATGGTTATGCATAATTGGTGCGCACAGGCTCAACGTCTTGAGCAGTAGTAGGAAGTG
This sequence comes from Cicer pinnatifidum, assembly GCA_037974775.1. Taxonomy (NCBI): domain Eukaryota; kingdom Viridiplantae; phylum Streptophyta; class Magnoliopsida; order Fabales; family Fabaceae; genus Cicer; species Cicer pinnatifidum. The sequence goes on along the minus strand of JBBPBR010000008.1, from coordinate 41,998,944 downwards.
CAACGAGATAGGCGAGCACAACGAGAATAATGACTATTACAGCAACAACAAGCATAACAAGAGGCCTAACAAGAAAAGAAGACCCAAAAGGAAAAGAAAACACAACATAAGACCCAACCAGAGCACATCGACGAACCTCCATAGACTGATGGATATCCAGGTATTCCAGTTGACAAGTCAGTCCTTAGGATATTTGGTGATTATGTGGCCACTCAACTTTGGGATGGAGTGATAATTTTCTAAATCATATTAAATTTTTAATAGTTGTTGTCATAATGTTTTTTAACTTACATTTTTTTGCTTCTTTTGTTTCAACATCGTGGGGAGCTAAGGGTATTTAGCTATGGAAAAAATTGAAAGAAGTTGTGTATGAACATGAAGAGGTGGAACAACTGGTTATGAGTTCATGATTATATTCATTGCAAAAACGCAGTTACAAAATGACTGACAAAGCGATCATATATGCTTTCATAGAGAAGTGGCATCGAGACACCAACACCTTCCATCTTCCAATTAGGGAGATGACGATTACTCTAGATGATGTCTCATCTATTCTCCATATACTTGTCGCTGGTGCATTCTTCAGTGTCAATGTATTCAACAAAGATGACGGTGCAAATTTATTAGCTGAACTTCTTGGAGTTATTGAAGCTTCTTCTTATGTTGAGTTTAATGTCACGCAGACAACCACAATTCGATATAGTTGGCTACTTGAAGTATACGATCAACGTTCTCGTGACCATCATTTCAAGATGGCTGTGAGGGCATTTCTAGTATTTTTGGTTGGTTGCACATTTTTAGCGACAATAGTGCTATTGCAGTTAGCGTTGCCTACTTAGAGTGCTTCTGAGACCTCAACTCATGTGGGGAATATGCATGGGGTGTTGTTGCTTTTGCTTGCCTATATGACAATCTCCGTGAAGCTAGTATGCATTAGACCATAACAGTTTCTGAGTATCTGACATTCTTACAGGTAAACTCAACGATTGTTTATTGTGTTGATATGTTATTAGTTCTAAACTAATGATATTATTAATTCTAAACTAATGATATGTTATTAAATGTGTGTAGGCTTGGGTCTATGAGCATTTTCCGACTTTATGTATAGATTATTGTAGATTTTCTCATAGATATGTTGAGGTCAACCCTAAAACACTTTGATTGAAGCCGAATATGGATAAGGGTTTGGTTTTTCCATTTAGGAAAGTCATTGATGAGATTGATGTTGATCAAATATGTTGGACATCGTACAAAAAGCAACAAGTGAGGCGACCATTTGAGGATGTTTGTTTATTTAGAGGGTGGTTATGGTGGGGTCCGAAGATGTATGTGCATCTACCTTACAGGGTATTGACATCAATAAGGTCATTTTCAAATCATTTCTAGTTCACCGTTAGAAATAGTAGGTCAGACGACCACACCAGAGGAAATAGACATAATGTTTATGCAATACGTTGTGAATGTAGTGGTTTCACAAGATTTCTCATCCAAACATCATTCGTAGAGAATCAGTTCATGTTGGTCCTTCGGTTGTAGAATCTGCTGACGATGTTTCATCTACTGCTGATATAACGATAAATGTATTCAAATTTATGACATAACAAAATTAACTAATCATCTATTGTTTTAACTATATTATTTAATATATTTTTTAAAGCAAGGTTGAGCATTACAAATTGAAGAATAGCTTCTTGGTCGTCAATTGGTATTATCTGATGGCATTAAACTTGTCAATAAGTTAATTGTAATGTTGAGGACTCATAGGGGTGGTGGTAGAGATTTGACAAATGTACTACCATATCATTGGAGACATAGAGAGAATTAGGCATTATTTTGGGAATATTTTGGATATGTAAACAATATTTGGATAATACTGATTTTGGATGTTTATAATATTTTGGATTTGTTAAGTATTATAAATTGGAATTTTTTAAGCATTTTCAATGATTATAACAACCATTATATTTGAATACCTAATAATATTAAATATCAACCATTCAGTTTATAATTGGTTTATATCTAGTGCGTGGAAGTATCTGCAACCAATCTTGGATGGGACCATTGTAAATAAACTTTCATTGTCGTGCTTCTTTAGTGCAATATTTTTTCTATAAATTACTTGCTAGTGGTATAGGAGAATCTGACTTCAAGTAAATATGTTAAAATCAATAATGTATTAAACTAAAAAAAAATTGATAGAATCAAATTAAATATCATAATTAATACATGCAAAAAATATCAATTCCTAATAAATGGAATAAGAATCATACGATGATCTGACATAGATGGTGGTGGTGAATTTCTAAGTGGAAAAAATTTTTGCGGTTGGTTAAATGATAATGAGATGAAAACCAAGTTAAACTTCGAAGCAATCACATGTCCCATTTCTGGAAGTGTCATCAAATTATCCATAGTTGCAACTTGTTCAACATATACACGATGTATAATTTTTTGAACAAAAATATCTCCACCAAATATTTTCTCGTAATGAGACATAAACTCTTGAACTTCTACCACACACTATTGACGAATGAATGTCCAATAATTCTCATCCATTCCAAGCAAACCAACAATTTCATGATATCCATAATTACTAACATCACTGACATCAATAACGTCATCTATGAATTATAAATTTCAAACATCAACCAATCATTGAAGGGAAGAACTCTAGTTTGTTGAATCTTGATGACTAGTGGTCGAGGTGTGAGCTTTTTGACTGATGGTCGAGGTTGTTGTACTTGACTAGATATTATAGTGCTACATGCATTTATGCCACTGCATCGAACACTTGTATTCACATATCCCACTAAGATGGATCACGTTTGGTTGATTTATCTCTTTTTGATACCTTTTGCCTTTTTTGGTGCACCATTAGTTTTAACCTTATCAACAAGTCAACACATCAACATAGTGGATGGATACACGATCTCTCGTAATTTACTTTTAATTGCAATTTTTCTAGGTACATCAAGTTCATCAAAAAATTTCATTATGACAAATATTTCATGTTTCACAGATAACTCTGAAGGTTTACTCATCCATCATCATGAAAAGTTAGCTTACTCCACCAAACATGAATAACGTCTAATGAAATAGAACGTGAGATTATATTATACTTGACTATTTCACATGCACAAGGTAGACCATTTGTTATATTAATAATACAACGACACTCACACGATCATACTCTACGACAATATGATCTATTGCATTTTTAGACATAACACCACGCAAAGAGGCATATATCACCCATATTATCTTGTAATATTCTTTTCAAACTCCTATGCGCCGACTCAACCTTTTCTGTCGTGTTTCCAAAGTGTATAACTCTATTTGTCAACGCCTCAACAAACATTTCCTTGTGAGGAATTAACCACATTGTTCATGTACATAACCATAAAAAATAGAAGAGCTACTACAAATTCCTTCAAACATAGTCAACTTCATGTAATATTGAGCCTCACCATAACTGTAAACAAGAGCCTCCCATGCCTCCATTATATGCACCTGTTTCTTTTTTGGAAACATGGTCATCTTACACTTGGCTTTGACATTCTTGTATACATGAGACAAGTATTATAAACTAACCGATTTTGGAAAAACATATTAGACTGCATTCATCAAAGCAAGGTATCTATTAGTAACGATGACTTGAACTTCACCACTTGTAATTTTTTCTTTCAACATTTGTAGTGCCCACACGAAGTTATCAGCACGCTCAGACTATAGATATTCCCCCACGCAAAATGTCATTTTAGTAGAAGTAATATCAAGTAATGGCATTTGATGCATGCAAGTCTTGTATGTGTTATCTATAATCAATTCTATATGAAAATTACTTACAAGAGTGATAGCATCTGGATGGGCTCAGAATATGCTTCTCAACTCATTTGAACAATCTACCTTCCTATATTGATACACCTATTGGTCGCGTTCCATCAATGTCATTAGATGTTGCATTCATGTTCTATTACCTCTAAGTGATGAACGATATGCTTGACATGCATTGTAATCTTGTTTGATTGTCGTTAAAATTTCAACATAATGATCCTTTAATATCCTCAATTTGTTTTTTGGTTTGATCACGTTCTTCTTCATATCACCATGTACAATTTTCTCTTCCTGTGACAATCGGCCTAAAAAAGAATGACCAGTTAGTTTTTTTTGGCTAATTTTTGTTATGGAGACCACATGCTACATGCAGATACCATCCCTCACCAACACTTGATGGTGTTCCTCTCAATCTAAATGGACATTCCCATTTTTTAGTCTAGGTACTCCTCATTGGTTTAGGGTTCCTCCAAAGTCTAAATTTGTTACTTTTTTCACAACCAAGAATTAAGTTTGTCTTTGTTCTTGGTCGTTGTAACACCCTAGCCATTACCGTTACCAGCGATGCTACCTCACAATGTTCTCGCCCCTAACCACCTAGTGGAAATAGTGAGTTTTTTTTCCTTTCGTGGGATTTGAGCTCGGTACCTAGAGGATAAGTATTGCCTCCACACAGTTCCACTACCATTTTAAATATTTTGTTTTTTATAAAACATTTGAAGGGTGTGGGTAGTAATATTGTATTATATTTGACAAATTTTTGCATCGTGATAAGGACTTGTAAAAGGTGGTGCTGGATAAATTTTGCAACCATCATTTATCAAATAGAAATTTAATGAATGAATTGAAGGACATAACTCAATTTAGTCCCTTAGTCCAAATATCTCATTAAAAATTACAAGTAATTTAATTCATTATCAAGGTGTGTCCCAATCTAATTAATATCTAGACACATTAGGGATGGAATAAACTGCAACCCATGGATGAATGCTTATAAAATCCTCTTTGAGCATCCAACGTCTACCTTAATGAGTATAAAGTATCGGTAAACGACATTTTATTAAAATAAGTCACAATAACAATAAAAATAAATAAAAAAAAATAGGCAGTTCTCATTGACTCAATATTAAACATACATAATTAATTTTGTCAAAAAAATAATACTTAGTTTGTACTTTCCTAAAAAATTTGTCAAAATATAATAGGTAATTTGTACTTTCCTAAAAAGTAGTTATATAGTTTAATTTAATTACATAACAATAGAAGGGTTGACTGTACCAAAAACATGAAGAAAGAAGAAAAAAGAAAAGTGGGACTAAAAATGGTTTCAATAAGATACATAAGGTAGGGTTTGGTTTTGAAATTGTAGCCCAACTTCATTTGTTGCAAACCGTTGTTAAGTTGTATGGAGTCTTTTATTCGGAATAAGATTGTTTATGTTTGTAGCGGGATGTGCACTATACCTTTTAGGCAATCTCATTTGTTCGATTAATCTAATGCTCCAAAACAAGTCATGTGTTAAATGTTTCAAATTTATTTATTTTAAAACAAAGCTTAAAAACATACACAAGTTTTCATGTTCACCAATCTTCTCCACGCAATCCATCGTGTTTGACTACGTGTCGTTGTTGTCTCCCACACCTCTGTCAACTGAGCATCGCCGCGTGCCGCCATCATCTCTTGCACTGCCATCAATGATCAATCTATTACTTTGTCATATTTGGACAAGAAAATAACTCCATTTAATATCTTTTTCACAAATATGATTAAAAAAAATTCTAATCACCAGATAAAAGAGATGGAAGTTGTTATGTTTTATCTTGGTTGTATTAATTATCTTATAAAATACTGGAGTAGAATGTTATTAGTTATACCAAGTTATTTTAGAAGAGTTATTTTAAATTGAACATTACAAGTCCACTTATTCTTTTGCTTTGAAGTTGTGATACTTGCAAAAAAGAGCAACACATTTTTTTAACTCAAAAATAGAGCAACACATAGTTGACTCATTATTCTATTGTTTTTCTTTCATTTAATTATTTTATTCAACTTTTAGGTTACTTCATTCGAGAAGTTTGATCAAACATGTCATCTTCAAATGTTGATTGGAAATCAACGATTGGTATGAAATTTGACAATATAGATGTGGCTTATCAATTTTGGCTTACATAAAGTGCACATGCTGGTTTCAGAGTTAGAAAATATTATGCAAATGCCGCGGTATAAAATTTCGAGTGTTTCTTGAATTCAATAGAGTTGTCTCCAAAATTTATTTTAAAATAGAGAAAATATTAAGAAACCCTTAAAAATAAAAATAGTCTTTGAAACAAAATTTTGAGTTCAGGAGTCGATTATATGTAAGGAAGATATTAACACCCTACAACATCCGTTAAAATACGATTATCTATAATTAATTATACAAAATCAATGTTAATTTATATAAATTTATTTCTCCTTTTCAAAGTGCAACTATAGATAAAATTGTATTTAAAATATAAGGGGAGAAATAATGTTTTATTATTATGTTCGACAAGAGTGTGATCTTGCTCTTACGTATATTCTAGTGCGATGGAGAAAGCAAAGCTATGTAGTTATTGGATAGAAAAATGTGGATGTGTTGATTGCTTTTAAAGAAAATGTGTTTTGTTATTGATAAAAAAAAAAAAATTCTGATGAAAAAAAATGAATTGGTTTTGATTTCAATAACTATTTTGAAATGTGAGTTTTAAGACTATCAAGTTATACAACTTGTGTCTCAAAAACTCGAGTAAAAAGATGTATCATTTAGTTAATCCATTAAAAAAAAAAATTTTGGTTAAAAAAAATTAAAACTACCAAGTTGCCTTTTCAGGACAAACTTCTTTTTAGGATAAAATATATGTATAGAAAAAGGAGGTTAGGGGTTGCTACAAAGAAGAAAAAGAAGAAAGGAAGAAGGGGAAGAAATAGAAGATTTAAAAAATAAAAAAAAATAAAAAAAGAAAAGGAAAGCAAAGGAAGACGAAGAGGCATATGCTGGTTGTGCGGCGGTGGTGACGATGACGGTCGTTCGTCGTTCCAACGAAGGCGACAATTTACACTCAATTTTCCTTTGTTTGGTTTGCTTTGCTTTTTATTTGTTTCTCTTTTGATTTATTGTTAATTTTTTTGGGTTTATTACAGTTTTAGTCCTCATATTTTTACTTATTTACAAAATTGGTCCCCCTCTCTCAAATTTTTGAACTAAAAAATGACAAATTTCCATAGTTTTAATGATGTGACATACAATTATATGATATAGAACCATCTAGATGCATTAATTATTCATATATTATTAATTAAATTAAAAATATGAAAAAATTTAAAAGTTGAAATATAAGTTTTTACGACGTTATATTCCAATTTCATGGGTGTTAATCATTCTACATCGTCGTATCATATGTCACATTATTTGAACCATATCACGTTATCATTTTCTAGTTAAAAAAATTACGGGAGGGACCAAAATTGTTCACTTTTAAAATAAGGGGACCAATTTTGTGAGTCGGTAAAAATAGGGAACTAAAATTACAATTAAGTCAATTTTTTTAAGATATTTTCATTCTTATTCATTTGTTTTATGTTAACAGTTTCTAATGTTGAAGATTGAAGGAGAGAAAGAAAAAAACAATGAGACAACACAAGTTTCAAAACCATGAATATGTTTTTATTTTATTTTATTTTATATGTATTATTTATGTAATAACAAAAATATATATATATATATAGAATATTAATATTCAAGAAATTTGGAATACCTTGTTTGTATCATGTATTCTCTTATTCCCTTACTATAATGTTTCTCTTCTACTTTTTACACTCTCTGTTTTTATTTTATCATTAATAAAAATAAACTCTCTTCTTGATGGTGATTTTTGTTCTTAATTTATGGGTTTAAACGATGAATTTGTGTATCTATTAAATAAAATTGATTTTATTTTTTATATTTTATTGTTTCGTAGCAAAAATTAAGCATCGTGAAATTAGAAAAAGAATTGTCTGATTCTTTTTTATTAAGTGTACAAATAGTAAAATAATATCCTTATAAGGCTAAAAAATTAATTAGAAAGCACGCAAAAAATTAGGAAAGGATAAATGAAAGTTGGCTGAAAGAAAGGAAAAATAGAAGAAATAGACAAAAAGCAAAAAAAAATAAACAAATTAGGGAAGACGTGTGGCAATACAGAAAATAACACCTTTTTTGTTTATTTTATTTTATTCATTTTTTATACTAAATGTAATGTAGTAGAAACTCATATAAATAGGGACTTAAAATTGGACCACATTTATAAAATTATTATTTTTAGCTTTAATAATAATAAGTGCAAAATGTTTATTAAACATATTATTTATTTTTTTGAATTATTTTTAATTAGTCGGATGAAATTGGAGTACTAAAGCAAACAAGAATAAAGACGACACTATATCATCATGTAGTTTTGTTTGTTACAAGGAATGGGTACTGAAGATAAACAAGATAGAGGTTTTTGTTGACATCCATAGAGTCGAGACAAGAAAGGATTGCAAAGCAAGGATTTTCACTTGTATGAAAAAAATGGAAATTTTTTCATCCATGAATTTGTAGAGGATCATAATCATCATATACAACTTCCAAAGACAGCACACATGTTTGTATCACATAGAAAGATAATTGAAGTTCATGCATATGAGATAGATTTGGCTGATGATTATGGACTAAGGCTAAAGTCAACATTTAAAATTATGAACACATGCAGGACATAGAGCTAATCTTTGAGTTGCACGATTGGATGTAACAAATTACATCGGTGCAAGAAGACTGTATAATGTACGATGATGTTGGTTGTCCTTCACAATATTTTCAACAACACTTGTTGGAAAGTTTGTCTTTTTTTCATGCATACAAAATGGATATTGAAGAACAAATCACAAATGTGTTTTGTTGTGATGCAAATATGGTGTTGGATTATGGGTATTTTTGCGACGTTGTGTCATTGAACACTACATATTGTACCAATCATGCTAATAGACCGCTTGCTTTGTTTTTCAAGTTTCAACCACTATATGGGTTCAATCATTTTCGGTGCAACACTATTGTATGATGAGACAATTGAGTCATTTAAGTGGTTGTTTGATGCATTCTTACAAGCACACAACCACAAAAGACCAATGACAGTTTTCACTGACCAAGATCAAGCAATGGTCAGGGCACTAGCTAAAGTGATACCTGAGACTCACCATGGTTTATGCACACGGCACTTGTTGCAAAATGGAATTAAACACATTCGGAACTTGATGAAGGGAGGAAGTTATCTTTTAAGAGATTTCAAGAAATGTATGTATGATATTGACATTGAATCAGATGTTGAGATTTCTTGGAAGAACTTGATTGCCAATATGAAGTTCATGAAAATAATTGGATCAAATTAGTTTATGATATTGAAAAAAAATGGGTTGCTTGTTACATGAAGGGATCATTCACTCTTAGCATGCAGAGTACCCAACTAAGTGAAAGCTTGAATGCTCACTTCAAATTTGGTATGAAACCAAATGTGGATATTATACAATCCTTCAAGCACTTTGAACGGGTTGTTGAGAATAAGAGAAACAATCAGTTGCGTTTTGACTATGAGTCATCACATAAGCTTGCAAGGTTAAGATACGAGTTATTACCAATACTAATACAAATGGGAAAAGTATACACACACACACGTTATATTTGAGGTTTTTCAACACAAGTTTAAGTTACTCTTTGCTTTATCGATATTAGAGAAAAACGAGTCTCACTCTTTAAGTGAATATGTCATCATTATGGTCAACCATGAAGAATTTTGGAGAGTACCATTCAATTGTGCTTCAACCCCTATTACTTGTAGTTGTCGAAAGTTTGAGACATTTGACAGAATTTGTTCCATGCATTGAAAATGTTTGATGCAAATGACATGTCGTTGCTAAGAAGTATATTTTAAGAAGGTGGACAAGAGAAGCTTGTTGTGGCATTATGCAAGATTTTAGGGGGGAAAATGTTGAAGGAGATCTAAAGTTATCTCGAACACAGAAGTTTAGACAAGTTGTCTCTAAATTAATTAAATTAATTAGAGTGGCAGTCGAGGCATTGCCTTGTGAAGAACACATTAAGATTGGTGATAATTAAGTAGATGTCATGTGTAAGAAAAGAATAGAATGTCGCTCACAAGTTAGAGATGATGACATTAGTGAGGACTCGATATTTTGTGAGTAATAATGTTATGCAACCAACGGGACTCAAGAAACGGCCAGAGTTAAAGAGATACATTTACAAGCGTCTTAAGAGTGTTTTTTTTTTTTTTTTTAATTTTACATGCATTATGCTCGGTTTTAATTAAAAAATCATTTTAGGATAAACTAGGAGCAAGTCACATGCTCGATGATGGAAACTGTAAATCTTTTTAAGTTTTATTTTAAAATAAATAAATTTTTAATTATTGAACATGTGACTTGTTTTAGAGTGTCAGATTGATCGGACGTATGAGTTTACCTCAAAGGTATAGTGCAATTCCTGCCACAAAGATAGGCAATCTTAATCCCACTTATTCTACTTTGATATACTTAGTAGTTTAGTATGTTTAAAGGTCAAAAATAGGTTTATAATGAGCTAAACTACTTTTTGAGACTCATCTTGTCATTCTAGTTTTTGGAAGCTAGCATGGAAAATGATGTTGGACTTTGAGTTTGGAAAACTTGCCTAATAAGCCTCCTTATCTAATAATTATATTTTTTTTAATTTTTAATTCACTTTATTTTATCAAAGTCTCTCGTCTTTGTTCTTAAAATTTCACAACAGACAAATGATACAACTCAAATTTTCTTCATATCTCTTTGAATCTATTATTTTTCTTCTTAGTTCATATCATTTTTCTATATGAGGTTGGTATAGTTGTGTCTTGTTTATAGTAGTGGTGCTTGATTAAAAAATATGGGGTGATCAACATAAAATTATAATATATATAAATCAAATATGCAAATAATTTTATAAAGCAAAAAATTAAGTTGTAATAAGTAATAAGTGAAGTAACAAAAAATTTAACTACACAACTTAATAATACCTTAAAGTAATGTTCTACGCTCTTTAATTAACTTGAAATAATCAATAATAGACTCAGAACTGATATTTGCAGCAATTTTTCTTTTAATATAAATCTTCATGTTATCTGCCAAAAAATCAGCTTCCATCTTATTTCGTAACTTAGACTTAATAATTTTCATTACTGAAAAATATCTTTCAATTGTGGCGGTAGTAACTGAAAGACTCATGATAAGACGAAGCAATCTATCAATCAAGTAGAAGTTTTGCGTCTTTTCAGTTGCAACCAAACATGAGCCCAATTCTTGGATAGTTGATAAATTCTTCAAATTTAAATCTTGACGAGCATCAACCAAGAAATATCGGAGTTGAAATTTAAAATTAATCTTCTCTTGCATATTGAAATCCACATGGTAATATTTATCAACTAGAGTGCAAATTTTTTCAATGTTAAAAACTTTATAATTATCCTTAGGATTCAAAACACAACTTAGAGTTAATAAATCCATTGCTTGCTCACTAAATCTGTTATTCAACTCTTGTAATTGTTAATCAAAAGCAGTGAAAATTATTTCAACTCTATAATGTTCTATTGTAAGGCTTGACAAAGTATATCAGTTATCCCTATAATGTATTTTATCAAATGCAAGATAAATATAAAATCAAACTCGTTCAAATAATTAAAGGCACTATCAGCATCCCCACGTGTAGAATAACTTGCTCTTTCATTTGTAATATTTTTTTAAATAGTACAAGTTACGTTATACATATTTATCAAGCTACAAATAGAAGAAAAATGTGATCCCCAACGAGTATCCCGAGCTCATTTCAAAGTACCAATTTGATTAGTTTTTTTACTAGTTACAATGTCATCAATTTCTAGTAAGTGAGCAATTTCCTCTAATTGAGCAGCTTGTAACTCATCATGACACTTAGTAGAAGAACAAACAATATTAACAACAATTACAATCGAGGAGCAAAACAATGGACATAGTATGCATAAGGACAATCTTTCATAAATAGTGCTTGTAAACTGTTCCATTCTCCTCTCATATTACTAGCACCATCATACCCTTGATCACACATGTTAGAAACATCATGATTATGTCGACAATGTTTATCACATACTTTTTCTTTCATAGTTAAATTTGTAGTGTCTTTAACATGTGCCACACAAAAAAATTGCTTTCGTATTAAACCAACTTTGTCAACAAATCTTAACACAAGAGACATTTGTTTATTTTTTGATTCATCACGAGCTTCATCTATAACGATTCAAAATTTGGAATCACCAATTTCTCCACATATATGTTTTCTCACCCTACTAGAAAGAATATTCAAGAGCTCTTTTTGAATTTGATGTGAAGTATACTTGGAATTATATGGAGCATTTTCCAACACAACTTTTGCAACTTCATCACTTTAAGTTGCCAAGAGGTTTATCAATTGAAGAAAGTTGCATTGATTTCTTGACCCGCTAGTTTCATCATGTCTCTTAAAAGCACAAACTTGAAGTGTTAACCAACGAACAATGTCAATTGATGTCTTGAGACGTATTTGATTCTTCAAATTTTATTTGGAGCTTTGCACTTGAAAAGTATTCCTAATATGTCCAACGTGATTCAACAAATCTAGACAAGCTATCATTGCATTGTTGTGTGGTGAGAAATGATCCATCCCTATATGTTTGAGAAAGGCACAACATTTTCTATTTTTAATTTTCTTCCAATTTCTAAAACCCATACCAATGAAGACATCTGATCCGGGACGTCTGCTTGGTCTTTTGCTAAATAGATAGCATGACAAGCAATATGCAACATCTTTAGAAGATGAATATTCTAGCCATGAAGAAAAGATGTTAAACAAAGCATATTGAAAACGTCTTGGAGGAACCTCGTTGCCAGATAAAGGATAAGAACCAAATTTTAGATAAGCTCTTCATTTTGCATCTAATTGATTTGGTGGATATTGCCAAATTTGAGGGCGCTTTCCAAGGTCACGCTCTAAACATTTCTCAAGGTCGTCTTCAAAAACTCTAGGAACCTTGAAAAGATGATTCTCATTTTCTTCAACTCTTGGATTCTCATAAACAGTTTCAGATGTAGAAGTTATAATTTCTTCATCTCTTTGACTCTCACAATTTTTTCTCTTGAAAAATGAATCAATTATTTTACTCTTGGTCATTCTCACAAAATTTTCTAATGCAAATAAAAAACTTAATAAATCAACAAATATAACCACTTGAATTGCCATTATGGTTGCATTATAAAACAAAGAGTTGCATTCTAAATCTAAAAAGTTGCATTCTAAATCTAAAAAGTTGCATTATAAAACGTGCAACCAATATTTATGTTTCTTTATTCTAAAACAGCAAAATTAGCAATTTAGAAAACAAATTTAGGAAACAAAATCACCAAACAGGCAACCAACATTTTAAATATGCCGTATATCTTGTTTAATAAATCAACCTGTTTAGGAAACATAAATCAGCAAAATCAGCAACAAACATCTAAATCAGCAAAAATCAGCACAAAATCACCAAATCAACAAATCAACAACAAAAATCAGCACAAACATCTTGTTCAAATACCTAGTTCAACAAATCAGGAAAATCAACAACATCTTGTTCAAACACCTAACCGCTCTTTTTGAATAAAAATGTCAAATTTAAAAACCAAAACATCTTTAAAATATTCTAGTTTTATAGATATAAAAATAGGAAATTAGAAAGTACAATTTAAAAACAATTTTTAAGAAAATGTCTCCTCAAAATTTATTTTTAATGTTACAAAATATATAAATTATTTTTGAAAAGCAGAAAACAAACATGTTGTATTCTAGGGACTGTTCAGTCGGTTCCTTCTAGTAAGACACACAGTTTCTCTATTCTCCAATGTATATAATTATGGAATTTAAATAAAACTTTATGTTATTGGTGTTGATTTTGAAGCTACCTCACTTATAATTGACCAATTTTCACTTATAATTGACCAATTTTCACTTATAATTGACCAATTTTCAAGATTCACTACGCCAAAAATTGCATTTTACAGCGCTTTTTTTAAACCTTTTACAGCGCTTTTTCAAAAAAAAAAAAAAGCGTTGTGGATTCGAGCGCTGTAAAAGATACAACAGCGCTTTTAAAAAAGCGCTCTTAAAGGCACCTTTTATAACGCGCGCTTATTATGCACCTTTTACAGCGCTTGTTATAAAAAAGCGTTGTAAAAGCCTTACCCATATTTCATATATTTGGGGTACCGTTTACAGCGCTTCAATGTAACAAGCGTTGTAAAAGGGGGTACCTTTTACAGCGCTTTTTTGTAACAAGCGCTGTAAAAGGCATACCCATAATTCATATTTTGGTATGCCTTTTATAGCGCTTTTTATAACAAGCGCTGTAAAAGGTGTTTTTTTTTTTTTAAACCCTGCATATATTTTAAAAGCGTTTTTTAGCTTTTTATGGCACTTTTTTTATAAAGCGCTGTCTTTTATCTTTTTATGCAAAATTAGTTTGAACCAGTTCACACAACACAACACAACCAGAATCAGTAATTTAGAACATATTCATATGCATGTTAAAACAGAAACATAATCAGTAACACAACCAGAACCAGAACCAGAACCAGAACCAGAGCCCAGAATCAGTTAAAACATAATCAGTTCACACAATATGATACATATATATTATCCTGTAACACAGTAATTTACAACATAAGTAATTAAATATACATTAAACCTAATTTACAACATATTCATATGCATGTTTATATATTGTCCTATGATCATATACATATAATAACTATGCACCATATAATATTCAGATCCCTTGCCCAGCAGCATGCTATTTCCCAGAAAATCAAATAATTTTCATTTCAAGCACATACTCACACCATTCCTCCTTTAATTCCATCAGATCTTGCTCAGAATATGATGGACTGGAATTTTCAAAGTACTGCAATATAAAAATTGAACATATTATATTAAATTAGTATCAAATATATAGATAATTTATATATGAAAATCATATAATCAAAATACCGTACCGTTTTTGGGATAATAGATTTATTCTTGTCAACAATCTCCTTCATGAATCTCAATACGTAGTACCAACAGCCGATGTTGTTTGTTTGACGAGGGCACTTTATTGGGATCCATGTAATATTATTAGACTTTTGCTTCAACACTACCGTACCTCTTTGAGCTCGAAAAACTTTTAATGCACTATCAAATGAATAAATGTGATTATTTTAGCATGAACAAACACTTATTTATATATATGTGTAACAAAAATAAATGAATATTACTTACGTGTCGAACATAGTCTTGATTTCAGAGTGATTGTTGTAATCGTCATGCAAGGGATCCAAATAGTATAAAACTTCAGAGACGGCATTGATTGCAAATAGCACCCAATGTGCCCTACAACAACAAAAAATTGGTTAAACAATTTTGTTTATACACAACTAATAAATTAAATTCTCATCAATTAAAAAAAATAAAATTACGTACCCTGAATTATATGGTGCTAAGAACAATTTATCCTTTGAAATATTTCCTAAAAACATTTTTACAATGTATTTCTTTACATTGTCTTCATCGAGTTTCCACATGGACGTCTTATGCGGAGACAAGAATAAGTATTTATTCGATAATTTCCTCGGGCACACGACCTTCTCATGCAAAAACCTTCAATGAAAATTTTAAACTAGATTAATTACCAATACATTTAATTAATTACCAATAAATGCAATTAAAAGTATTTTTTACCTTATATACAAGCTCATTACAGTTGCACTTGTTAGACATATGTTCGTTTTTGATGTTATTGACAAACACACAGTCTGAAATAAATCTAACATTGGCAACTGAGAAAAATTTCAGGAACAACAAATTCAATCCTACATACTCGAGACAATTGCTTGGAACTCAAGAAATCAACAAAAGCTTGAAGATCCATGAACCAATCGATTAGTACAGTCGATTCTGTAATAGGGTTGAATCTTTTTATAAAGTCTGGGGTTAACCAATCGATTGACACAATCGATTTGCACATCTTTGAAGAAATCAAACAGGCTATCAATCGATTAGCCAAATCGATTGGTACACCTATTAGAAAATAAATTGTGCAAGTCAGAGAGCCAGTTTGCCACAAATCGATTAGGCAAATCGATTGATTAAATCACCAAGACTGAACTGATTGTTTACATCGATTAGACAAATCAATTGACATACTTACTGCAATTAAAATGTGCAAGTCAGTAGCACGTTTTGCAGGCAATCGATTTGGCAAATCGATTGAACGAATCACTTCTTTAATTTTGTTTTGTCTACATCGATTGACACAATCGATTGTAAATGTCCCAGAGCCAAACCTGTTTACTAAATCGATTAGGCCAATCGATTTACTAAAACAAGTTTCAAAATAACTTTGGTCTGGAACATACACAATCGATTACCACAATCTATTAAGTACATCGATTGTTTTTGATCTCGTTGTTTGAACAAAACACATCAAGTCGATTATGCAAATCGATTCAATTATATACTGTCATCAAAGTCTGAAGAACTCCTTAAAATAATCGATTGGGTAAATCGATTAGAATGTACAGTTTCAAGATTCAAGAAAAACAAGACTCGCGAAATCGATTGAAGAAATCGATTAGCCAGCTTTGTGACTTTAATGAATCGATTGGGTAAATCGATTCATATGTTGTTTTTCCTGAAACTATATAAACTGCTTTCATTCACTTCTTCTCATAACAACATAAGACAATTACTTCAATAACTTGAAATATCAAATTGCAATCATACACCATTAATTCTTTCTCAACTGATATTACTTTGAATATCCTTTTTCAGTCATCAACAAGGTACACTTTGTGATCAACAAGGATGGAAAAAGACTGAATTGAGAAAGATTGCTTTGAGAAGAAGAAAGATCAAGAACTTTGTAATATTGATATGTTTCAATTTTTGTAAACCATTTTCTGTAATCAAATTACTTTGAGAAAATCCAGTTGTTACTGGTGGTGTTCTTCGAGGTTGAAGGTAGTCAACAAAAGACGCTTGACTGAATTCTTGGCAAAGTTTATGGGACTTAAACTTGGGAATTCAGGGAGGGAAAGATAGAACAGGTAGAATAGTTTAAGATTGGTGCGAGGCACTGTGTAAAATCTGTAAACTGATTTTTAAGATGTTCTATAAGAAAGGCTAAGATCCTTTTGGATCTTGGGACTGGATGTAAGTCGTCAAGGGACGGCTGAACCAGTATAAATCTCCGCGTACACTTTTCTTTCCCTTATCTCGTTAAAATTTCTGCAATTAGTACGTTTTTTGATATTGATTGAATGCATGATAAAGTTTATGTGTTAAGTGCATTTATATGTTTGATTATCTTTATATAATTGCATGAAAAATCAATATCTTGAAAGATTGTATCTGATGCATTTCTCCATATATTCTGTGATCCATATACTTTGTGCATTCATTAGAATTGTATATTTGGGACCTTGATTGATGTTGTGTTTAATAGATTTACAATTTGTTAAACTGCTGCGCATATCTCTAAGAATAGGCATTCTTCCGCATACTTTTCATTTAATAGAGGTTACTGGTACCATCAGCACTGAGCTCTTTATGTTCGAGAAGTACGTATACGTGCTCCTTGTCGAACAATTCCTCATACTCCTCTCCGAATATTTCTTTATTCATGTGTATCATGCGCGAATCGTCACTGCTCCACAGGTTCTTTTTTACTTGGATGTCAAGACACGCCCCGTATTTACCAAGGCGTGGCTGACTTATTTTAGGAGCAGCAGCAGCAGCGACTGATTTGCCACGATCCAATTTTTTTATTGCTGCAAGTTTGACAGCTTTATTGGCCTCTGGCCTTTGTAATTTGGCAGCTCTATTAACCTCCAATTTTTGAGGTTTGCTGCCTTTTTTTGGATGTACGGGTGGTTTATTTATTTGGACCTACAAAAATGAGTTTAAATGTTAGTTTATTGAATCTGAAAAAATTGACAAAGCTTATGCAATAAATGTGACAAACCTTATCGGGAGACGTAACTGATTTGTTTATGGGAGGGCTTTTAACGAGGGCAACAAGGTTCATGGGCCATGCCACGTAACTACCAATAGCTTCGCCCAATGTCTGCATATCTCCGTCGTTGTCCGGTATCGGCAACGGTGCAGTTGGTTCGAAAGCAACAGTAGGCGATACCTTGACATGGCCCTTTGGGATCGGAGTATTGTGCAATACTTCTCCCAAAGTATTGTACAATTTTCCTTTTCCCACCTTCCGATGAGTGGGCGAGGACAAGTATAGGAAACATGAAGTGACACCCTAAATCAATAGTTAAAACATAAGTACAGTTAATATATAATATTGTTTAATGCATAAGTAATTACATAAGCAAGTAATTAATTACCTCGGGAATAATTTTCAAACCGACGTTGCAACTCCCGCTTTCACTCTCCATTTGTATTTCACCTTGGAGCTGATTCGGAAGTTGCTTGTCTTTGTTCGTATTCACCAATTGTGCCACTTGCTCAGATAGGATTCTGAGCTTCTCTAATACTTCCTCGTTGGAAGGTTTTTGGCGCTTCTCTTGAGGAAAAAAGCTTCTGGGAGTTACGCCAAATCCCTTCCCCCTAACTCGATCGGAATATTCAGGAACATTAAAAACTTTGCCCAAAATGTCCCTGCAACTAGCCTTGTTGCCCTCTTCATTTTCAGAACTTTGTTCGATGGTCTCCTAAAATACATGTAACATTAAAATAGTTAAGTTCATTAGCATTTTTAAAATACAAAATTAAAAAGTATTCAAGTGATAAATACAATATTGAAAAATATTAAAGTCATAATATACTTACACAAAGTTCTATTACTTTTTGAACATTTTTGTTATCAACCACTCCATCCTTATTTACCCGAGCTTCCTTCCACAAGATATGACGACCCAACGGTTGATCGGATTGGGTCTCTTGTCGCTATTCGTTAAAACAAAATATTAGTTAGAAACTATAGTTTATAATACAAATTCCCTCATCATTGATGTTACATTGACTTACAAGTTTTTTGTCTAGACGTGCATATCCCATACGTGATCTTCTGTATGGGTGCGCCGGGTTGCTTGCCCTCTTGCGATTTGCCTTACTAATATTCTATATAAAAAAATTGCAATTATGTAACAATTTAAAATACGATACGAATATGAATAATAAAACACACAAATGCTAATAAATTAATCACTTACGACAAACGCGGGGTCAGTACGTTTGGAAACAAACGCTTTCCATTCATCATTTGATTTATAATGTCGATATATCTTTGGAGGTTCAGCAGTTGTGTTTCCTTCTCTATCTTTAAGATAGAAATTTGAGAGATGCGATCTAAATCCCCGACGGATTTTGCCAGCAACTCTCAAAACGTAATTCTTTCATCCCTCATCAAGGACAAAAGTTGTCTGCAACGAAAAAAATTATAAGTAAAGTATTTCAATGAAAATATTTATAAATGACAAAATATTGGATCATTCCATATGATATCTTTGGCATCCTTCAACGCCTTATCTCTCCAGTCGTCAATCGTGATTGGAATATTTTGACGAACAACAGCCCCAATGTAGCTCACAAACATTGCGCTGTGGGGGTCAACTGGCTGACCACTTTCATTCCATCCAACCTAATAAACTCATATAGTAAGTACATGCTATTAAAAAAAGCTAAAAAAATACACAGCAAACAGAGTATAGTATAGTATTACCTCAAACTTGGTGCCATTGCTCCTTGCTTTAATCACATTTTGCATTATAGTTGCACCAAGTTTGACTTCATTTTCATAAGTCTTACTGGTGCCAACTTCTTCATTTTGACATTCTATTTCTTTTTTTGTATCCATTTAACTACAACAAGTTCAACAAGCAGTTTAGTATAACATCAACAAGCTCAACATGGATCATGCATTATTCTAAACAAGCTCAACATGTATTAGTATATATATTTTAAACAAGCATTTTAAAAATTACAAAAAATTAATAACATCAATACCTGAATAATGGTTCGAAGAAAGATGAAATGCAATGAAAAGAGCGAACGGAGAAATTTCACAGCAATAAAGTTCACATAAAAACGATTTTGAAGAAATACGTAATGAGGGTTACGTATTTCAATGAAAATATAAGGTTCGAAATGATCTTGGATGGAAATAAGGTTCGAAATGAAGGAGATGATCGTGGAAATACAGTTCGTAATGGACGGGATTATAGGGTTTGCAAAAGAAGAGAAGAACGATGAAGGTTGAGATGATAGTGTAGTTTACGTAATGAAGAGGAAACTAAAGAGGTTACTGTTATATATATAACCCTTTTACAACGCTTTTTTATAACCCTTTTACAGCGTTTTTCCAAAGAGCGCTCTAAAAGGCATAAGCCTTTTATAGCGCTTGTTATAAAAGCGCTGTAAAAGGCGTCCTTATTTAAATTTTTAAAAGACTCTTTTACAGCGCTTATCCCAACAAGCGCTGTAAAAGACCTCATTGTTTTAGTATGTAATGTTTTTTTTAAAAGCCTTTTACAGCGCTTGTTCAAAGAAGCGCTGTAAAAGGAATCCTTATTTAAATTTTTAAAAGACTCTTTTACAGCGCTTATCCCAACAAGCGCTGTAAAAGACCTCATTGTTTTAGTATGTTATATAATGTTTTTTTTTAAAAGCCTTTTACAGCGCTTGTTCAGAGAAGCGTTGTAAAAGGCCTTATTATGTTATTTTTGTGTTTTGTTATGTTATTTTTTAAACAAGCTCTGCAAAACCCACATAGTAGTAACTGGTCATCACCAAATATCTTCCTCTTCACCAAACTCCACCTCAAAGTCCTTTTATGCATCTTCTTCGCAAACATCAAAGCTTACTCTTTCAATCTCCACCTCAACACCCTTTTTATCTCTTTACATTCCCTTTCATTCTTAAATCGTAACATGATCTTCAGGTTCATTGCCATGTTGCGAAAAATTGGTTTGTTAACAATGTGTCTGATGTTTTTGTTAACAATGGGTCTGATGTTTTTGTTAACAATGTGTTTTTGGGGATTCCCATGATGCGTACAAGGTGTTTGAAGAAAATCATGTTAGAGAAAGTCATGTTAGGTATCTGATGAATATTATTTTTAAAGCCTTTTACAGCGCTTGTTCACATAAGCGCTGTAAAAGGTCTCTTTATTTTATTTTTCAAAGAGTCTTTTACAGCGCTTTTTCCCAATAAGCAATGTAAAAGGTCTCCATCAAACAACAAATATAACCTTTATTTTTTACTTTATTAGGTACATTAATTATAAATATTAATATATTTTTGAAATCCATAAATTATTAATTAATATTATTAATTATAAATATTAACACATTAATTATTTAATGTCATATATTGTAAAAATTGTTATATACTTATACGTTAAATACCCATCTACGTTGTCACACTTGGAAGGCCTCGGTTCGAATCTGAATTAAGTGAACTTCGTAAATGTAAGCGTTTTTAAACTACAAGAGTCTTTTACAGCGCTTTTTGATGTAAGCGCTGTAAAAGGTATCTTTATTTAATTTTTAAAAGGGCCTTTTACAACGCTTGGTAAGAAGAGCGCTGTAAAATGTCTCATTATTTTATTTTTAAAAGGGCCTTTTACAGCGCTTTTTTTAAAAAGCGCTGTAAAAGGCATGCACTTTTTTTACATGCATAGTTCTTAAGAATTGAAATTGTCCAAATTTACATAAACATGCACTTCACCAAAGACCCTTATCCCTCACCCATCAACCAAACTATCCAAAAACCAAAAACTTAAGTCCTAATTGAATCACTGGTTATGCTTGCCTTCTTTGACAACAATAAAACAAGAATAGAACCAGAATAATTCAGATTATAATACCACAATAATTCAATAAAACCATAATAGAACCAGAATAGAACAATAATTCAGATTACAATAATTCAGATTACAACAATAAAACCAGAATAAAACAATAATTCAGATTACAACAATAATTCATATTACATGCATGGCTTATATAAAACAATTAAACATGTACATTAAGATGCCCTTCTTCTTTTCCTGGTGGGATTCACATTTGTTTGTCCATTTACAATACGAAACGATGGATTAATCCAAATTCCCTCATCATGATCATCTCTAAGATATAAACCATCATCAGTTGAATCAATTTCATGTGGTTGTTGTGATGTTGCAAATAAAAGATCATTACCAACATCTTCATCATTGTTGTTATCATCACTTATTTTATTGGTCGATAGGACAACAAACCATTTATCATCAGAAGGATCGGTGACATAAAACACTTGTTGAGCTTGCGACGCTAAAATAAAAGGCTCGTCTTTGTATCCCACCCTATTAAAATCAACAAGCAAGAATCCTGACTCATCCATCCGAACACCATTATTATTATCGACCCACTTGCAACCAAATATGGGAACACGAAACATTGTGTAGTCTAACTCCCATATGCGCTCGATAACCCCAAAATATGATAGATTTGCATATATTGGGTTTTTGTCTTTTGCACTTGAGACATGCATCGCTTCAGCTATGAGAGTGACTCCACTATTTTGCATAATGGTCTGATCATCTTGTTCTTTGGTATAAAATGTGTAGCCGTTAATAACATAACCAGTGTAAGAAAAGACATGTAAGCTCGGACCATTTGCTAGCCACCTCAATCTCTATGAAATTGATCCGGGGTCTATATCAAATTTTGACTTTATGTGATTTTTTAACCATGTTATAAAACTTCGATTGTGCTATCGAGTTATCCAATTTTGATTCCTATTCATGTTCAAACGAGATAACTGATCCATGTGTATTGTAACATAAGGTTGAACCTCATCATCATTGTGCAGAACATACAATTGTGCCTGCTCCAATTCTGTCCTTGATATAGTCAGTAGTCTCCTTCCAATTATCCCTTCTCCTGATAGTCTTCCCGAATGACGAGACATGGGAAGCCCTATGGATTCAACATTGAACAGATATTCAGTACAAAATTCAGCAGCCTCTTCAACAATGTATCGTTCAGCAATACAACCTTCTGGTCGACTTCTACTTTTTACGTACCCTTTTAATATTTTCATATATCGTTCTATCGGATACATCCATCTCATATAAGCTGGCCCACAAAGTTGTGTCTCCTTAACCAGATGAACAGTAAGGTGAACCATTATATCAAAAAACGATGGTGGGAAATACATTTCAAGCTCACACAAAGTAACAACAATTTCCCTCTACAATGTCGGTAATTTATGAGGGTCGATCACTTTACTACAAATTTCCCTGAAGAAGAAACATAATCTAGTTAATGCTAGTCGAACTTTTTCAGGTAAAATGGGACGTATACCTATTGGTAGCAAATGCTCCATTAGAATATGACAATCATGGGTCTTCAAACCTTTTAACTTGAGGTCTTTCATACAAACCAAATTTCTAATGTTCGAAGAGTATCCTGCTGGAACTTTAACTTCGTGTAGAAATTTACATAAAACAATTTTTTCCTTTCTAGATAGAGTATGAGCGGCTGGAGGTAGATATGTGCGATTTCCTTTCTTTACTGGAGCCAATTCATTTCTTATTCCCATATCGACCAAGTCCAATCTTGAGTTGATGCCATCTTTAGACTTTCCTGGAACATTGAGTAACGTACCAATAGCACTATCAAATACATTTTTTTCAATATGCATCACATCGAGGAAATGTCTTATATACAATGACTTCCAATATGGCAATTCAAAGAAAATTGACTTTTTCTTCCACCCAGTTTTGACCAGCTCTCTCGCAAAAGGTTTGCCAAATTTATTGGTCAAACCTTGTACTTTTTCAAGTATTTGATATCCAGTCGGTGGTAAAGGAGCTTTACCTTCCTCTGATTTTCCATTAAATGCATTTCTCCACCAACGATACTGATGACTATAAGGTAAAAATCTACGATGTCCAAGAAACACATTCTTCTTACAATGTTTCAACCGCATCCAATTTGTACTCTCTTCACATACAGGACATGCACACTGACCTTTAATGCTATATCCTGATAAATTACCATATGCTGGAAAATCATTAATTGTGCCGAACAACATAGCCCTTAAATTGAAATATTCTTTCTTATACCCATCATAAACTTCCACACATGTCTCCCACATACGTTTTAAATCTTCTATTAGAGGAGTCAAGTATACGTCGATATCATTCCCCGGTTGTTTGGGTCCATAAATTAACAGAGACAACATCATAAACTTACGCTTCATACATAACCATGGAGGTAGGTTATATATTACCAAAATCATAGGCCACGTCCTATGTGAGATGCTTTGAAGACCATGTGGATTCATTCCATCAGTAGAAAGTGCAAGTGTTAGATTTCTTGACTCTATCCCGAATTCAGGATACTCGTGATCTATTTTTGCCCATTGTGGGGAATCTGCAGGGTGTCGAAACATTCCATCTCTAATTCTTTCATCTGCATGCCATGTCAAGTGTTTTGAATCTTCTTCACTGCGATACATGCGCCTAAATCTTGGTATTATAGGAAAATACCACACGACTTTTGCTGGAGTAGATTATTTCTCTTATATCGAGAGACATTGCATTTCGGACACGCCTTAAGTAGTTCATATTCATTTCGAAATAAAATGCAATCGTTAGGACACGCATGAATCCTTTCGTAACTCATGCCAATAGAACACAAAATCCGTTTAGCCTCGTAGGTTCGACTGGGAAGTTCATTATCATCTAGCAACATATCTTTTATGAGTGTTAATAATTCTGTAAAGCTTTTATCAGACCATCCATTACTCGCTTTTAAGTTGTACAACTTTAATATCACCGATAGTCTTGTGAATTTAGTACAACCATTATATAATTCTTTATCTGCATCACTCAACAAACTTTCAAACATTTTAGGACAATCTCGAAGATCTTCTTCAACTGTTTTTGCGATCTCATCAACTCGATCCGGCTCATATGTATCTGTATCGAAGTCAGTTGAAGCATATGTCGAACTATTCTCAAAATTAATGTTTCCTTTTTTTTTCTCACCATGTCTTATCCAACATGTGTAGCTTTGATCAATTCCATTACATACTAGATGTCCTTCTAATTCATCTTCTCTAACACGTTTTCCAAAACAACATTTTAAACAAGGACAAACTACTCTATTTGGATCTTTTGCATTCTTCACTGCAAACTCAACAAACTCCTTCACTCCAATTTCATACTCTTTTGACAATCGATTGGCTGACATCCATTTCCTATCCATATTATACCACCTATATAAATGCAGTTACAAAAATAATAAGCTTTCAAAACATATCAACAAGTTTCAAAAAGAAACCAATATCAACTAACAATTTCAAAAACAGAACAGATCATGTGGTATCAGTTTTTGACTAGTAGAAGAGATTTAATAACAATTTCAAAACAGAACACAGATCATGTGGTATGAATTTTTAATTTGATAAAAAATACCTGAGACAACGTAGATGGCGGCACAGTACGTAATGGATATGAGGGTATGAGGGTTCCCAGAGTAGAGGTGATGAAAGATGTAGAGGATATGAGGGTTCCCAACGTATATAATTATTTGAAATTTATGTATTTTACAGCGCTTGTAGTAAAAGCGTTGTAATAGGTAGTTAAATTCAATGAAAGCACTTGTATTTTACAGCGCTTGTGAAAAAAGCGATGTAATAGGTGGTTCAATTATTTTAAAGCGCACGTATTTTACAGCGTTTGTGAAAAAAGCGCTGTAAAATCGTACGCGAAAGCGCTTCATTTTACAGCGCTTTTTTGAAAAGCGCTGTAAAAGCCTTATAACATTATGCGCAAACGTTATATGACCTACAACAGCGCTTGTTTTACAGTGCTTGTCAATAAAAGCGCTGTAAAAGGCTCCGTTATTTTTCAAATACATTTACAACAGCGCTTGTGTTTATCAAGTGCTGTAAAAGGGACGCTGTTAAATGTCATTTTTGGCGTAGTGATTCATCCTATGTGTTATTGTTGTAACAGTGAATTTAGTCTTCCCTCTCCAAAACTAGGGTGTAACTAGTGGTGGATCCCAGCCTCCAAATAAAGTAGTCTAAAATATGATAGTACTTTTATTATGTAAGTTAATGATGAGGATTTATCTAAAATGAACTAATATTTGTGTTTAATTTAAATTATAATAATTTTAGATAAATGATGTAAGTCTAAAATAGATCTAGAGAATTGGTTTTTGATCTCCATTTTAAGAATAAAGTAAATCATTCTTTAAATATCTTATAAAAGTCCATTTTTGGATGTGTTTTTAGTCACTCTAAAATTTTAAATTTTACCATGTAAAATAAAAATATAATTTTTAGTCTCTGCAAAATTATTATATATGCAGTTTAGTCGTTGATGTTAAGCCAACATATATATTTTTAATGAACTTTTTTATATATATTTATAACATTATAAAAAGTTCATCTACATAAAATGAAATAAAAAATCTATTTATGGGTCGATATTTTCATTGCTTTTATTTTAATATTTTAACTTCAAAAAAAATCATATTTAAGTTATCTATAGTTAAAAAAATTCTACATTTTTGTGAAGGATCTTTTTGGAATGTTCGAAATATGATTTCAAAAAATTATTTAAAATTATTTAAGTTAAATAGAAATTAAACATATTTTATTTCAACAAGGACTAAAAGTAATATCAAGATAATTTTGTATATATAGTTTTAAAAATTATATCCTACTACAGAAAGAAAGAAAAAAAAAAACAATAGTCGCACGGCGCGGATACAAT
>JBBPBR010000008.1:41933729-41971982 GCA_037974775.1 Cicer pinnatifidum | reverse complement strand
ATATATGAAGAGAAAAAAAACACCGATTTAGAAAGTTTTTCTTTTCAATAATCCAATTTTTTTAAAAAAATAATCTATCCTTTTTGAAAACTATATACCAAAATACCCATATTTTTTTTAGTTATAAGTTGTTTTTGCAAATGGCGACTTCCTTAAAAAAAAGTCTAAGTTTGCAAAGGCGACTTTCTAAAGAGAATTTTTTTTTTCTTTAATTTTTTTAAATTAACCAATATATATATATATATATATATATATATATATATATAATTCATTCATAAAAAAATATCACAAATTTTATAAAAATTACGTAAATTGACTAGAGTTTCCTGTAATTTTTTGGACATTCGTACGTGTCAGAAATTTTGACAATATGGTATTGAAGGTCATCTTCGATATTAATTTTATCGTAATTTTTGTAAAATTTGTGATATTTTTTCTGAATGACGTGTATATATATTAGAGAACAAGTGTCAAGAAAATGCGGACTATGTCAGCTAACTAGTAATACTCGAAAAAATTGTTTGAACATTACAGACAACTCTAGTCAATCCACGTAATTTTGTAAAATTTGTGATATTTTTTTATGAATAAATTATATATATTGGTTAATTTAAAAAAATTGAAAAATTGAAAAAAAAATAATTTCCTTCAGAAAATCGTATTTGTAAACTTAAACTTCTTTAAGAAAGTCGTCATTTACAAAAGCGACTTACAAACTTAAAAAAAAAAATATTTTTTTTTAATTAGGATATTAAAATAAAAAAAAAACCCGATTTAGAATGCAAAACAAATATAGTGGCATTGGTGTAAGTTACCTCACATTAGGTTCAATATTTGGCAATCTAATTTTTAATACTTATTTTAAAGATGAAAAAAATCACAAAACTTGCTATGTACAATTACTTTTAAAACTATTTTGAAGACTTAAAAACAAAAAATTGTTCGTTACATATTTTATTTTTTATAATCATTTTCTAATATTTTTTCTAAATATTATTATAAATCAAAGTATAATATTTATTGTATTAAATAAAAATTTAAATTGATGATATATTTTTAAATATTTCTTAATTCAGTTATAAAAGTTTTAATAATTTAAAATAAAGTAAAATGTCACTTAAGTTTAACAATTAGTGTGTTTAATGACGTATATTAATTCATGCAGTGAGAATACACATTTTCTTTGACAAATCTTTAGCATCGTGATAAGGACTTTTAATTCAATGAATTGAAGAGGATAGCTCAGTTTTGTCCCTTTGTCTAAGTATCTCGCTAAGAATTTCAAGTAATTTAATTAGTTATTAAGATGTGTCCCTGTCTAATTAATTTCTAGGCACAATTAGGGATGAAAAAAACTTCACCCAATGGATAAATGCTGATCAGATTCTCTATAAAGAATCATACGTCTAGTTTAACGAGTATTTGTAAGTAAAATTAATATAAAATAAAAATAAATTAATTTCGAATAATTATAAATTAAATTAGTAAAAATTATAGTTTTTCATTATAAAAAGAATAAAAATATAGTATCATATTTTATTAAAATGTCAATAAAGTAGGATTTATTAAAATAAATAATAATATTATTTTTTAATTTCAAAAACTATTTAAAAATTAAAATTTATACCACCGAAGATATTACTGGATTGAGTCGCAAACTACGTCTCGCTTTCTTTAAGACGTTTTGTGGCACTGCCCAAATTGTGCAAGACAGACTATCAACCACGAAGTCCCCAAGATAAAACAACTCTGCACCGTAGAAAATAGTTCTAGAATTACACCTTCAATATGGCGATTAAAGTCACTCTCAATATGACAATTAAAGTCATTCGCAATATGGTACTATGACCACTCATAACCACGGCATAATAACTGCCCTAAAAAACAAAGAGGCTACGACATAACAACCGCTCTAAAAAACAAATGGACTACGCATAACAACCGCTCTAAAAATCAAATGGACTACGACATAACAACCGCTCTAAAAATCAAAGGGACTACGACATAACAACCGCTCTAAAAATCGAAGGGACATAAAGAAAGAGGAAAAGTGGCTCGAAAATTTAGGCGAGCAAAATATAAAAGGGATAAAAGAGAATGTTGGAAAATGTATCCAACTTTAGTGTACTTTTCACAATGGTTTGAAGCTCATAATGTAGTGATGGAAGCAAACTCACATATATTTTCTAACCAATGTGGGACTTTAGTATGTATAGATTTGAAACTATTCAAAATATTAGAGTTTTCCAATGTGGGATTTCAAAAAGATTTATTTCCAATATGGGACTTGAATTTTTTAAAACAAGTTTCTTTTCACTTAAATTTACATAAAATATTTCTTTCCCTACATGGGACTTCAACAAATTTTTAAATTCATACAATAATATACTTATGTTCCAAGAATCCCCCATTTGAATTTAAAAAAATTGTTTATGAAATAGCGTCAAACGCTTCTATAAGATTGTGCACAAACAAATGTATCTCTTGACTTGAACATTTGCATAGTAAGTAAGATTCATATTCAACAAGAGTGACTCGTAGTCTTGAACTGATCTATCTCTGACATCAAACCCACACACAACCTTTTCATATGATGTATTCTCAAAAGTTGGTGCATTAATGTCCCGACACGTGTATCCCTATATAATGAACGCTCTAGGAATTCTACCTCGAAATTCCATAGGAAGCGGCCCCACTTCTACATTCACATAAGTGAGTCTATCAAGAGTACTACTATAGCTAGGTACTCTACTCCAAATAGAGTATAGATCTCATTAAGAGTTTTTGTTATCTCATCCTATCACCACTTCAGGAATCATGCTTCTCTCATTTATAATAGGATGTTTCACGACTTGTTATTACCCATTGAACCTAATTCTTGGGATCTCCATTATTTTAGGTCGGGTTACCCTCATGAGTGACTCTATAGGCATTAGTCACATCCTTTTGGATGTATTTATGACATTCTCTCTAGCTAACCCTTTCGTCAAAGGATTTGCTAAACTATCGCAGTGGATCAACACATCTGTCATAGGTTTTTCCTATTTCAGGGATCTCAACTAGCAAGCATCTCAATCAACTTGCTTCTTCACAAGTAGTAGCTAGTGCTATAATTTCAGACTTCATAGTGGATTGAGCCAATGTCGTATGTTCTTCGATTTCCAATATACAACCCCGCTCGCTATACTAAAATATAGCCATTGGTTGCTTTGGAGTCACTGATAAAATGTTCCAATCAACAACTTGTATCCTTCAAGGACGGTAGGAAATCTTTGATAATGTAATCCGAGACTCATGGTCCTTTTTAGGTATCTCATGATTCTTTTGATAGCGTTCCAATGCTCTATACTAGGTCTAGTAGTAAACCTGCAAAATAATCCCACGACGTAGGCAATGTCGGTCTAGTATAATCACTGGCATACACGAGGCTACCAATGATGCTCGCATATTCCGTTTGTCTAACACCTTCACCAGTGTTCTTGAAAAGTATCACACTTATATCATATGGTGTTCAAACAGGTTTATAGTCGAAGTATTTATATTTTTTTAGGATTGTTTCAACCTAGAGAGACTGATCCAAAGAAATTCCATTTTTTGACCTAGTAATTCTGATTTCAAGGATTACATTCACTTCTATGAGATCTTTCATATCAAAGTTGTTACACAACAATGATTTTGTAAGACCCATTATCATTTGTCTAGAATATGATAATTTGGCCCATACACCTTAATAAAACAGAGGTAACTAACAATAAATAATAAATTAGAATCACCATCATAACTGAAAACTACATTCATAAATATAGTTTACAACTTGTTTAGTAGATTCATAAAATATTACATCTTGAAAGCAACTACGATTAACTGATTACATCATAAAACAAAATATTAAAATCTAATTCCACGAGTTTGAAACTGATCTTCTGATGCTGATTTCATATCTCATGTTCCTCCAACTGCTAAATAAAAATAATGATAATAATTGGGGTGAGATAAAATATCTCTGTGAGCTTTAAAAATAAAAGGGAGGAACAATCTCAAGGAATTTCTTTCATAAAAGTGCATAAAACGTAAAAATTAGTTATACATGTCTATATATATGTTGTGAAAAACGTATGCATGACCTCAAATCTTTTCCTTTGGAATAAGGAAAAGTCGCTCAATATCTTAATGTGGGTCACTAAGATAATTGAGTCCTGATTGGTAAAGGTGGTCTGGCCAAACCCCAATCAGCGTCCTGATTGTTCTCGTTTACCTGTTATTTCATGCCTGAAATAACCTAAATGTCCCACCGTGAATAAGACCATGCATGCTCTGATCAATGATATTGTACAAAACTTACATGTTTTGTATGAAATGCACTTATTATATCATATATAAAATGCAACATCCATCCACAACAATTATCAATAAATTAGGCGATATGCTTAAACTCATAATAATTTAATCTTAAGTCCTTAATTCAAAACGTAAATCCATAGTCAGAAAATAGAAACAATATTGGAGTCATGAAAATAGTAACAACTTCATAACAATTAATAACTCAAACATAGTAAAAGTTATATATATATATATATATATATATATATTCATATATAAATAATGAAGCCATTCAAATTTCTTAAGAATTTTATTCATTCATGCAAATCACATAGTAGAATATTTTCAGCACAATGGTCACTAATAATTATTGATGAAGGGTCAAATTACTTTAGAAATTCCAAAAATTTCCTTGAAAGCTAACTCAATTAAGAACATAATGCAATTGATCTCATCTCAAAATTGGAAACCTATAATTTAGGAAAAATCACGCACTAAGACTAATTTACACACGCTGTAGAAAGTCTCCATTACAAAAGTCATTAATAATTGTTGAAAAATGGTCGAATGACAATAGAAAATTTTGAAACTTTTACTGAAAGTAGGTAACTCACCTATAAACACAACATAGTTGGTCTCATCTCAAAATTCGAAATCAATAATTCATGAAAAATCTGATTCTAAGACTTGTTTATATAGTTTTGTTTTTATTTAGAAAACCAAACTTAAATACAACAATTCTCCGACAATAGTTCTCACAATATTTTCATCAAACACCTCTCATGCATTGAATATTTGGGATAAAAATAGAATTTTCTCTCCACTAGTAAATAAAACCATATATTTTAAATGCATGCACCTTAAATCATCATTCTAACCGAAATTAAGGTAACATGAAAAAATTTCACAAACACATATCAGAGGCAACAAGAGCAGTAACGAGCATAAATCGTGCTCGACAAGCATAATTACCTTAAATATAGTGATACACATATAATTAAATTTTTCCTAATACATAATTCATTCACAAACATCACAACCATAAACAACAGCCTATGTTCTAACTTATTTTCAACAACTTCAGAAAATGAAATCCCTAATCATAACAACAACAACAACAAAAAACCCTTTGATAAAAAGAACTCACCGTTGGTGATAAAGGAGAAGACAATGTTCCGATTAAATTTGTCGTTGAACTCCCTTTTTGCCTGAACTGCCACTTTGACTCTTCTTCATTTGTTGGTTAGTATCCTCTAATGCTTTGATTGAAACCGGTTTGTAGTTGCAAATTGAGACATGCAAGGTTTAAAAATGGGTTTAAGGAGCTTTGCCAAGCTTTTGGGTTTGATTCATTTAAAAAAAATGAACAGAATGAGAGGTTGAAGATTGGGAGGACGGATGCTCAGGTAACGAAGAAGAAAAAGGAACGGGAATGTGAGTTTCTAAAAGTGGTAGAGAGATATTGGAGGGATAGTGTGAAAATTACGCCATTGCCCTTCATTTATCCAAATATTACAATAATGCCTTTTTTTTTGTTAAAACTAGTTATTTACTTTTTAAATTAACAGTTTTAATAATTAACAGGTTGTTACATCCTCCACCACTTAAAAAAAAAAATTCGCCCTCAAAATTCAGAGGATTACCTATTGGAAAAGGTAAGGATACTCCCTTTGCATGTCTGTCTCTGCTTTCCATGTTGCTTCATCTACAAAAGATCCTTCACAAACAACCTTCACTAGGGGAATTTCTTTGTTCCATACAAAGCCTCATAAGGTGCCATGCCAATGCTGGCATGGTAACTATTGTTGTAGGAAAACTCTACTAGTGGCAAGTGTGTATCCCAGTTTCCTCCTTCCTCTAAAATGCAAGCCCTCAGCATATCCTCTAGAGTCTGAATGGTTCTTTCAGTTTGACCATCAGTCTGGGGATGGTAGGAAGTACTAAGGTGTAGTCTAGTTCCTAGATACTTTTGAAATACCTTCCAAAACATGGAGGTAAACTTAGGGTCCCTATCTGATATGATACTAAGAGGAACCCCATGCAACCTCACATTTCCTTAATGAATAACTTGGCTAGTTTAAGGGTGTTGTAGTTTGACTTTACTGGTAAGAAATGAGTTGACTTAGTTAATCTGTCCACAATCACCCAAATGGAATCATACCCAGTGTGGGTATGTGGCAAACCTACAACAAAATCCATGGAAATTGAGTCTCATTTCCATTCAGGTATTTCTAGAGGCTGTAACAATCCTGCTGGCCTCTGATGTTCTATTTTCACCTTTTGGCAAGTTAGGCATTGACCCACAAAAGTAGCCACGTCAACCTTCATACCTGGCCACCAATAATTTTTCTTAAGGTCTTGGTACATCTTGGTAGATTCAGGATGGACGGTCAGGTTACTTTTGTGAGCTTCCTCTAGTATCAGTCTCTTTAACTCTGAATCCTTAGGTACCCAAATTCTTCCCTGAAATAAGATTGTTCCATCTTTTTCCCTTGTAAATCTTTCTTGGTCCTTTCTATGTTGCAATTCTTCATCCATTCCTTGAGATTGCCTAATTTGCTCTCTAAGGCTACTAGTTACTTCTAGTTTACTTAAAAGAATTCCCCCTTGGAAGATTGTCATACTTAGGT
The DNA here is from genome assembly GCA_037974775.1 of Cicer pinnatifidum. NCBI lineage: Eukaryota > Viridiplantae > Streptophyta > Magnoliopsida > Fabales > Fabaceae > Cicer > Cicer pinnatifidum. The sequence continues at coordinate 41,965,032 of JBBPBR010000008.1, read as the reverse complement.
TCAAGTCTCTAAGGTTTTCTAGCAGTGCAAGTTCTTGGATCATCAGATGAGACATATGTAGGGATTTTCTGCTCAATGCATCAGCTACTACATTGGCCTTGCCTGGGTGGTATTTCAGTTCAAATTAATAATCCTTCAAAAACTCCACCCACCTTCTTTGCGTCATGTTAAGTTTCCTCTGGTCGAATAGATACCTTAGGCTCTTGTGATCACTAAAAACATCAAATTGTGCTCCATACAGATGATGTCTCCAGATCTTTAAGGCAAACACTATGGCAGCCAATTCTAAATCATGAGTGGGATAGTTTCACTCATGAGGCTTTAGTTGTCTTGAAGCATAAGCCACTGCTTGGTTGTTTTGCATCAATACACAACCTAAACCTTTCAAGGATGCATCACAATACACTTTAAATCTTAAGGTTGGATCTAGTATGGCCAGCACAGGGGCAGTGGTTAACTTGGTCTTAAGAGTTTGAAAACTCTTTTCACATTTTTGATCCCACACAAAGGGTTGGTCCTTCCTAGTCAGTCTGGTCAAAGGTAGGGCAATTTGGGATAATTTCCTAATGAATCTCCTATAATACCCCGCCAGTCCTAAGAAACTCCTAACCTCTGTCACATTCCTAGGGTATAACCATTTCAGCACTGCCTCTACTTTGGAGGGATCCACTGCCACTCCTTTCTTATTGATCACATGGCCTAGAAATTTTACTTCTGACATCCAAAACTCACTGGTTTGGCATAAAGTTTTCTATCCCTAAGTACTTGCTACACTATTTGAAGATGACTTGCATGTTCTTCTGGGGTCTTCGAGTATATTAGTATGTCATCTATAAATACTATCACAAACTTATCTAAGTATGGCCTAAAAATTCTATTCATGTAATCCATGAACACAGCTGGGGAATTGGTTAGACCAAAAGGCATAACCAAAAATTCGTAGTGTCCATACCTAGTTCTAAAGGCTATTTTTGGTACATCATCTGATTTTATTCTGATTTGGTGGTACCCTGACCTCAAGTCAATTTTGGAGAACACAGTAGCTCCCCCTAATTGGTCTAAAAGGTTATCAATTCTGGGTAGAGTGTATTTATTCTTGATGGTCACTTTATTCAATTTTCTATAATCTATGCATAACCTCATGTTGCCATCCTTCTTCTTTACCAAGAGCACAGGGGCTCCCCAAGGAGACACACTTGGTCTGATAAACTGCTTGGTTATAAGGTCCTCTAATTGGTTTTTCAACTCATTCAATTCTAATGGAGACATCCTGTAAGGGGCAATGGAGATTGGTCCTGTTCCAGGGACCAAGTCTATTGAGAACTCTATTTCTCTTTTAGGAGGCAATGATGTCACATCTTCTGGAAAGACATCCTCAAACTCACTGACTACTGGAATATTGGACAAGTCCATTTCAGACCCTGAGTTAGAGGATAGTAATAATAGTACGCCTTGAACCCCATTGGTCAGACATTGGAAGAGTAAAGAATTGTTGGTCAAGGAAAGGTATTTGGTTTCTTCTGGTTGGGAAACTTCTGGAGGAATTATGACTTTTCTACCATGGCAAATCAAAGTTACTGAATGGTCGGACATCCAATCCATTCCTAATATGATGTCCAATCCCTTAAGGGGCAAACAGACTAGATTTATTAGAAAAGCTCTACCATACAGGGTGATTGGACATTGGTGATATACTAAGGAGGTCTCTATTGAATTCTTAGATGTAGTGCTTACAACTAAGGGAAAAGTCATTTCAAGTACAGGGAGATTATGTTGCAAAACAAAATTAGAAGAGATGAAAGAATGGGATGCACCAGTGTCAAACATAACAATTAAAGGAATTTCATTTATGAATCCAATGTCGGTTATTAAATTATGATTCATACCTTTCTTTGCACTGAGAGCAAAGACCCTTCCAGTGTTAGACTTGTTTGGGTTGGACTCTGTTTGTTTTTGGCGTATTGGACAAAAAGGAGCCATATGACCAGGCTGTTTGCAGTAGTAGCAGACTTGCTTTCCAACCAAGCACTCTCCCCCATGATCTCTGCCACACTTAAGACATTTCTTTGTTCTTGGGGAACTGGAGGTTTGTACTTGTTTTCCCTTCCCTTGGGTAGTCTTTACCTTCAATTGCTGGCCAAAATTTTCAAACTCTTTCTTTTGTTGCCACTTAAATTGTCTCTCCTCTTGTATTGTCTTTAAATTGTCTTCAACAATGTAGCTCTTGTGTACAAGAGTAGAATAGTTAGTAAGTTCCATATGGCATATGTTCCCTCTGATTTCAAGCCTCAATCCCCATTCAAACTGGTTTATCTTCCATTCTTCTGTGGGTGCATATTTGGCATGTGGAGAAAACCTGGCCAATTCTTCAAACTTAGCAACATACTCTGCAATAGACATGTCTCCTTGTTGCAGGTGCACAAACTCCAACTCTTTTTGTCTCCTGGCACTTTTTCGATAAAACTTGTCTAAAAAGGCCACCTCAAATTGTTCCCAATTCATATGGGTTCCTTGAGTCTGAAGATAAGTCTTTGCACTTCTCCACCAATACTCTGCCCCACCCTTTAGTAGATGGGCAGCAAATGCCACTTTTTGTTCGTCAGTACAAGGCACTACTTCAAATGCCTTCTTAATCTCATCCAGCCAAGCTTGGGCCTCTGAGGGATTGTGGTTGCCCTGGAATATTGGAGGCTGCAACTTAAGAAAATCATAAAACACCCTATTGGCATTTGGAGTACCATCTCTTTGCATTGCCATTTGTTGTACCAGATTATGAGTAGTTGTTGCTTGCATTTGAATAGCTTCCATAATCCTTTCCCATGGTTCAGCAGTAGGTGATGGAGTCATACTATCTTCAGGGGCAAGATTCCTCCTAGATCCTTCAGCCATAATTCTGCATACCATACACAAAATACTAAGTTGATCAGACTTAATATTAGGTGAAATGATAATTAGAATGTATAGTAAAACAAAGACATTCTAATTCCTAACACATAATTCATAGTCCAAATGAATCGACATGGCTCTGATACCAAAATGTAAGACCCATTATCATTTGTCTAGAATACGATAATTTGGCCCATACACCTTAATAAAACAGAGGTAATTAACAATAAATAGTAAATTAGAATCACCATCATAACTGAAAACTACATTCATAAATATAGTTTACAACTTGTTTAGTAGATTCATAAAATATTACATCTTGAAAACAACTATGATTAACTGATTACATCATAAAATAAAATATTAAAATCTAATTCAACGAGTTTTAAACTAATCTTTTGATGCTGATTTCATATCTCATGTTCCTCCAACTGCTAAATAAAAATAATGATAATAATTGGGGTGAGATAAAATATCTCAGCGAGCTTTAAAAATAAAAGGGAGGAACAATCTCAAGGAATTTCTTTCATAAAAGTACATAAAACGTAAAAATTAGTTATACATGTCTATATATATGTTGTGAAAAACGTATGCATGACCTCAAATCTTTTCCTTTGGAATAAGGAAAAGTCGCTCAATATCTTAATGTGGGTCACTAAGATAATTGAGTCCTGATTGGTAAAGGTGGTCTGGCCAAACCCCAATCAGTGTCTTGATTGTTCTCGTTTACCTATTATTTCATGCCTGAAATAACCTAAATGTCCCACCGTGAATAAGACCATGCATGCTCTGATCAATGATATTGTACAAAACTTACATGTTTTGTATGAAATGCACTTATTATATCATATATAAAATGCAACATCCATCCACAACAATTATCAATAAATTAGGCGATATGCTTACACTCATAATAATTTAATCTTAAGTCCTTAATTCAAAACGTAAATGCATAGTCATAAAATAGAAACAATATTGGAGTCATGAAAATAGTAACAACTTCATAACAATTAATAACTCAAACATAATAAAAGTTATATATATATATATATATATATATATATATATATATATATATATATATATATATATATATATATATATATATATATATATATATATATATATTCATATATAAATAATGAAGCCATTCAAATTTCTTAAGAATTTTATTCATTCTTGCAAATCACGTAGTAGAATATTTTCAGCATAATGGTCACTAATAATTATTGATGAAGGGTCAAATTACTTTAGAAATTCCAAAAATTTCCTTGAAAGCTAACTCAATTAAGAACATAATGCAATTGATCTCATCTCAAAATTGGAAACCTATAATGTAGGAAAAATCACGCACTAAGACTAATTTACACACGCTGCAGAAAGTCTCCATTACAAAAGTCATTAATAATTGTTGAAAAATGGTCGAATGACAATAGAAAATTTTGAAACTTTTACTGAAAGTAGGTAACTCACCTATAAACACAACATAGTTGGTCTCATCTCAAAATTCGAAATCAATAATTCATGAAAAATCTGATTCTAAGACTTGTTTACGTAGTTTTGTTTTTATTTAGAAAACCAAACTTAAATACAACAATTCTCCGACAATAGTTCTCACAGTATTTTCATCAAACACCTCTCATGCATTGAATATTTGGGATAAAAATAGAATTTTCTCTCCACTAGTAAATAAAACCATATATTTTAAATGCATGCACCTAAAATCATCATTCTAACCGAAATTAAGGTAACATAACAAAATTTCACAAACACATATCAGAGGCAACAAGAGCAGTAACGAGCATAAATCGTGCTCGACAAGCATAATTACCTTAAATATAGTGATACACATATAATTAAATTTTTTCTAATACATAATTCATTCACAAACATCACAACCATAAACAACAGCCTACGTTCTAACTTATTTTCAACAACTTCAGAAAATGAAATCCCTAATCATAACAACAACAACAATAAAAAACCCTTTGATAAAAAGAACTCAATGTTGGTGATAAAGGAGAAGACAATGTTCCGATTAAATTTGTCGTTGTACACCCCTTTTGCCTAAACTGCCACTTTGACTCTTCTTCATTTGTTGGTTAGTATCCTCTGCTGCTTTGATTGAAACTGGTTAGTAGTTACAAATTGAGACATGCAAGGTTTAAAAATGGGTTTAAGGAGCTTTGCCAAGCTTTTGGGTTTGATTCATTTAAAAAAAATGAAGAGAATGAGAGGTTGAAGATTGGGAGGATGGATGCTCAGGTAACGAAGAAGAAAAAGGAACGGGAATGTGAGTTTCTGAAAGTGGTAGAGAGATATTGGAGGGATAGTGTGAAAATTACGTCATTGCCCTTCATTTATCCAAATATTACAATAATGCCTTTTTTTTTTGTTAAAACTAGTTATTTACTTTTTAAATTAACAGTTTTAATAATTAACAGGTTGTTACAGATTTCATAATTTTTACAGCATGAATGTTTGAATCAAATATGAGTAAGTCGTCTACATAGAGACATATGATACTGCAAATGTCATTTTAACTTTTAAACTTATTCGATGTAATCAAGTTATCAAACATTTCATGTCATTTCTTAAGAGCTTGTTTAAGATCATACAATGATATATCTAACTTACAGACCTTGTATTATTGTCCTTGAATTACAAAACCTTCAAATTGTTCCATATAGATTTCTTCTTCTATGTCACCATTTAAAAAAGTTGTTTTAACATCCATATTTGGTGTATCACCAGGTTATGAATAGCCGCAAGTGATATAAACACCCTAATGGATGTTATTCTAGTGACTGATGAAAAAGTGTCGAAGAAATCTATATTTTCTTTGTCTAAAACCTTTGGCTACAAGGCGTGTCTTGTATTTATCAATAGTTCCATCAGATTTTAGTTTATTTTTCAAGATCCATTTACAACCTATAGATTTGCAACCAGGAGGCAAATCTACTAAATATCAGGTCCTAGTAGACTCTAGAGAATCGATTTTATCGTTTATTGCTTCTTGCAATAAATCTACATTCAAAGATGACAAAGCTTCTTAAAGATTTTCAGGATCCTCTTCTAAATTATAGGCCGCATATTCGGGTCCATAATTTTTAGCAACTCTGACTCTTATACTTCTTTGAATTTATGTTTTGCCTTGTTTGCTGCTTCTAGTTACAGGAACGTGGCTTGATTTGTTGCCCCCACTATGACTCAATTGGAAATGGAATTTAATTTCATAGAAGTCAACATCATTTGACTCTATGATCACTTTTGCATTTAGGTCATAAAACCTATAAACTTTGTTCTTTATTGCATACCCAATGAATATACATTCATAGGATCTACCGGCGAGTTTAATTCGCTTGGGATCGGGGATTCTAAATAAGCCAGACAACCCCATGTTTAAAAATAAGATAAGTTCAGTTGTCTTTTCTTCACTATCTCATAAGGTGATGTTTTGTTTTTAGATTTAGGAACTCTATTCAAAATATAGCAAATAAACAATATATTTTCTGCACACCAATGAGATATATTCCATTTTTTTCAAACAATATATAGCAACAACTAGTTCAACAAGACTTATATTCCATTTTTTTCAAACTTTACCATTCACTTCAAGCAATTAGGGTGCAATAGTTCCATTTATAATTTAAGGCAATTTATAAAACTTATTAAACAAACTAGAATCATACTTGGAAACTCTTAATCTTTCTACTAAATTGATTTTCAATTTAAGTTACAAAGATTCTTAACACGTCAAGCATTTCACTTTTATTTTACATTTCTAGTTAACGTCTCATCAAATTCACATAAATCAAAGGATAATAAATTTAAAGTCTTAGAATCTCTAACTACAAATTTATGTGAACTATTTGTTATTTTAGCTTGACTACATAAATCACATTTTTCAAATTCATTTAACAATAACTTTGGAATTAAACCTAAGTTACTTAATTTTATAATCAGATGTGTTTACATCACAGAGTATAGCATGTCAAAAATTAAAATCACACAACATATAAGCAAAAAGAGACATTTTATTCATTTCAACATTCAAATATAAAAAGACATATTAAAGTTCAACATTTAATTTAAATATGCCATGAGTGACGTACCTTAATAGATGATCTCATGAGTTATCTTCTAAATTTTACGAGAGTGTGCCTCCATTGATCATATGATATTCTGGATAGCAGCTCACTACATGCTTATTCATAGCATGTCAAACATATCTAGCAGTATTGCTGGAACTGTAATAGTTGTACAGATCATCTACAAGTCCATTAAGCATATAATTCTTATCACTATTCTCTCATGGGTTAATTCTTCAGCTTTCTTAACCTTTTCTATTTGCTTCAAACTGAAATAGTTTATTGAAATCAGACGCAACAGAACCAAATCCAGTAATTCTTCAGTTGACATGGCAAAAAGAAACGTCTTAAAATTGTTATTTTTGAGTTTCAAAAACTATTTAAAAATCACAATTTGTGTCACCGAATATATTACTGGGTTGAGTCGCAGACTAGGTCAATCTCTTTAAGGCGTTTTGTGGCACTACCCAAATTGTGCACTGCATCAGAGTTCCACTGCACCGAAGAAAACCGTTCTAGAATTACACCATCAATATGGCGATTAAAGTCACTCTCAATATGACAATAAAATTCATTCATAATATGATACTACGACCACTCATAACTACATCATAATAACCGCCTTAAAAAACAAAGAGACTACGATATAACAACTGCTCTAAAAAACAAATGGACTACAACATAACAACCGCCCTAAAAACCAAAGGGACTACAACATAACAACCACTCTAAAAACAAAAGGACTACGACATGACAACCGCTCTAAAAACCGAATGGACTACAGCATAACAACCGTTCTAAAAATCGAAGGGACTGAAAGAAAGGGGATAATTGACTCGAAAATTTAGGCGAGCAGAATATAAAAGAGAGAAAAGAGAAAGTTGGGAAATGTATCTAACTTTTGTGTACTTTTCACAATAGTTTGAAGCTCATTATATAGTGATGGAAGCAAACTCACCTATATTTTCTAACCATGGGACTTTAGTATGTATAGATTTGAAACTACTTAAAATATTAGAGTTTTATAATGTGGGATTTCAAAAATATTTATTTCTAATGTGGGACTTGAATCTTTTAAAACAAGTTTCTTTCCACTTAAATTTACAAATAAATATTTCTTTCTAATGTTGGACTTCAACAAAATTTTAAATTCACACAATAACATACTTCGCATCGTGATAAGGACTTTTAAAAGGAGATGCTCAATAACTTTTATCACCATCTTCTATTAAATAGAAATTTAATTCAATGAATTGAAGAGGATAGCTGAGTTTTATCCCTTTGTCCAAGTATCTCGATACCCTAAACCCTAAATCCAATGGATAAATGCTGATAAGATATATTCTCTATAAGAACCAAACGTTTAGTTTAATGAGTATTTGTAGGTAAAATTAATATCAAATAAAAATAAATCAATCTTGAATTATTATAAATTAAATTAGTAAAAATTATAGTTTTTCATTATAAAAAGAATAAAAAATATAATATAATATTTTATTGAAATATCAGTAAAGCAGGATTTATTAAAATAAATAATAATTTGTCTCAAAACTCTAACTCAATTGATGATATTATTTGATTGTACGTTGTTTTATGTAAGATAGTATTTAGTCTAAAAAATATAAGTCACAGTATTTATAAAAAAAAGTCGTCAACTTAATTTAAAATGATTTTTCTAAGATAGTATTTAGTCTAAAAAATATAAGTCACAGTATTTATAAAAAAAAAAAAAAAAAAAAAAAAAAAAAAAAAAAAAAAAAAAAAAAAAAAAAAAAAAAAAGAAAGTCGTCAACTTAAGAAAGATAAGAAAAAGAAAAAGAGAAAAGTAGGATCTCCGAGAAGAAAACAGGAAGTGGTGGGGGAATCAGGGTAGGGGTGAGCAAGAACCGTGGGCGGCCCAAATTAGTTCAGTTCGAATGCAATTTTTGTCAAACGAGAGGGTTCAAACGGATAACTGAGTAAACAAACTGAAAAAATGGTTTCAATCGGGTACATATATGATAGGGTTCGGTGTGGAAATTGTAGCCCAACGGAACCCGTTGTCGACCATTGTTAAGTTACATAGAATAATTTTTTCTACGTTTGTATTATTATTAGTTACAAGTTTAATAGGTTTAAAGGCCTAAATTAGGTGCATGATGAGATACACTAATTTTTGAGACTCATATCATAGTATTTTTCAAAAGCTAGCATAGGAAAAGAAAAGGTGTTGGACTTTGTTTGGCTTTGGAAACCCTTCCCCAACACGCCTCCTTTTCTAATAATAATAATTTTTTTTTAAGATTTAACTTCAACTTTTTATTTCTCTTTACTTTATCGTTATTGTTTATGAAGTTTCACAGCAAAACAACTTATACGACTCTCAATCTTCTTTGTAAAATAATTAATTCACATTTTGTATTAATTAAAAGTTAATTAAGTAGATTAGAATATGGTTAAGAAAGATTATGCAAACTATTTGATATAAAACTTAAAGCTGGGCATGTTGCTTGGACAATAAGTAACTGATTGAAACTTGATTCTTTCAATTCTCCTGTTCTCAATTTCAAATCCTCTAAGTCATACAAATTGTTCTAAAAATTGGCATTAAAAGCTTGAAATCTATTATAGGGAATTATGAGTGAAAAGTGTGATGATTTCAAAATTGGGAAACACAAATGTGAGTGAAAGAGAGAAAGAAATCATGAATGGATCAGGAAGTTTTCTATCTAATTTGCCAATTTTTGATGGGAAAAGCTGGGAAAATGGTGTGCATCTATGAGATCATTGCTTGGATCTCAAGAAGTGTTTGAAGTGGTACAAGATGGCTATGATCATTACGTTCAAATCCAACAGAAAGGCAACAAGCAATATTTAAATATTCCAAGAAAAGGGATTGCAAGTTATTGTTTTACAGCCAACAGAGTGTGGATTCAAACAATTTTGAGAGGATTTCGAAGGCATCTACATCAAAGGAGGCATGGAACATCATGGTGAAGTATAACCCAGGTGGTGAAAAATCCAAGAAAGTGAAACTCCAAATGTTGAGAAGGCAATATGAATTGTTGCAGATGGAGGAGGATGAAAGTTTAGTTGATTATTTCAATCGTGTGCAAACAATTATCAATCAAATGCAAACATTAACACCAAGGTATGATCACATAGTGGTGACCATAGAAGAGTCAAAGAATCTTGAAACATTGAAGGTGGAAGACTTTCAAGGATCTTTAGAAGCTCATGACCTTAGAATAAAAGAAAGAAATACAACAAATCAAGTGCAGGAACTATAGGCTCAAGCCAGCAAGAAAATCAGTCAAGATGAAGTGAAATACAAGAAAGGAAAGGGAAAATCCAAGTGGTACAAGAAGCATGACTCTGATGAAAGGGATGGAAACTCAAGAAATCAGAACAGTAGTGACAATCACAACAAAAAATCAAATGGTAAGAAGAAGTTTAACAAGAAGGAAATTCAATGTTATAATTGTCAAAATTGGAGGCACTTTGTTGATGAGTGTAGATCAAAGCAGGTACAAAGAAAGGATGATGAAGCTTAGATGGTACAAACTAAAGACTCAGATTCATATGATGTATTGTTGATGGATCCACAAACTCAGATTATGAATGTCCGTAACTATGGTATCTTGCCACAGGCTTCTCTAAGCATATGACAAGACATAAGGAGTGGTTTGTGAGCATTAATGAAAGAGTGAAAATGGAGATTAAGTTTGCAGACAACAACTTAGTGACTGCTGAAGGAATGGGAAATACGTTGATTTAGAGGAGGGATGACAAACAATTCTATATATGTGATGTCCCTTATGTACCAAACGTGAAGAATAATTTATTGAGCCTTGGACAACAACTTGAAAAAGGATACTCAACGAAGATGGAGCATCGTGAAATAAGGGTACCACTCTCACGGAACAGAACATTGAAGATTGAAATCCATATCAATGAGAACTAGTGCTTGAATACTAAAGTCAGAAGTGAAATCTAGTTATGGCATCAAAAGTTTCGTCATTTGAATTTTAGAAGTCTTCAGATATTGTAGGACAGGGATATGGTACAAGGAATGTGTGAGATTCAAATACCAAAAGAGCTATGTGAAGAATGCTGTTAGGCTAAGCAACACATGAACTCATTCAAGCACATTAATAAAAAAAAATTGTCATTTCTTTCTTAAGCACACATTTATTCCAAAATCAGACTAAAAAATAATTGGTATTTCTATATAATAATAAGGAGAAATAAATATACTTAAGTTAATATTAATTTTACACAATTAATTAAAGGTAAGTGGATTTTATCGAACGTCGTAGGATGTTAATACCTTCCCTGGGTATAATCGACTCTCGAACTCAAAATTTAATTTCAAAGACCATTTTTTTCTATTTTTAAGGGTTTCTCAATATTTTCTTTATTTTAAAATAAATTTTGGTAGCGACTCAATTGAATTCGAAAAACATTCAAAATTTTAGGATGCGACAAACCTAACATAATTAATTGTGCATAATTTTTAACTTTTTTTTTTATATATTTCTTTGTTTTTCATTTTCTTTTACTTTATGTGTTTATAATTTATTAATAAGTATTAGCAGACACTATAATACTCTTTTAAGCTAGTATATCATTTTTATTTATTTATTTATTTTGTATATGTATATATGTTTTATTAGCATTATGGAGCTATTGAATTATACTTATTCCACACTCTACACTTTTACTAAGACACATTTATGAGTGGAACCTTATATTCGGGTTTGAACAAAACTTAAGTTTAGTTTCGAGGTTGCATTGTGGCAGCCTTCTGGATGTACATCATGTTTGGTTAGCATGAAGATCTCACCTAGAGCTTGATCTTATTGAGGGTGTTGCCACTCCAAATAGCTTACCTATTGTTGTTGACAATATTCCAAAATAAGATTTTTGGCTCTGGGAACTGTGTTTAGAACTATAAAGCCACCCTTGTGAGAGTTTCATTACATAAGCCAATATATCATTTCATCATAAGAACATCCATATAAGCAAAAAAAAAATACATCATACATCATACATTCATTCAAAACTGTATATATTCACAACAATCATTCTACATAATTGCATTCATATCTCATGACATTGTTTCTTTTGAAAAATGAATTGGCATTTTGCATTAACTTTCATGATTATTGGGGAATCATAAGGACCTTAGTCACGTATTAAATTAAAGTGGACAATGTGATCGGAAAAAAGAAAAACTTTACTTTTAAAGTTCAAGCAACCTGGTTTGAAAAGTTTAAGAGACATCAGCAATCAAATGAAAACCATACAACGTGAGAGTTTCTTTCACAAATATGAGAACGTCCTAAATCTCTAGATAGCGAATGTACAAATAGGGGCCCTTACGACATTGGGTCATTATTATCCCCCGACATTATAGAAATTTGAGCGAATATTGGGTTACTCCCTAGAGAAAAGAAATCGTTATCTATATAATGTGAAACCACCGAGTTTGAGCGCAATTGCTGAAGTGTTGAAAATTAACATATGAGAGTTGGCAGGTAAAAAAGAGGAAAATGAGCTATTCATGGTTTTTCAAGAAAATATCTAGAGCAAAAGTGACATGATTTAGTTGTTAAAAAAGAATAGGTTACTTTTATAGATGTTTTGGCTCTCATTATCTAGCTAATGTATATTAATCTCTACAAATGCGACACGAGAAGAAAGGGGAAACAATTTTGTGTTGTGTTCCAGTGCTGTATAATTGGTTCATATCTCGTATGTTCAAGAAAAGGCATCATGTTGGAGTTAAAAGTAATCGTGAATGGGCTCAGAGTATAGCTAACCTTACTAGGGACACAATTTTTGGTATTATAGAGAACAAGGGATGGAGGAAGTAATATGCCAATGCGGAGATTTCCCAAATGTACCTCTCATGGGAACCAAAGGATATATTAATTACAATGTGACATTAGCTTTGAGACAACTTGGCTACCCTATATTGGAGAAACCAGATGATAAGTCGTTGGAAACTTTTGTTTTTCACAATACGGGTATAGTAAACCTACCAATGTTGGAATACTCGGATGCAGAAGTTGCAGCACAAAAGAACCCTATCAACAATGGTTAAAGAAAAGAGTCCAAGAAATCAAGTTGCCTTTCAAAAGTACACCCTCGAGTGACCAGAAAATACTTGAACCTACCCTTGTTACTAATGAAGAAATAGAAGAACTCAAAACATCATTGTTAAAATCTGATGAGGAGAAAAAAGAGCTACAACCAAAGTTAGAAAAAGTCTCCCAAGAGAATGAGAACTTACGATCAGAAAACACATGTAAGAGTCTGTTTATTGAGAGAAGCGGACAAGAGGTTGAAAATTGAAAAAGAAAATAAACTTAACATGAAAGATTGTTTGAGAGGTGCAAATGAAGAGTTAGATGTGTGAAAGCAAGAAAAGAATGCAACTATTGAAGAGGCCTATATATGGAAGCAGTTGCGGACAAAATCAACAATCTCTAAGAGGAACATAAAAAAGGAGTTTGTAGATTTAAATATACAACTGAAAGAAATGGTAGCCGAGTACGCGAGTCAAGTAAGGAATGAGAGGCAACACAAAGAAGAAATTGAAGAATTACTCTCAAAACATCAAGATGCACTAAGAACAGAAATGGAGAATTCTAGTGAGTTGAAGAATTACGTTGATTACCAAGAAAAGATCTATAATGACTTAAAGGATGAAACTATATATTGGAAGACTCGTTTTATGATGTTGTTGGGTCAGCAGAAGAATAAAGAGATCTATAAAGATCTGGAAGATAAAGAGAAGCATTGGAAAGAATGCTTTTCAAAATTTGGAATGCTAGCTAATCAAGCAATCATAAAAATTCCAAAGCATCTAAGAGAGATTGATGCGGTAATGCATTCGCTCAATACTCCAGTCAAAGTCTATAAGTTCGTTGAATATTTCAAAAAATTGGTAGAAGAATTGGAGGAGAAGAATGCTTGTCCTAGTGAAAGAGAAGATTGAAATCCCATAGTCGATGTAGTTTTCAATTTTGTGATATACTTTTTTGTTTAGGATTTGTTGTTTCGTTTACCGATCCCCATATTTTCTTCATTAATAATTCGTTTTTGTTTTAAAAAGTTTGTAAGGCTCATGATTCCCCAACATCCAACTATCATAATTAACTAATTGATTTCATATTCATTCCATTCATATTTAATACATACTCAAAGAATTTTATTTATTTATTTAAAAAAAAAACATAAGAAAAAAATCAATAAAGTTGTTTCCTCAACACCCTTATCAGACTCGCGCAAACTCCAAGATCATGGATGAACTTGAGCAAAACCAAGAAGTGATGAGAGTTGATGTTAACCAATTGAAGGACAAGGTTGATCGAATCATAAAAGCTATATAGACTTTGGAAAGGAAGGAGAATACAAATGGGAATCCTCCAACTGCAAATGAAGAAAACCAACCCGCCTATTCCCACCCACTAGAATTTACCCTAACTATCAACCCCAAAACCCTAAACCAATCACAAATCCCATCTCATTTGGGCTACGTGCAACCTCACAAACTTTATACCCCAATATCACCCTTCAATGCCACCTTATTATCAACCACCCTTGGTCCAACCACCACCTATCACATTTTCCAAACAAAACCAATGGAACCAAAATCCATTCTCGAATCACTACAAACCACTTTTTAATCGAGAAAAGAAGATAACTCGTTTTGACCCAATTCCTATGACATACAACCAATTGTTGCCTCACCTACTCCTGAATTCAATGGTAGTCATGAGCCCAATGAAACCTCTAGAATCACCATTCCAAAAATTGTATAACTCAAACGCCAAATGTGAATACCATGCATGAGCCGTGGGGAATTCCGTCAAAGATTGTCAAGCCCTAAATTCTAAAGTGCAAGAACTGATTAATGCAAAATGGCTTACCTTCAAGGAAGACAGTTCCCACATAGGGAGTAATCCTTTTTTGGGCCATGAAGATACCTCTGTCAATCTCAATGAAGATGAGATAGACCAATATACAAAAGATAATCACATATCGATCATAGAGTCGTGATTGGAAAGTAATATATCTTTCCCAAGACCATTGGAAATTCTCCATACAAAAGAGAATATTAAGCCAACTCATTGCGGGAAAAATGCAATAATTGTCCAAGCACCAACCTATTTTCCTTATGAAAATAACAAGGTGGTACCATGGAGTTATAAAGTGTCCATTTTTTCACCAATATTTGTCCATTTTTTCAACAAGGTGGAAAAATGCAATAATTGTTCATTTTTGCAATCATCAATCAGGTGATAGCTTTAAACCTTAAGGTGCTGATGTCACCAATATTTCAGGGATTGGTGGGATAACCCGGAGTGGTCGGGTATACGCTCCTGAACAACATAGGAAAAAGGAGAGTCATGGAGAAAAAGGGAAAGAAGTTATGTATCATACCATAAAAGGACCAAAAACTTGCAAAAAGATGTTGCCTGAAGAAGAAGCTAACGAATTTTTGAAGTTTATCAAGCAAAGTGAGTATAAGGTGGTAGATCAACTAAATCAAAGCCCTTCCAAGATATTTATTCTTTCTTTGTTATTAAACTCTGGATCACATAAAAGGACACTGATGAAAGTTTTAAACAAAGTCCATGTTACTCATGATATTATTGTCAACCAGTTTGATGGAGTTGTCAGTAATATCATCGCTAGTAGCATCTTGAGTTTTAGCGATGGTGAATTACCAGCTGAGGGGATAGAGCATAATAAAGCACTACACATCTATGTGAAGTGTCATGATCATATTCTTGCACAGGTGCTAGTTGATAATGGTTTGTCATTGAATGTCATGCCAAAATCAATGTTCTCAAAATTATTTGTTGATGGAGCCTGCAAGAAGCCCAGTGCTATGGTGGTGAAAGCATTTGATGGATGCAAGAGACAATTCGTTGGTGAAATTGACTTGTCAATTTAAATGGGATCTCATAACTTTGGAATAATCCTCCAAGTGATGGATATTAAACTGGTGTAAAGTTGTCTTTTATAGAGATCGTGGATTCATGTTGTTGGAGCAGTGACATCCACTCTCCATTAAAAGCTAAAATTTATAGTGAACGATAAGTTGATAATAATATATGGGGGAAAAGTTATGATATGAGACATCTATCTTCCATGGGCTACATCGAAGACACGAACGAAGCCATAAAGACTTCATTCCAAGCATTGGAAATCGCCAATGTTGTCTTCATGGGTGAAGGATCTCGCTTAAAGGAACCAAAACTATCTACCATATCATTGTAGTATACAAAATCCATGTTGGAAGGAGGAATTTTGTTAAATTTGGGAAATTGATAGAAATACAATCAAAGAAGGATATGTATGGGTTGGGATATGTATCTATCAAAGTAAATAAAGAAAATGTTGTGAAGGAAAAAAGAGAAAGCAGGATGGCTCGTTGGGAAAATCGGGTACCAAATTCAGAAAATATTCCTATTTGTGACATTCACCAAACCTTTCAAAGCGTCGGAATAATATATGTTGATCAGTTGGCGGTTCCGGAAGAGAATCATGTTGATGATGATATTCATAAAAGGTTTAAATTAGATTGGACATCTTTTTTTATTCCTTGAGTTTTGAGACACGAGTTGCAAAACTTGATCGTCCTAAAACTCACATTTTAAAATAATTATTCAAATCAAATAAACTCATTTTTTTCCCTTCGTCAAAATAACTTTTCTTTTTATAAACAACCAAACAAATTTTCTTTAAAAATAATCAACACATCTCCATTTTCTACCCAAGAACTAGGTAGCTTTGATTTCTTCATCGCACCGAGAGATACGTAGGAGCAAGATCACATTTTTGTCAAACACATTAATAAAAATTTATTTTTTGTTCTTTCTCTCTTAAGCACACATTTATTCCAAAATCATACTAAAAATTAATTGTTATTCATATTTAATAATAAGGAAAAATAAATAGTTAAGTTAATATTAATTTTGCAAAATTAATTATAGGTAATCATATTTTAATGGATGTCATAAGATTCTAATACCTTCTCTACGCATAATCGAGTCCCGAACTCAAAATTTGGTTTCAAATACCATTTTTTTTTCTTCTATTTTTAAGAGTTTATCCAATATTTTCCCTATTTTAAAATAAATTTTGGTGGCGACTCTATTGAATTCGAGAAACGCTCAAAATTTTAGGCCGCGACAGTAATATTTTCCGATGTCTGTGGACTATTTAATGAGATTTCAATAGGAGGCAACAATTAATTTGTAACATTAATTGATGATTTTACAAGGAAAATATGGATTTATCTAATCAAAAGGAAAAGTGAAGTGTTGGTTATGTTTAAATGATTCAAACTAATGCCAGAAAAGACAAAGTGACTGTGATATTAAGGTGATTGGGATTGATGGAGGTGGTGAGTATCAATCTCATGAGTTCCATGAATTCTGTGAAAAGGAGGGAATTATCCAAGAAGTGATTGCACCATATACATCACAACACGTGATTGCACCATATACATCACAACATAATGGAGTCATAGAGAGGAGGAACAAAACTATTCTCAACATAGCAAGAAGCATGCTGAAAGGAAAGAAAATGCCTCCAAAATTTTGGGGAGAAGCATTGTCCACTGCAGTCTATATATTGAATAGATGTCCAACTAAGAGACTTGGAATAAGAACCCCTAAAGAAGTTTGGTCTCGAAGGAGACCAAATGTGAGTCACCTAAATTTTTTGGATCACTGTGTTTCAGACATGTGCTTGCTCAAAACAGAAAAACAAAACTAGATGAAAAGGCTGAAAATATGATATTTCTAGGATATGATTCCACTGGAGCTTATAAACTCTATGATCCAAACAAAAGGAAAGTAGTTATAAGCAGAGACATATTGGTGGATGAATCAAAAAGATGGGACTGGAAGATGGATGCCACAACCATCTTGAGCAAGTCAGTAGCAATTGAACTGGATAATGATCAGGTGCCAGAATCCGAACCTCAGCCAGCCCCAGATCCAATGAGGCGTTTTGTGATAGTCAGACACCCCTCATTTAGATTGAACCAATTTGAAGTAGCATCTGATTGAGCAATCAATGCACATGGATAGTTGATACATTTTGCATTTATGGTTAAATCAAAACCAGTCAATGATGATGAGGCTCTAAGTGATCCATGATGGAGACAGGCCATGGAGGAAGAGCTCAATGCCATAGAAAAGAATAAAATCTAAGAGTTGATGACCCTGCCAGTACACAAAAGACCAATTAATTTGAAATGGGTCTATAAAATCAAGATGAAACGTGATGGACAGATTGCCAAGTAGAAAGCCAGACTTGTAGCAACGGGATTTCTGTAGAGGCATGGATTGGATTATGATGAAGTCTTTGCACCAGTGTCCATAATTGAAACAATGAGGTTTGTAGTGTTAATGGCCAGTTACAAAGGATGGACCATACATCAATTGGATGTAAAGTCAGCATTCCTCAATGGACCATTGGAAGAAAAATTTCATGTAAAACAACCACAATAATATGAAATAAAAGGCAAAGAAGACAAGCATTGTATAGCCTGAAGCAAGCTCCTAGGGCTTGGAACAAGAGGATTGACAAGTTTCTTCTAGAGCAGAAGTTTGAGAAATGTGTGAATGGGCATGGAGTTTATGTTAAGAAGGAAACAACACTACCTACACTATTTGTATGTCTTTATGTTGATGATTTGCTAGTAACTGGCAGTGATGAAGCATAAATCTAGCAGTTCAAAGTTAGAATGGGAAAGGAGTTTCAAATGACAGATTTGGGATCATTATCTTATTTCCTTGGTATTGAATTTGTTACCAAAAAGAATGGAGTCTTCATGCATCAAAAGAAGTATACTAATGATTATTAAAGAGATTTTATATGCAAGATTGCAATGGCACGAGCACCCCATCAAAAGCAGGACAGATGTTGTCAAATGAATGGAATGAGGAGCTGGTTGATCCTACAATGTTCAACCAAATGGTAGGATCTTTGAGGTATTTGTGCAACAAAAAGCCTAACATAGAATAAAGTGTTAGGGATGAGAAGCCTAAACCACCTTGGTAGCAAAAAAGATCTTGAGATACATCAAAGAAACCAATAAGCTTGGACTGATATACCCTAGAGACTCGAATGAAGATGAAGCTAGACTAATTGGCTTTACTGATGCTGATTGGTATGGAGACAAAGATGATAGGAAGAGCACCCTGGGTTCATAGGTTATGTGTTTATGATGAACGAGTCACCAATCTCATGGTGTTCAAGGAAGCAAAGCATAGTAGCATTGTCCACTTGTGAAGCTGAATATGTGGCTGACATAATTGATGATTGAGTTAGGGCTGAGAAGTGATGAAGTAGTGAAGATAAAGATAGACAATAAATTAGCAATAGATCTAGCAAAGCACCCAAGTGCTCATGGGAGAAGCAAACACATATAAATAATATTTCATTTATTAAGAGATCAGGTGATTAAAGGCAAGATAAAGCTAGAATATTGTAGTACAATGATCAAAAGGCTGACATCCTAACCAAGAGTTTGAAGAGGGTGAAGTTCCAAGAGATGAGGAACAAGCTTGGATTAACATCACTAATCATTTTGAATTAGGAAGAGTGTTAAAATAGTTAATTCACAATGATTTGTATTGATTAAAAGTTAGTATATGAGGTTAGAATATGGTTAATGAAGTTAGTTAGTTTGTTGTATTTGGCACTGCAAACTGTTTGATATAAAACTTAAAGTTGGGTCAGTTGCTTGGACATCAAGTAACTGATTGAAACTTGATTCTTTCAATTATCTTCTTCTCAATTTCAAATCCTCTAAGTCATACAATATGTTCTAACATTCTTCTCTAAATCTACATTGTTCTTAGTTCATCTCAAAACTGAGTGACGCTCACAAATAGAGGTATAAGGTTCAAAACTGAGTGATGCTGCTGCAGCTGAAGTCTCGCGATGCATCATGGCAACAAAGGAATATTTATATTTGGAAAGATAAAAAAGAAGGATCCGCACATGTTGTTAATAGAGGTATACGGTTCTTACATGATTGAAACTTGGCTAGGAGTATCAAATGTTGCAATTCTGCTACTGCACAACAGTTTTGCAAAGTTACTTTGCAAATGCCAACTACCAGTCGAAGTGAAACATCAATGCTTCGTTCTCTTTGTTACAGCAATTGTGTGGGAATAGGAATATGTATTTGTGATGACGACGGAAATTTTGTTCTAACAAAAACAGAATGGTTGTCGCCAATTATTTTGGTTAATGAAGGCGAAACGAGTAGACGACTAATTACTATTAGGTGGGTAAAATATTTACAATTATAAGATGTTGACTTAGAATTCGATAACGAGTATGCGGTGGATAGATTTCACAACAATTGAGAGGACTATCTGAAATAAGAACCATTATTTTGGAGTGTTGAAAAAAACTTTTAACCATATCCAAAAACTCTTGTGTTGATTTTGCTAAATGATAAACATATAATGTAACTCACGGATTAGCATAGTAATCACATCCATAACTAATCTCCATAGTTCCATTGATATTTCAAATTATATATACAACTTTATTATTAATGAGAAGTTTTGAGCAATTTATTTTAAAAAAATTATAAGATAGTAAGCCACTGCATTTTGGACTAACTTTTTCCTTCTTAATAAAAGATCTCATTTAAAAAAAAAATATGTAATGCAAATTTAATTAATTATATAAGGACGGATTTATAGTATGAATATCACAATTATACTTATGGACATCATTACAACCAATGTTAGCATAGTTGGTAGAGTGGAGGATTGTAGTGGTTCTATACACCTTATAGATAAGAGTGGAAATATATTATATCAGATTTTGAAATACTTAAGTTTAGTTTATGATTAATTTTTTAGTCTAGGTCTGGTTACTATTATAATAATTTTTTCTTGCTTATATTGACTTTTTTAAAAAGTCTGGCTGAAATTCTATTTCATATTAAAATATTTTAATAGTATATTTTATATTTTTTAAATAGACTAAATTAAACTTTTATATACGAGAAAAATGTGTATCTGTAACGGATGACTTAGTCTATTTCACTCCTACTAATAGATATTCTTAGATCGCTGGTTTGAATTAGACAAATAAGAAGGCATTTCTAATTTTACTTACAAATAAATAAAACTGAATTGCTTGCAAAATATGATAGTTATTAATCTATTTGCAACCACCAAGTATTTGAAGTTATATTGTAATAATACTTAGGATCGATAGTGCTTTCCCCTAAGTATGCAAAAGCGGCAAAGTACATCAGTGCGTCAAATTTGTTCTCCAAAAACATTTTATTAACCGTTTTTAAAATATTATAGTGCTTCTTTTTAGTACATCTAATCAATTATATTTATTTAGATATTATAGTGCTTCTTTTTTACATCTACTCAATCCAATTAATTTAAATATATATTTTTAATTTAATATATTTTGTTTTATTTTATTAATATAATTTTATTTTTTTAATTGTATCTTATTTACATTTAACATTTATTTATTTATTAAAAATAAATAATAAAAAATCATAATACAATTTGCATTATTAGGTTGCGAATTTTGAAGGGAGAAACACATTCTCTATTGAATATTTTCATATAAAGTTTAAAGTAGAGTATATTGATTGTTTTTTAAAAAATATCTCTATATAAATCAAAACTCTTTAAAATTGAAAAGAATGATATCTATAAAAAAAAAAATTTCACATCATATAAATTAATAATATAAAATAATAAAATATATATAAAATATGACAATTAAAATGTCCGGAATATTATGTTTTTGGATCAATAGCATTGAACAACACAAAAATTATTTATTGAATTTATAATTATCAAAATTAATTTATCAATCTAAACAAAATTAACACCGCAAAAACATCGAAAATCAAATAACACTACATTAAAATGACAGATAAAACAACATCGTGTTCAAAGATGAAATTATAGACAAAACACTAAAGAAAAACTAAATTTATGTGAAAATTATTTATTTACATAAAATGAAAGAAAAATAATTTTAAAAGAATAATTCTAAATAAATAAAAACTACAAATTGCCTCACTCCCATAAACAAAAAAAAAAAAGAAAAAGAAATCGAGGTGCTTTGGATGAAGAATAGAAGTGGGCGGCGGCAGTATATCACATTATTACCCAATCATCTTGTAACCTTATGTTATTTATGATTAAGTGGGCGCGCCAGTGTAAATAAAACACAATTTTTATAATGTACTAGACCACTCCGGTACATTTTTAAACTTTTGACAAACTCTCCACTAGACAAGTATTTTGTATTACATTTATCATACGTTATTCTCAATCCAAATTTAATAGCCTAATTGAAATATGATCTTCTCAAAAGTAGTAAATATTTTGAATCTATAAGAAATGAATTATAATGAAAGTTAGCAATTGTGATCTCTTCTCAGTGGAATAATCTAAATTTAGTGTCTAAAAACTCATAGTATAAAATTGTCTCTAATTTAATGTTAATTGTTAGTTGATTAGAATTTGTTAATACTAGATATTGAACTCCGGTCTTCTACCAAATAGTGCTCATGCGAGTCAAACTCATATTACTAGCCTACGCTAGTGGACTACACCTTCAAGGACTATAGAAATAGACATGTGGATCTTAAAAAAATAAGTAGTGAATGTATTTTAGATTTTTCTATTCTCTTTTATATATATTTATTGTAACTTTATCATATTAAGGTTGTTATTCATTTGGTTTATGAAACTCTAGTAGGTTCTATGTTTTCCTCCTCTCTTCATCTTCCTCCCTTCTATGTTTATCATTGTTAACATGGTATCATAGAGGTTTGGTTGATTTTGAAATCTACTGTAAAGTGGTCCACATCTTAGTGGAGCTCGAGGCATTTTTGTGTGACCCGTTTTGCAGCCGATACCGATTTTCTTTCTTCGTTTCTAGCGCTATTATGCCTCTCTATTTCTGATGCGATTATGCTCTTCTGTCTCCGACGCGATTCTCCTTTTTGGTTTTCGGCGTAGTTTTGCAATTCTATTTACTATACGATTTTGTTCGGTTTTTGGTGGACTTTGATATTGACAGGTTATGCATAATTTATTTTGTCTCAGTGATTGTGTTTGTCGTATTTTCTTGTCATTATTTGTTATGACTGGTGTTACGAATGATTCTCTTTAAGGTGTTAATGTCCACTTCAATGGATAAAATTACTCTTATTGGAGTTATGTGATGAAAAAAAAATTGATTGGAATAGATATGTGGGGTTATGTTGATGGAACTTCTATTAAACCTACTGATAAAAGGGATGAAGCTAAACAATGCAAAAGAGCTGAAAACATGGAATGTTAGTAATTCAAAAATTATTACTTTGATTAATAATTTTGTTGAGTTGTCTATAGAAGTGCATAAAGCAAAATATGATACTGCTAATAATTTTTTTGAGTTGTCTATAGGAGTTGCATCGTTCCCATCTTTCTCATGTTGAATCAGTAGTTAGTGAATTGTTGGCAGAAGAAATTAGACTTAAGACTCATTCTATTGTGTCAGATAAGGAAATTCTCTCAACTCCTCCTTTGTTTTTGTTGCTCCTATTCAAAAAGGAAAATCTCAATGGAGGGTTGGGCTTGATAATGATGAATGGTCATTTTGCAAAGAAAAAGGTTATTGAAAAGCACATTGACTGAAATTGGGGAGACCACATAAGAAGAATTTTAGAGGACCATCGTCCAATGTTATGCTACTCCTACCATTGGCTCTAGTTATGGTTTTGTATACTCATTTGAGATTACTTCCAAATATTTGATATTAGAAAATAGCTTCAATAACTTCTTGCCACTCAATCACATGCCATGTCTACCACCTCTTCTAAAGTTTTGAACTCCTATAGTATGTCAGGTATATCTCCTTCCATATGTTTTCTTGATTTTGGAGCATCTCACTATATGATATATGATGATAAATCTTGTGTCTGTGAATCCTGTCTCATTTGTGTTATGACTCTAAGGGTACTCATATGCCATTAGCAGGCATTGATTCTATCTCCATACTTAACTTATCTTTTTCTGATGTTTATTATATTTTTAATCTCACTACGATTTTTGCTTCAGTTAGTCAAATATGTGATTTCAGTTATTCAGTTATATTTTCATCCACATTTCGGGAGGCTGATTAGGATAAGCCATAGACAAGGGGGACTTTATGTTTTGGATGACCTGCGAGTCCTAGATACTAAAGCCTTAACAACTAGCTGACTTATTATCTAGTTTTCACTTGAATTCCTCGTCTTCTAGTTTTCATTTATGGAATTATCGCCTTAGACATGTATCTGCTACTAGATTAAAATATTTGGCTTCTACTGAAGCTTTTAGAAAAGTTACAAATCAGTGATATTTCATATTGTTGTGGTTGTAAACTTGCTAAATTTCCAACTTTACTGTTTAGTGTGTTTCAGTTTCATATGCGTCTTTTGATTTAAATCACTCTGATGTTTGGAGTTCATCACCGGTTCTTACCAAAGATGGATCTAGATATTATGTTTCGTTTATTAATGATTACACTCATTATTGTTGGGTTTATCTTATGAAAAATCGGTCTGAATTTTTTGACATTTATCATATGTTTCATGTCATGGTCAAGACTCAACATAATGTTGTTAATTATAAAGTGTTTTCATTTTGATTTAGGTGGTGAATATACCTCTAATAAATTCTCTGAATTACTTGCTTATGATGGCACCCTCCACTAAACATCTTGTATTGATACTACTCAACAAAATGGAGTTTTTGAAAGGAAACATCGTCATATTATTGAGACTGCTCGTTCACTTTTGTTGTCTGCTTCGGTTCACAATAAGTTTTGGGGGGAATCAGTTCTTATTGTTGTTCATGCTACTAATAGAACTCCATAATATGTCATATTAGGTTTGTCTCCATTTGAAAAATTGTATACTTTTATCCCTAATTATTATTCTCTGAAAGTTTTTAGTTCTATTTGTTTTGGTCTTCACCCACACACAGAGTGCAGTAAGTTGTCTTCTTGGTCTACCATGTGTGTTTTTCTTAGTTATGGGGATGGTCAAAAGGGTTATCGTTGTTATGATACTCATGCAAGAAAACTATATATTTCTCATAATGTTGAATTTCTTGAATACATCCCTTTTTACTATGTTTCCTCTTATTCTCATATTATTAAGAGTTTAGAACTAACCCATATTGATTTGTTTGGTCCTAATGATAATGCTTCTAGTGATTGTAATGTTGAGTATTGCAAGAAAAATACTACTACTCCACATGATGACATCCCTCTTGTCCCCTTGGTTGTCCAACCACCTCCTACAATTGTTGTTCCCCCGTTTCCGCCTCCTCGTTACCCCTCTCCTCATCGTAAGTCTACTCAGTTACCTGATTTTCTCTATTCCACTTATTCAACTTCGTTTGCTTCTTTCTTAACCTCTATTCATAATTTGTATGAGCCATCTTCCTATAAAGAGGCTATTATTGATCCTCTTTAGTAACATGCTATGGCAGAAGAACTATATGCATTGTACAAAATTGATACTTGGGAATTCTTCCTCCTGGAAAACGTGCTATTAGGTCTTGTTGGGTATACAAGACCAAAACTAAGTCTGATGGGTTGGTTGAGCACTATAAAACACTTCTTGTTGTTAAGGGATTCTCTCAACAATATGATATGGATTATGAAGAAACTTTTGCTCCAGTAGCCAAGATGACCATTATTGGTACTCTTATTGCAGTTGTATCTATTCGTCAATGACATATTTTTCCAATGGATGTCAAAGATGCTTTTTTAAATGAAGAGCTTCATGAAGAAGTCTATATTGTACCTCCACAAGGAGTTTCTCATAATCAAGAGGAAGTGTGTAAGTTAAAAAGGCTCTCTACAGTCTTAAACAGGCTCCTGGAGTTAGGTTTGAGAAATTCTCTATGATGATCATTTCTCTTGGTTTCTGCTCTAGCGAACATGATTCTGGATTGTTTATAAAGTCTACCACTTATGGCCGCATTATACTTTCTTTGTATGATGATGATATGATTATTACAAGTGATGATCTTAGTGGAATCAATGAGTTCAAATTGCAGTTAGCCAAAAAGTTTGACATGAAGGACTTGGAAACTCTTCGCTATTTATTGGGGATTGAAGTTGCCTACTCTCCCAAAGGTTGTCTTCTTTCTCAATCCAAGTACATTGCCAACATTCTTGAACAAGCTAGTATTTCTGATAATAGAGCAGCATATACTCCTATTGAGTTGAATGTGATATATGTTGCCTCGGATGGTGTTCCTTTACCATATCCCACTTTGTACCATACTTTGGTTGATAGCTTGGTGTATCTTACGATTATCAGATCTAATATTGCTTATGTTGTTCATATTGTCAGTCAGTTTGTTGTCTCTCTCACTACAGTACATTGGGCAATTGTTCTTCGTTATCTATGAGGAACTCAATTTCAAAGCCTTCTTTTTCTGTCGTCGTCCTCATTGGAGTTACATGTTTATTTTGATGTCGATTGGGCTAACATCACTAATCGTAAATCCACCATATGATTTTATATCTTTCTTGACATTGTCTCTCGCTCTTCTATAGAAGTTGAGTATTGTGCTATGGCATCCACTACTATTGAAATAATTTGATTGCTTTGGCTTCTATCTAATATGGGTATCTATTTTTTTGAGTCAACTCCGATGCACTGCAATAACAATAGTGATATTCAAATTGCTCATAACTCGGTCTTTCATGAACACACTAAGCACATCGAAATTGATTGTCATCTTACTCGTCATCATCTTCAGCATGTAACTATTACTCTACCGTTTGTCTTCTCTTCCTTACAGATTGTTGATTTATTCAAAAAGATGCATTCCCTTAAATGTTTTTATTTTTTGGTTGAGGGGGAGATATTAAATAATATTATTATATATTAGTAGTAAGGGTATTTTAGACTTTTCAATTTTGTTGTATATATACTTATTGTAACTAGGGATGGGAATAGGCTAGGCCGTTCATAGGGGCCTATGGCCTGGCCTATTTATGGTATGGCCTAACCTAACCAATTTAATAAAAAGGCTAGGCTAAGACTGTTTTTAAAGCCTATTTATTTAAATAGGTCAGACTCAGACTTATAAAAAAGCCTATTAGGCCTGACAGGCCAGCCTTTATATATTTATTATTTATTAATATTATTTTTTTATTATTATATTAATAATATTATTTTTGATTTTAAATTCTATCAATTAGGCAATCACTTAGTAACCATTCCATATTCTATGGTCGTTCCATATTCGGTAGCGGTTCTATATTTGGTAGTAGTTTCATATTCGGTAACCGTTCAATTAGTCAATCACTCAGTAGTTGTTCCTTATTTGTTTAAGAGGTAATAATGACTGCGTTTAAAAAGACTTTTAAAAAGGCTTATAGGTCAAACCAGACTCTTAAAAAGGCCAGGCCAGGCCGAAAAAAAAGCCTATGATAGGCCGTAGGCCAAGCTTAGGCCGAAAAAATAAATTGTAGGCCAGGCTCAGGCCTTTCAAAGCCTGACCTGGCCTGGCCTATTCCCACCCCTAATTGTAACCCTATCACATTAAGGTTGTTGTTCATTTGGTTTGTGAAACCCTAGTAGGTTCTATGTCTTCCTCCTCTCTTCATCTTCCTCCCTTTTTATGTTTACCATTGTTAACAATTGAACTCCGGTCTTCTGCCTAATATTGCTTATGCACCTCAACTCATATTACTGGACTACACAAGTGGACTACACCTTCAAAGACTATAGAAATAGACATGTGGTTTTTAAAAAATAATTATTCACCTCAACTTTATTTTCCCTCCTGTCAATTGATAATATCAAGAAGTTCCACAAACTGACACACAAAATCCGAAGAGAATGAAAACCGAATCACTTCAACACTTAGCAAACTAAGAAACATTCAACGTATAATGCACAATAATGTTCTCTTACTGTATAAACAAATGAGACATTGTAAAGACTAAAATGACCGATCTCTAATGAGTTATTCCTTTTACAAGCAACTATAAACCTTAATTTCACTTCCTTGTACGGTTCCTACTGCTTCTATGCCCTCTGCTAGAACTTGATCCTCCATGGCCTAATCTATTTGTTAATCTTCTTGCAGACGTACGCTTGTTTCCAAGTGCAGCTTTGGCAACACCGTCACTCAATATTTCCCGCGTCCATTGAGTTTTAAGGCTTTTTCTATTTAAGAACACCAACTTTGGAAGGAGACCCGATAGAACTTTGTTTAGTTGTTCATCGCTTTCGTTTCTCTGAATAGGATTTCCAAGTAGATTAAGGGCTTGGAGTGAGTTGTAGTTAGCCACTAACTGTCCTATTGCTTTTGTCGTTGTGATCTTGTTGAAGCTCATGTCGAGAACTGTTAGCTTGAACAGTCTATGAAGCCCTTCTACATCAGTTATCTTGTTACCAGAAAGATATAGCTCTTTGATAAGTGTACAACTTGACAAACCTGATAAATCACATAGTGAATAATTGTAATGCAGATAACAAATTTTAATGAGGGACAACAAATTTGATATAAGCATCAATTAATATAGACACTAACCTTGTCCAATTCTTGAAATGCAGTTGTAACTTAGATCAAGTACGCGCAACCGGGTCAATTCTTTGAGGCCGTCAAGGGTGCTAATCTTGTTTTTTGATAAATTAAGTGTTTGAACACTCTTTGGTAGACATCCTGGTGAGATGCTAACTGCAGAACAATAACAAAGAAGTGAATCAATAAATTGAGTTAGTTGTTACTTATGATAAAATTATGACTTTTTTCAACAATAGGCTTAACTATTTATTATCTTATTCGCGCTATTTTACTTTTTACAATAAATAATTAAAGGTATTATTGACAAAATAATAGTTAATGTGGAATTGAGCTTTGAAAACAACAAATAATAGAAACTAAATTAAAGTGAAACCGTACCTATGAAGTTGCTGGACAAATTGACAGAGCGGAGATTGGAAAAGTGTGAAATTACGGGGATGGCTTTTATACCAACACCAGACATGTGAGCATCAGATGAAGCCGGATGTATAGACTGAACCATACTATTGGCTTTCAAAATATCCATCGAAATATTGGACTTTGAACGAGTCAACTGAGATGTGCTTTTTATCATTGATATACCAGCATTAGGAGAAGGTGGGAAGGCAATGCTTTCGGCATTGTCATCAAGAAAATCATCCTCAGGAACCGGTTCCTGAATTTCAAGATCTCTGACCCATGCATGCACCCTGGAAAAAGAAGACGACGCTTCTGTTGAGAAAGCAAACCATTGGTTTTGAGGCCAAAATCCGGATTTTTCATTTTGAAACCTGCTCTGTCTTTGATCATCATCA
Organism: Cicer pinnatifidum; assembly: GCA_037974775.1. NCBI lineage: Eukaryota > Viridiplantae > Streptophyta > Magnoliopsida > Fabales > Fabaceae > Cicer > Cicer pinnatifidum. The sequence continues at coordinate 41,935,656 of JBBPBR010000008.1, read as the reverse complement.
TCATCAGAGATTCTGTTAAGGTAATGAGCCGTAATTGAAGGAGACGATTGCACATGTCTCAGTGCCTTGCTTTGTTTTAGTTCGATGGTGTTTGAAGAGTAATCGAATTGATTGCTTAAGGAACTAATAGCAGGAACTAGTTTTGGTTTTTTAGAGAATTTTGTATGTATATTCCTGTTGCTCCAAAGGAACAACTTCCACCATAATTTTTTACTACCAGAAGGGAGTACTTGACTTGAAGAATGCCTTTTCATCATCACTCTATCAGCACTGCAGTGACTCCTCACAGACCTAGACCGCTTGAGATTAACCATTGGGTTTGCTGATAATTCGCGACAGTCTTCAAAAGACTGAGGCTTTGAAGGAGGCAAATATTGAGTTATCTGCCTCTCAATATTCCTAGTTTCAAGGTTAGAGCACGATCGCTTGAGGTTTGGAGAAGCCAAGAAATCAGTCTTCCCAATACCTGGATCGCTAACATGTCTGCTGTCGATTGTATCATTGCTCTTTCGGCTGTACCTATGGCTTTGATCTTCCAATTCATCAGCTGTTGGATTATTCCCTCCTTTGCTTCCAACAGCTTCATGGAATTGAAGATCAAAATTTGAAAGTTCCCTCTTAATTGAAGGTGAATTTTCATTTTCATTTTCATTTTCATTCTTATTCAAATTCTCATTCCCATTCTCATCTCCAGTTTTATAAGCTTCTGGCGCTTCAACCTTCACGGGGCTCTCATGACTCATCATCATAACCCTCACGTTGCACCACGAGTTTTTCTGAGAACCATTTGTGACAGTAAGATCCAAAGCTGTTGGTTTCAAATCATGCATCTCTGATGATTCTGAGTGATGTAGTTTGGAAAGTAGAGTATCAAAATTCTCTCTTGAACATCTTTCTTTCCCCACCTAAAGAAGCAACCAAGATAGAGTTAATCACAAATACAAAAAGAACCACAAAAAAATAGGGGACTATATCTAAATCAATTTCACTCTTACCTTGTTTTTCACCTTCTTTTCTTTCAAAATAGAGAAGCACCTAAACATTTCCATCTTACAATATGAAACCTGTTCTAAATTCTTTTAATTCAATCTTCTTATAGCTATTCCTTTGCACTCAAAAGCCACTTACAGTTTTTCACCTACTTAGTTATCAGATAAGCAAATAGGATATCAGATATCAGATATCAGATAAGCAAATAGTATATCCCAAATCAAAATCGAACAAACTCCAAAATCACACCAATACAAAACTCCCAGTTAAATTTTTTTTTTTTTTTTTTCATATCAAATGGTGTCTCAGATTGCTTAGTTTATAAATAGTAAATCTCCTCAATCAACTGAAACACTTTTTAAGGGATAAAAAAACGAAAATAATAAAACAACACATTTTTAAGGAATGTTTCTAGGAACTAAATGATCTCTATCAATAATAAAACACAACCATTTAAAAACACACATAAATAAATAAGAAAATAAAATTATAAATAAACAGAACACGTGAATAAGAATTAATTGTTACGTAAGTCAAAAGGTTGACAGAATCGAACCTCAGATGAAACGATAAACGCATATCACGACGTAAATTATGCGAACATTGGTGGAGAAAAATGAAAGCTTTTGAAAATGAAAAAAAAGTGAGAAAGAAGAGTGAGTGAAATTGGGGTGGTTAAGGATGTGTTTGATTTTGAATGTGGTCACCCATATACTAACTAGAGAGAGACACAGAGAGAGGTGGTTGTTTGTTTGGAATCGAAAAGAGGGAATAGAGAAATGAAATGAGTTGAATTGAATTGAATTGAAGACAAGACACTTGCATGTGCAACACATATATATGGTTTTATTTTTTATTTATTATTAAATATATGGTTCTATTTGTAACTTCGAGAGGGAACGGAACAACATGAATGTGTTTTTTTTTTTTTTTTTTT
>JBBPBR010000008.1:41911991-41929305 GCA_037974775.1 Cicer pinnatifidum | reverse complement strand
ATTGGTATTTCAAACATGTAAATAAAATAATAAGATATTTTAATTGAGACAAACAATAAAAATCTAAAATAAAACTAAAATATAAAACTAAAACAATCTTTATTAATTAGCTATTGATTGCATAATCAATTTTATTATTATTTTTTTAATAAATCAATTTTATTATTTTATGGCTACCGAAAAGGTTAAGTATTCGTAAAATAAAAACAATTCATTCATAAATAAAAACATAAAGAAAAATTATCTCAAGTGCTCCATAAGTGAAAACGTAGCAAGTGGATTGAAAACTTAACACCATTTAATTAATTAATTGCTAGAAATGAGTTTTTATTTTATTAAATTAAATGCTACAAATGATTTCAACAGTGAAAATTAACTTACTACATATTAGGTAGCATTCATTACTTAAATAGGTATAGCATGTGAAAATTCAAAAAGTTGTAGGGGCCAGTGGCTCACAACTCACAAGAGTCCGTTATGGTTTAAATATCATATAATACAATCATAAAAGGAGAATGTAGGCGCTTTATTTTAGTAGTACCGTAAAAATTTGTCATTATAAATAATAATTATTTTCTTTCGTCTTATTTCATCATAATTAATTATTTGAATTTCGAGTATTGTTGGACTTAATAATATTAACATTTAATAATATTATTATAAATAATTATTAATAAATATTACTATCATTAATAATAATTTAAAAAAAAATTCAATATATATTTGTGTCTCTCCTCCCCATTCTTAGGTGCTGCTTCTCCACCTTTTATACTCTCATGCAACTTCTTTTTATTCCTCTCTCATGTAAGTACGTGAAGAAGTTGCTATTTTTATGCAATAACTAGTTTGAAGACATTAGATAAGTTAAAGTGTATTTTAATTAATAATTTATATTATTAAAAAAAGTAAATAAAATACCAATATGATTTAGTATTTACAAAGAAATTGTTGTTTGTATAGTTGTATGAATGTGAAATTTAGTTGAATTATTTGAAACACATGCAAAGAACATTAATAGTTAATGAAGTTGAATTCAACAGAATATAATCTAATATGAGATAACAACTTTGTTTACTGGAAACAAAATATAAAAGGATAGCTTAGTAACTGACAAAGAAAGGTAGGTCAACAATTTAATAAGTTAAGCAAAATAGTTGTAGTACAAACTACAAACTAGGGATGGCAACGGGGCAGGGCGGGGACGGTTTTAAGCATTACCAACTCCGCACCCGCAACTCCAATACCGCACCCGCACCCGCACCCGCACCCGTCGGGGGTGATTTTTTAACATCCACCCCCGCACCCAACGGGGACGGGTTTCCCCGCCCCGCACCCGTCGGGGGTGATGTATTCATCAACAATGAATTTTTTTATTCATAGCATAAAAAATGAATAATTTGATTAAATAATAACATTCAACATAACTTCTAAAATTACAATAATGAAAATAATAAAATCACAATATCTTCAAATTTGTTTAAGTTTGCTACAAGTCATAATATTTTGATCAACAAAAGTTCAATTCGAACAAAAGTTCTAAATATTCAAAGTTCAAACAAACTAATCAATCAAAACAGTAAAAAGTTCCAAATCATCAAAACAAAAAGGTTCTAAATAAGCATTTTCTAACGATCATCTTCATCTTCATCTTCAAGACGGGAATTGGAAAGTGAAGTAACACCACTGCTCAACAATTCACCTATATTAAAAAAATAAAAGTTAAATATTAACATTTAACATGACAAATTTAAATCAAACAATGTAGAGAATAGAATACCTTCATCGTCAGACTCTATTTCATTGAGTAAAATAGCATTTTCATTATCCACTTTAGAATTTGAATCACCTATCAATATCAACATAGTACAATATAAACAACAATAATTTAAGATATACAAAATTATTAGCTATTTCAAATATATTAAAATTTAAATGAATAATTTAAAACAAATACCAGTCTTCTCAGCACTCCATAACCAACTTCTAGCACACATCAAGGCCTCTAAAGTAGTCCAATGAAGTCGGCTTCGATGAGGGCTTAAGATATGTCCGCCGGTACTGAATGCAGATTCAGAAGCTACAGTAGAAACATGAATTGCCAATACATCCTTTGCAATGGTTTGAAGTGTTGGATACTTAACACCATTCAACTTCCACCACAACAAAATATCAAAATCAGGACTTCTTGGCAAAACTTCCTCCTCTAAATAAACATCCAACTCTGTTTTGACAAACGAAGTTCTAGCTTTTTTTTTCTTCTGACATACAAATCATAGTCTTCTAAACCATCATCCTCAACATTACTAAAGTGGAAATCCAACATTTGAGAATCACTACTAGAACCATTATTCATTTTCAATTGATATTCATAAAGCAAATCATAACACAACTGTTGAATCGACTTAACTTTGTCATTAGCATCATTCCCGTACAACTTAACATAATAATATTCAAGCAACTCTATTTTGTACCTAGGATCCAAAACAACAACAACTCCCATTATTTCATGAACCACATTCCAATATTTTTCAAATTTTCCCAACATATTCTCTGCCATTTTTTTTATCAATGCATCAGAGGATTTAATCCACTCATTTATTGCAATTTTGATCATACAAATCTTAGGAAAATATTGATTGGAAGTTGGATAATTAGTGCCAGAGAACACTTCAGTGATAGAATTGAACAATTTCAATTTGCCACAAATATCTTTTGCAAATTTCCAATGTAAACTTATAGGCAAACAAGTGTATTGGGACTCACGTTGTCTTAATCGACTAAATACATCTTCATACAAAATGGCAACATCAAGCATCTTGTAAGTTGAATTCCATCTAGTCGGACAATCTAAAACCAAATTCTTAGTGCAAGAGATTCGTAATTGTTTGGCAGTCTCCTCAAACTTTTCCTTCCTTTTAGGTGTTGCAGTCCAATATGCAACACTATCTCGAATCCTCTCCACTCCATCTTTCACAACTTCTAACCCATCTTTTACTATCAAATTAAGTATGTGCGCGCAACAACGCATGTGAAGTAAGGCCCCATCCTTTAACGATGTATTCAATTGCAACTTATCCTTAAGTTTTTCAATCATTGCATCATTAGTGCTACAATTATCTAAAGTGATAGTGGACAATTTTGTATCAATATTCCAATCCATCAAACATTCAACCAATGCATTACAAAGTCTTTCACTTGTATGAGGGGCAGTAACATAAATAAACCTAATATAAGAAAATTCATATTCAATGACTAATATAAATAATATTCAATCAAACTAGTATTATAAGAAATTATAATTACCTCAAAATTTGACTTTGTAGATCCCAATTTTCATCAATGTAATGAGCAGTAACAGCCATATACCCTTTTTTTTTATTGCTCGCAGTCCACATGTCAGAAGTAATGGCCACTCTTTGTCGAAGAGTTTCTAACATCTTCAAAATTATGGTTTTTTCAACTTCATACACTTTGAATATCTCTTTTTTTTTTTATAGTATTTCTACAAGGAACTTGAAATAATGGTTGGAGAGAGGCTGAGCATCTCCTAAAACCAATATGCTCCACTATTGAAAGTGGATATTCATGCAAAATAATTGCATGTGCAAGCTCTTTCCTAGCATTTTCAGCATCATAAATTCCAGTCCCCAACTCCTTTTTACCTTGCAAGACCTTAGCGGTAAGAAATGTTTGTCCGTTATTATGTTTCATGGTAGACAAACGTGGAGTACATATTTTCATATGTCCGCGCAAGTGTGAGGTCCCGTCTCTTGCTCTCCCACCAAGCAATTTCTTGCAATAATTACATTTAGCTTTTTATTTTCCATCAACTTTGACCTTTGTAAAATGATCCCATACAATACTTTTAAGTCTATTGTTACGATCTTCAGGTATTTCATCTGTCATATTATCATTTGTCTCATCGTGTGGTGTTTGCACAGTTTCATTTGGTGTAGAAACATTAACTAACGGATTACAACTTTCATTCATAATTGGTTGATGTGAACTTTCTTCTGAAGTAAGTTGACATGGTAGTGGTTGAGATGATGTGCCTTCAATTTCCATTTATATATTCTGTAAAGTTGCACATAAAAACAAATTAAATTCATAAATAAGTTATACACTCACTCACACACACATATATATTTCTTAAAATTATTTCTATTACTATGGCCACTGCGTGAATGTCTCCACAAACTAAGAGCCAAAACTGTCAAGCCAACAATTCCAGCTAAAATCTGTCATAGAAAAAAAGCTGCAAGTCAATATGCTTTGTTATAATGTAACCCGGCTATAAATCTCCCTACAAGAGGTCTATAAGAACAAACCTTTGCTTCTCTGCCACAATTTGTTCGAGTAGATTGTAATACTGATTTCAGGAATTTAAAAGGAGAAGACTTGGGCGTAAGAATCACCACAGTATACTGTTTTTTGCAAGGATAAGGCAATATTCTTTGTAGTGCCAACTGTGCAGTTGATGGTGTTAGGGATGATTTAACTTTTAACCTCCCTTCTTCTTGAATCTGCAGTAAGTTAGTTGCAAAGTAAATATGATTCTATAACCTATGCTGCCATCATAATTAGCAATGGCAACACACAAACAGATAAACTAACACAATTACTTTACTTTGCAATTAAGAATCAGTATTACTTCACTTTACTTATACCCCTCTTAAATCAATTCACTTTACTTACAGATATGCCAGATGCTCCAAAAGTGCATAGTATGCTGCCATTTAGGTAACATGAGTTATTAACATGAGCTCACTCAATGGTTAATTAAGAGCATATGATTCACATGTAGTTTTTTTTTTTGTAATGTTCCATTATACTTTTACATTAATGAGAATTTCTTTATTCAATGACAGACACATCAAACTAAGAAGCAAACCTTTCAGTGATAACTAACATAAAAACGTTTAACTTTTAAATAAGCATTCGATTAATATTATTATATTTCTATAGTTCAGTCACAGAATTTGATATATTACATGATTGATAGTGTTATAACCCCACACTACATGGAGGACATCAATTTTTCGCTGAAGGAGCTTGGTTCCGAAAAGGAGCAGGACTCCATCATCTTTTACATGCAAAAGATATATCCAGGTTGTTATAAATGAGAATTTTATTATGTAACATAAAAACATTCTATTTGAATTCACCTTATAGCTAATTATGATGTCTTAAAATTGAAGGATTAAGTGCACTTTACAAAGAGATTGCAGGAAAACGGTGCACGGAGAGAGGATGAAAACGAACCTTAAGGAGGGAGGATGAAGACGAACCTTAAGGAGGGAGGATGAAGACGGCGCAGAGGTGACGAACCTTAAGGAGGGAGGATGAAGACGGAGCAGAGGTGACGAACCTTAAGGAGGGAGGACGAAGACGGTGCACGGAGAGGAGGGAGGACGGCTGGGATAGAAAAAGAAGGAAGATTGATAAAATTAGGGTTTTGTTACTATTTTAAGAGATATAAGGGTATTTAAGTAATTGTATTTATGTCGGGTGGGTGCGGGTGTGGGGCGGATTTGATGAAACCCGCACCCGCACCCGCCCGTAACTTTGAAAAACGGGGAAAACCCGCACCCGCACCCGCACCCGTTAAAAACGGGTTTTCCCCGTTAAATACGGGGCAGATGTAGGGCGGTTCGGGTGGGTGCGGACTGAAATGCCATGCCTGCTACAAACACATCCTACAAATAAATTCCGAAACATGTATTGTTTTATAATTAAAAAGTAGTTAATAAAAAAGAGTCTACTGTAGTTCCTCAATTTTTTTTTTACAATAGCAGTGTTTTCCAATAGAAATATAAAATGAAAGTGCAGTTGCAGGTTGAAAATGATTGTCATGGCAAAAAAATTTCCACCACCCTACAACGTTGCTTGGTCTGATTGAAGTATTTTTTTAGGACAATAGAGTAGTTGGTTATATAACTGGTAGTTCCTTCAAGAATGAGATTTTGAAACTCAACTTTGCATATAAAGTTTGCAAACTCGTAAGGAAGAACCTAAGAAGCAAAATTAAGTATTGTAGTTTAAACTAACATGTGATAAAATTGGAAATAATTTCAAAATATTTCGTTACTAAATCACTTGTATTTGTTTGTTGTTCCAATAGATTCATATGAGTATAAAAAACTAATAAAATTAAGACCAAATTATTAATGTATCATATAATAATATTTTAAAATGACTTACATGTTAGAGGTTTTCGAAAACCTCTTTGAAGACAACATTAGTTGTAATGTTTTGTGGTTTTTTGTCATTGTCATGTATTAGTATCTTCAAACCTCTTCTGCTTTTAACTCTCGACAAAGCCACGTAAAGTTGGCCATGACTAAAAATAGACCTTGGCAAATACAATCCTACATAGTCAAGTGATTGTCCTTGTGACTTATTAATTGTCATGGCATATGAGACCACAATTGGAAGTTGTCGTCTAATAAGCTTGAAAGGCCAAGGAGATTGCGAAGGTGACATTGACATTCTTGGGATATAAAACAAATTTCCTATATTCTTCCCATAAATTATCTTTGTTTGTAGCACATGGTTTCCTAGCTTGGTGACAATGAGGAGAGTGCCATTGCACAAACCTTCTGATTGGTCTAAGTTCCTTAATAATATGATAGGAGTACCAACCTTCAGCTTAATTTTGTGGTTAGGAAGCCCAAAAGTTGTTAATGAACTCAAAAACTCTATTGTCGAAATATCAAAATCCTCATGAGTATTAGCTTCAGATCTATCTATACAATCTGATGATAGGTATACTGTCTCTTCTCCTAAAATAATTATATAAAATGGAACATTGTATTAGCATTAAAAATCTAAAATTAATTATAATACATTACAAATAGTAAGTTTTAACAAATGGTACCTGGAATTACTTGTAGAACATATTCATTAATTTTGTCAACAACATCAATAGTTGAAGCCAAGATAGCTCTTTGTTGTAGAAATTCCTCATTAGTATGATTATCCAATAAATTTGGATAAGTGCTTTGGACAATAGCATCAATTGGATCTTCAAAATTGGATATTAAAAGAATATGGAATAGGAACTTCAGCATAACCATCATTAGGCTCACTTATTTTCCCATCACCTATATCTAATATCCATTTTGAAAATTCTTGCAACTCAAATTTTTCATTTGTTGTTGCCCCCTCTTGCAAACAAATGTTCTTTGTAAGTGTCAACACTTGACAATGATCCCATATATATGATGCATTTACGGATGCATGAATAATATCTGTCTAAAATCTCCTCTAAATATAACAACTTTACCCCCAAAAATACAATTTGAATCCATGATATCCCTAAGGCTCTTGTCCAATGCTTCAAAACAATATTTATGAGCCATTGGAGCTTCATCCCAAATGATCAGTTTTGTTTGCTTCAATAGTTCAGCAAGCCCACTACATTTGTCTATATTGCAGGTGGAACAATCAAATGTAGGAACAGGAATTTTGAACTTGGAATGAGCTGTACGTCCCCCTGGAAGTAGTAGAGATGCAATTCCACTTGACGCAATTGTCAAAACCACTTCTTTTGTAGAACGTATTTTTGATGCAAGAGTTCTCCACATAAATGTTTTTCCAGTTCTACCGTATCCATATAGAAAAAATACTCTTGTTGTTTGTTGCACTAATGCCTACATTATTTTGTGAAAGATTTTTCTTTGTTCATCTACAAAAAATGGTGATATAGTTTAATAAATATCAAACATTACGTTAAGAAGCTGTTATATATTTTTGTGTAGGTTTATTAAAATTTAGTTTAATGGCATATACCTGTTAGAGAACCAAACAACTCAATGAAAATTTGTTGCTCAACTTCTGGATCATAGCTGCGCTCGTCATAAATGAGACGGTTTCCCAATTTAGGTGTGATGTAATCACTTGGATATGGTAGTGATGGATAATTCTTAAGACTCCTTCTATTTGATTGGAGAAGTTTTTCTATTTCAATCAATTAGATTTTTCAATTCTTCATCACTTAATTCCAAACCTGCAATAGTATATAATATTAACATAGTTTCGTTAATATGATTATGATATGTCATGGAATAATTCTAACATTGAATTTATAGTTATCAAAAGTTGTAAAGTTGTGTTGTTATATGTAAACAAACCTTGATCCCCAACAATTTTTCTTTGTGCATACAAAATGCCATATCGGTCAATATCATCCAAGTTTTTTCCCAAACATGATTTGGCCTATTAATTGAATCTGAAATTAACATGATGACAAACAACTTTCTTAAAAAATGACTAGAACCCCATCCATTTGCTTCTTTGCTACCTTCAATATATTCTCGATCATCGTTGAGGAATCCCATTGCAAAACATGCCTCACGAAATGTATCATATTTATGGTTCGCAACTGTTTTGATCTCATCATAGTTACGTGATACTTTAGCAACAATTAACATCATTCGTAAATAATAAAGCTCTTCAGTTGATGGTGGGACCTAGATAAGTCTACCAATTGTTTAACCCCGCTTTCGTGGCTTCCATGATCTACGTTGCTTGAGATACACAAACTTTAAAACAAATTGTCCATATGTCAAAGCTCTTGCTTGTGAATAAATTTTATTTGCTTCCATCCAAGCTATAAACATTGATTCAGTGACACTTGGTTTTTGAAGAACATCATTGATTTGTTCAAACTTATTGTAGTAGACTGAATTATCCCCTTATGTGTGGAAAAATAATCGTTTAACAGCAGGTTTTCTACCATGAATTGGGAATGAAAAAGTTCTCCAGCAAGCTTCACTTGGAGACATATACCTGCAGTCTAAGTATTGCCTGATCTCATCAAGGTTTGAGGTACCATTAGTAAAACCATGTTGATTCGGTACTATTGCAGCAGTAATTCTATCGTATCCCTTGTTGATATACTTAAATAAGTACTTAATTGATGTACTTTGATTACACCATTCCATATTTATGTGGGCCTGATACTTGAGTAGTAATCTTGCATTATATGGAACGACAAATTGATTATTAAGCTCAACTCCATTTTTGACAACAACATGACCATTATTCCTTCTTCTGTACACGGGATACCCATCTTGGTCTTATTTCTTGAAATTCTTTTGGATAATACTTGTTGCATTTGTTTTGTTTCATGCATGGGGCATTTTTGTTTGCTAGTCCACATGGACCATGCATCATATGACATTTGACTAAGTTGTATAACTCTTTATGGTGAAGCTCAGATGGAATTTCTGCTGATATTATTTTATCTATATCATCTGGGGTTGGATACTTGTTAGAGGGATGTAGAAAGATAAGTATATGAGCATGGGGTAATCCTCTTTTTTGGAATTCAATTGTATACATATTTGCGATAGTTATTAGAAAAATGAATAAGTATATTTATTGAATGTTACCTGATGTTATAAAAATAAGAAATGTTATTAAATGTAATAGCATATTTGGACTTACATGCAAGCACTCTCCCCAAAACATGTTTCTTTGTCAAATCGAACAACATTTCATCAAACTTCATTTAAAACACTCTTGAAATAATATCAGGCCTATCATGTGGCTTCAAATTCTTTGGTGAAATAATTCGAATGATTTCAGGCCAATTTGGATTGCATGTAAATGTAATGAAAAGATCTGGAAACCCAACATGACTGCAAATGGCCATTCCATCAAAGTACAATTGATCCATATATCTTCGACTTCCGACAAATGTTGCTGGTAAAATTACTCTTTTTCGTGTGTTACTTCCTTGAGATTCAACTATACCATCTGCATTAGTCAGATTTTTATACTTTGAAACTCGGAGCTTGGATTGATTTTTCCTTAGCCACTTCAGGCGTTCAGATTCCAACATTGACCATCCATCAACTAAAATTGTTGGAAAAGTCTTCTTGAACACTACAATGTCTGAGCTTCATTTTTCCTGCATTGGATTCTAAAAGCCAGCCATTCTCTAATAGTCAATTTATTTCTTTTGAGCTTCTTAGCTCTTTTGCTTTCTCTATGTAAAACTCCAGTTCTATATCTATCTTCACCGTAAGGAAATAGTAATGGATATTGATATGCAAGGTAGCTTGCATGAAATTCATCGATTCTTTGAAGTTGGCCAAATTGTTTTTGCATGATGATATCTCTTTTTGGTGCTATATCTATATCGCCAACAATAAATGCAACTACTTCTGAAACAGTTGGTTGATTATATATTCTACCATATGTAGATCTCTCTGATATGAGACGCAACTTTAAATCTTGTATATTGTAATTATTTAATCTTTCTCTTGCCATACGAAAACATTGAACATGTGTATTATGTTGATAAAGCATTGATGATAACTTCCTAACAATATTTGGATCAACATTTTCATTTTTCCTACAATAAAAAAATAAATAGGATATTTATCTTAATTAAGTGTGGTGATAAATGTACGGTGTTTTTGTGCTTTTAATGGAACTGCACATCACAATTTTAATATCATATATATACATAAATTGATGACAGCAACAATGTTAATCAGATGACAATGAATTTATGAAAGTTATTTATAAGAAAAACAATATTATGATATAATGTATACCTTGAACCTTGGAGCCTGTTTTGAATTTCATTTTCTGTATCATAAATGTAAAGTTGAGCAAATTTTGGTGTTTGTCCTGGCATTGGTAATAAACTACCAATTCGATGACATGCCTGACCTTGGATCCTTATGTTTAGGGGTCCTCTTCCATTGTTAAATCTATTATCCAACTTGGAACCAGGTGAAGTAAAGGCAAACATCATGTTGTAAACTCTGATGTGTTGTTGGAAATTTCGACACTCAATTGTATCTTTACCAAATAACATACATTGTAGCTCAGGGGGCGCATGCTTCAAAAGTGGTAGTTGCACCTTCCCATTACCAAAACATAGTTGATATTTTGGCATTGCAGAATGTTTAAATTCGTTTATTCTCTCTTGATACCACATATAAGCTCCACAATGTTGACATTCAATGAGAGGATCTCCAAGGTCAAAATAACATATACGATTATATTGATGAAATCCAATTAATTAACTTAAATGTTGATAATCATTGAAATTAGTCAAAAAATATATATATATATTTGTAATATGAAATTACCCTCAAGTATGTTGTTATCATGAATAAACATTTGACTTGCTTCATCGTGATCATCATCACTAATAGATTCAGATTGAGTTTTTGATTCTGAAATAAAAACAATATCATTAATTATGTGTCGTTGTTTATTACAGTTTTAATGTAATAGAGTAATGAAGTAATGAATCTACATATATAGGTTCTAATAAAAATATATCTTTATAGGTTCTAATGTAAATAAAATTGTGTTGCTATTAAAAGATGGAAGTTAAATACCTGATGGACTATCAAAAAATTTATCTGAAGAGCTATCATCGGTGTTCATAAAATCAATTAGTATGTCATTAGCCGAGATATTTGTTGACACATAACCAGTTTCTGTCACCTTCGAATGTTGTGAGGTTGATGGAAAGTTTGTATTGGATGTTTGAAACCTATTCAATAAGTTGACACCCAAAGAACCAATATCAACCAAAGTTTTTTTATTTCGCAAAATGAGATTTTGTGATGATGGTTGAGTAGGAAGCTGTGAAGTTGCTCTATTTTGGTTGTGTGTTTTGGAATGTTGTGTCTGATTACTTTGATGATTATTAATATTTAAAGTAAGATTTGACAGTGGAGTGCTAAAATGGGGCAATGAATGTTGATGAGTTTCTTGAATAGGTTTGCATTGCTCCAATTTTTTGCTTCTTTTGGGATTCCTTTCATCAATGTTTCGTATTGGAGTTTCTGAAGCTGATGTATCTGTTGTTACAGATTGTTGATCACGTTGATTAAGTTGTGGAGAAAGATTCAAACTTGATCTTCATTTTTTCAGCTCAAGCAAAACCTTTCTTCTAGCTCGTGCATGACTTGTTACAATAAGTTTGTATTGTTTGTTTGAATCCATAGCTTAATGACATTAGAGTAATGATTTTGATGTTTTTGATATTGTGGCCAAAAAATTATCTTCTTGTCTGTGAATGTAGATAATTAGTTTGGCACAAAAATTTCTCCAATTATGTTAAATCAATGATATTGTAGGTGATAATAGGTATTGAATACTACTTACTTTTTTATTGATAGGCTAATAGGTTTACATGATTTTTCCCTAATTTTCTGGACAATGTACATAATACATTTAATGTTGTTGTAATTTGCACCGGTCCTTTGGATTTTTTTATTTGGTTTATTTGGTTATTTGTTTTTTTTATTTATTTTCTATTATATTAAGCTGAGATATCAAACAACTTTGGTACATTTTAAATTTTCTTCATTTTTTCCTCTTTTGTTTTTTGTGTTTTGGAGGATATGTTAATCAAGTAAAAGCTTTTCAACTCTTGTAAATTTTTTTTGAACCAATTTTTAATCATGCTGCCTTGAAATTGCAGGGTGGAAAGATCAGTTATGAGGAATGTGTTTCAATGATGAAGGCTGGAACATATTGGAGAGGTTTAACAGTCTCAACTTGAAATTGATGAAGGATGGGTCATTCCAATTAAAAAATGAAAACAATGATAGTAGAGATGACTTTTCCTTAGAAAAATGCCAAAATTTACTTTTGAAAAAAAGATAGCATGATAAAGAAGTCTATTAAATTATTTTAATTTTAACCTTTTGTTCTCTACATTGTAATTGTTTTCTCCAACACCCCTCATTTTTGGGTGAAAAAAAATAGGATGTTGGCCCAATAGTGTTTCAATGTTGTGTTGATTATATGCTGAATTACAAAAATTAATGATCTTTAGTATATCGATATTGGAAGAGAATGTGTTCATATGTTACATTGCATATAACACTCCATACAAAATAACTAAAATTGGCAGAAGAAATTATCCTTAGCTTTGTTTGTTTTGCAAAACATCCATACATATAATTGATAACATATAAGTTCATTCAGTCTTAATTTGCTTCCCAATCTTTGAGGTTGAGAGTTGAGTAGATGCATAATCTCCACCCTGAGATGCATCAGTTAAGAAGTCATCTATAATCCTCTTAGCAGGTGTTATAGTTGCAGTGATATCTGGGTCATAGTCAACAGTTGTTGAAAGGGATTGTTGTCAAGAAAAATCAAATAGAGTTTATGAAATGTCAAAATGGTGAGGTTTTAAAGAAGAAGAAAAAAAAATCAATCACAAAGTAGGTAAAAAAATTTCACAGTAACAAAATAAATTTCTCCACTTTGAGTAGGTTTTGTGGGGGTTTGATTTTGCGAAACCTACATGATATAGTCGAGAATATATATATATATATATATATATATATATATATATATATATATATATATATATAGTAACTTATGAAATAAACCGAACATACAAAATAGACATAATTAATCCTTACATCAACACGATCATTGTCTTCATAATGACCATCACCGGTGATTTTCATTTGAGAGGTTGTCTAGTTAAAATATAAATAAGTTAATAATATTATAATTTCACTTTTAGTATATTATCGATAATAATCCATATGATACACATATCTCCGACTGCATTTAGTTACCTCATCAGTTGGAAATTGATTTACAATGTATGTAATTATTTTTTCAAGTTCAGAAAAATGCATGACAGATGTGCTTCCAAATGATGGTTGAATTTTAAGTCTAAGTGCCATATGCCTATTCAGCATAACGTTAAGAAATGGTGTATAAATTTTTGGATTGTTTTCACCGGCCTAATGAGTTATAAATGATAATAAAACACTATTAGTAATTATGATTATAACTTTTAAATGTTGTTGGATCATATACCTCTAACATCAAGTTCCAAATATCATGAGCAGTAAACCCAAGTATAGAAAAGCAATCAGCATCCCAAAAGCAACATGGGACACGATATCCATTATGAGATACGTAAATCTCAACTTTATACCTATTTAAATGTTGAATTATATATAAACATATAGTCTTAAAAATATGAAAGTTTTATTGTGAAACAATGTAACTGACCTTGGTATGGCTGCCATCACTTCTTTACCACATTTACACGTAAATGGTTCATTAACCTTGTCAGTTTTCCTGTTACATTTGTCACATGAGTAATAGAACCATTCATATTTTGATGCAACAAAGCTGGTAGTAGTACCAATGGTAACACAATTATATTCCTGGACAATGTTAATGATTGACCCGAGTGAAGTTTGACTTTAATGAATGTGAAAAGAACATAAGTATAATAACAATAAACAAAAGTAATTTTAATATGATTGACCTTTTTTATTGTGCTGATTTGTTTGATAGATTTGAAATCAGCTTTGTAGCAAAAAATTTCTTGAGCAGAATATTGAGTTGATCCCAAAGTCTGAGACATAATTTCAGATGCATCCACAAAGACCTCATTTTTTGGAAGACTGTGTAAAAAATTTATTATAATTAGTAATGTCTAAATTAGATAATCAAAATAATTGACAAAGTAACTATAATGGTAAATGGCTAATATGTTTACTTTTGTCTGAACTCTGCGATTTCATGCATTTTTTCATTGATGAACAACTTTGATCCATTCCATACATTGACACCCCAGCTGGAGTGTTTCCTATATGAAAATTAAGATCAATATATAAATTTATATGCATGTGTGAAGACATTGTTGAATAATAATAATTTTTCTAGATGAATTTTAAAAAATTACCATGTGCATATTTGGCCCGTGCATGTGTTAAAATAATAATAATTGCTGCATTTTTAGATGTGTTGGCACTATAAGACATAAATTTCCTCCCATAGTCTTCCCAAAGAGTACAATTAATAATATTGCCACTACAAACAATTGAAAATGATTAGTTAGATTGTATTTTGTTTCTTAAAGGTTGAATTTCGTGAACATACAAAACTATTTATAAATGTGAAACTATGTTTTACCTAAGATCTTTCATATTAAATGAAGCTTGAACTTTCTTTCCAACACCTTCTCTCTATGTGAAAGGACTTCATGCACAACACCAATTACATTTATAAATAGAACAATTAATTATTATGTTGCCAACATAGTAATGGAAGTTATTAAAGTTAACAAAGAAATTGATACTAAAAACTTTACCTACTAACAAATTACTTTGATATTTTCCACTAAGAATATCAGCAAAAGACTTAAAGTTATAAACATGCGATGGAATTTGATCCAACTTCTGCTATGTTAGAGTAGTCCCACTATTAAACATCAACTTATAATGATGATCGCAAACCTTAAATTGGTCATCGTTATCAACAACAGAACAATTGTGCATAATATATGTTGTGTGTTCTTTCAACATGTCTTTGAACCCAGCTACATAATCTTTTGGAACAACAACGTGAATTCTATCACCCTATGAACAAAGTCAAAATATAAGTTTTTAGTTCGAAATGAATGTTAATTAGCATCAAGTTTTAAAATACACATTTTCATGTTATAAATGACCAATTTTTAAAAAGACTTTGGCTTCATGTAGTTCGAAAGAAAAAAAAAACACAATTTGAAGCTTCAAATGAGGATTTTCAACTGACCTTAACATCAACAAACACCATTTCAACATGCAATTGACCATATTTACCGAGAACAAACCACACATCAACAATACGAATGCCAAACTTTCAAACTCCTCTGTCTTTGTTTAGATCTTTCAAGTAATCGAATGGAGAACTAATATTTTGCTGTTGGCTGTAATAATATACATCCGAGTCAAATATAAATGTATATTGAAAATAAAGATATTTAAAACTAATAAATAAAAAATTACATTTGTTACCATGGCTAACAATGCAGCTTGAGACCTCGGTTGAGTGCTCAACGACGGAGTGGAACGAAATGCATTAGTTGAAGACGATTGAGCTTTATTTAAAGCCATTGAGTCATGATTTGGATTAGCCATTGAAGTGTGGTTGTGTTGAGTTGGATTTCGATTTTCTATTTTTATATGGAAGAATTTTCTCTATGAATGTTTTCTTTGAAGGTGTGGTTGTTTTGGGTTTGGAAAGAAGAAGGAGAAAAATGGTGAAGGGGAGTGAGAATCTGAAAGGGGGAGAAAAATGGTGAAAAGGAGTGAGAATCTGAAAGGGGGAGAAATAGGGTGAAGGGGAGTGAGAATCTGAAAGAGGGAGAAAATGGTGAAAAAGAGTGAGAATTTGAAAGGGGGAGAAAAATGGTGAAAAGGAGTGAAAATGGTGAAGGGATAGGAATATTGATGGATGGATAGAGAAGTGATTTCAACTGATGTAATCAGAAAAAGTAAAAAATAAATTGAGATGAGGTAGTCTGATGGAAAAGCAAAACAGTAATAAAGGGCATTTAAGAAAATAAATGGTTAACGTGTCAATTAAATAACAAAACAAAAATAAATACATATGAGGGTATCATAGGAATTTCAAGATAATGGATTGTTCTTAAATTTATATTGAATTGCCTCTCTAAAATTCAATAGAGCTTCCTGTTTTTCTTATTGCTTCTAGTTTTCCCCACCAGCTAAAATCTAGTTTTCAGTTCTATTTTTTTTTTTTATATATATATAATTTGAAAGTAGATTAAGATAAAACTAAGTAACAAAACTTGGGGACAAGGACCAAACTCATGAAAATGAAAAAGAAAACAACAAAGAAAAAAAGTTAAAAAATAAAAACAAAAACAAAGCTTCGTTAAGTAATACTATGAGAATCAGCTCTAGAATGAAGTTTGTAGTGCATATCGTGAATAAGATTGGTATGCCCAACAAGGACATCCTCCTCCACTGGAATTGATTTTTAAGTTTGTTTTATTGGGAAACGTTTGTAAGTCACAAATAATGTCCATCAATTTTATAAGTCACCATCCCATTCATCACAAACTCTTTATATACCATTAATCACAATCAACGAACTAAGTCACAAATAAGAACACAACTCTGTTTATAGTTTGAGGGGTGTAAAGACACACTACCTTTAAATATTTATCGTTCGAGATAAAAATCCCTCAAAATTTAAGAGTTTTCTGAATTGAAATTGAGGTAACAACATATAAATAATATTATACATGTTATATCCAAAAGAAACTATTTAAAAGAAAACTCATTCACAAAATAGAACCCAAAATATTATTTATCACAAAGAAATATTTTCCCAGTCAGATGTAAATATTAGTAAATGGACTAGTATCACTATATTCTCAAAACAAAGAGAATGACCTCTATATATACTAATGCCATCAACATTTATCTCATGCGATATGCAGAGTAGTGTGATAACCATTTTGAAGCAATCTTAAATTGGATTCTTAATTAAAATATATATATAT
>JBBPBR010000008.1:41900205-41911837 GCA_037974775.1 Cicer pinnatifidum | reverse complement strand
TTTTTTTTTTTTTTATAAAAAAATGTTTAATTACAATTTTAATCCTTTTATTTTTACAGATTCAGGAAATTGGTCCCCCGATTTTAAAAGTTAAAAATTTTGGCCTCTCTAATTTTATAACTAAAAATGATGTATGATATTTTAAATAGCGTGATATATGATATGTAGAATGATTAACACCCATAAAACTAGAATAAAACACCGTAAAAACATAAGTTTCGAATTCAACTTTTTTTTCTTCATATTTTTAATTTAATTAATATCATATGAATAATTCTATGATTTAGATGGTTCTGTATCATAGAGTTACATGTTATCTCATTAAAAATATGTCAAATTATCATTTTTAGTTTAAAAATCTGAGAGATGAACTAAGATTGTCGATTTTTAAAATAAAGGGACTAATTTCGTTATTTGATAATAATCGAGGGACCAAAACTACAATAAAGTCTAAAAAAATGATATTTTTTATCCCTAAAAATATATTTAAGAGAAAAAAATTCACAATTTAGAGATGACCATATTGTATGAGACTGCTTGCACAACACAACAGCCAGTCGTGTAAATAATTAACCAACTGCTACAAAGCAACTATTTATATTTAATAAGAACCGATTAAGGAAATAATAAAACCATAAAGAAAGTTAATGAAAAAACACATTTATTGTCAACATAATGAAAAACCGCTAAAAGTAAATAATTACAATTTATTTATTTGGTTTATTTTTCAAGACATTTGTTTTAAACCAATCACAAAATAAAATGATACTTTTTATCCATAAAAATATATTTAACAGAAAAAATCACTAGGAAAATTGAGTTTATAATACAGCAGAATTAAGTCGTTTATGTACCACTAAACTTAACAAATGAACGGATTTATATTTAAGTCGGTTGCCCAAATAAACACAATTAACACGGTTATATTGGCAACCGATTTAAGAGGTTGCCTAAATAAATGCACGAGTAACACGGTTATATTGGCAATCGATTTAAGAGATACGGTAAAAATAAAATTAAAAAATTAATATATCCCATCTTATTTCGTGGTTAAGTCGGTAACTTGGAAAAACGACTTAATAAAATGAGGCGGTGACAATTTTGTAAATATTAAAAACTTGTTTAATGCGGTTTTATTGATAACTGATTTAAGACAGTTTTATTTCCCACTCCATAGCATTTGCGCTCTAAACCTCCCTCTTTTATCCCTAACCTCTACATCGTGAAGCACTTACAACTTGTATCCGACTTTACAACTGTTGTCGTTTTATCGTCACCACTTCATCCGTTCATTAAGACAGGTTTGATTCTCAAGTTAAATTACACATTTTACATATTTCGTTTTTTAGAAATTTCATTTTTTAGAATTTGTGTGCGGACATAATAGAGAGCAAAACAATAGTATTTTATATAGAAAGCATATAGATAGGGTGTAAACTTTACAATTTTAGTATTTTATATATTAAAGATATTAGACATGAATATTTTTAGGGTGAGT
Source organism: Cicer pinnatifidum (assembly GCA_037974775.1). NCBI lineage: Eukaryota > Viridiplantae > Streptophyta > Magnoliopsida > Fabales > Fabaceae > Cicer > Cicer pinnatifidum. Next base: position 41,910,339 of record JBBPBR010000008.1, on the reverse strand, counting down.
TTATTTTAGAATGGAGGGATCGTAACCTATATATCACATTTGATCAGATTCTACGTGGTTAACTCTGTGCACATTGTCACGGCACACATACACGCTCTTCAATGTTTTATTTAATCTAAATCAATTAGGTTTGTCCTTTTATTTTTTGGACGAATAAATTTTATAATAGTAAATAAACATAAAATAAATTTTGCTTGTTTAAAAAACAATTTTAAAAATTATTAATTTTTTTTATATAATATATAACAAATAAAGTTAAAATTTGACTAAAAAATACGATTCAGCGAAACAATTAAAAAATATACAATAACAATAGTATTTTATGTAGAAAGATAGATAAGGTGGAAACTTTACAAATGTAGTATATTATGTATTAAATCTTTAAGAAATTAAAGGAACCATTATTCCTGAAGTAATAGCTCTTATCATTGATGCACAGGAAAACTAATTAATTTTGAAATACATAAAAGAAATAGATTAAACTAATACACTTGAAAATGTGTCATGTTTGAACTATTTCAATCGGAAGTGTCCCATTTAAAATATTTCAATTATTATGTGGTTGTAAATTTTACAGATACTTATATATTCACAAAATAATAACAATAAGCAAGAAAACAGTAATATACTATTAGATTATTCTTAACTATTATGAATACGACACTTTAGGACAATAAATAAAAAGTAAACTATACATTTCCTTAACAATAAAATTGTTTTAGTTTTAATCTTTTACCTTAATCTTTACGGTTATTTATTTTTAACAAAAGTAGTTATGGATCGTAGTTGGATGAATGCTAATCATTTAAGTGAAGTGTATCAGAAAGGCGTGGAAGAATTTTTAGAATTTGCTTTAAAAAAACTTCCCAAAAATGAAGGAATTTTTAGTTGTATATATGATTTGATTGTTCTTTCTAATATTTTAGTATTATCTTTAATTGGTTTGTTATTTATAATAGGAGAAAAGAAAGAAGACACAAAATGATTCAATCTTTTGATAAGTACCCCACAAATTGTCTCGCGGGGGATATGCATTGCTAGAGAAGAAGATGATTCAAGAGAAATTAAAAGAAAGGCAAAAATCAGCTGGATATTCAGAAGTTCCACCTCCATCTCCACCATCACGCCATGAGATGTGGAAGAGAGCCTAACAAACACCATCAGGAGAGTACACATCAGAAGAAACATGTCTTATTGTTGAAAAAAATGTAAGTAAATATGTAATTCTAATTTATTAAATACATATTTATGCATAGCAAGTGTAATATATATATATATATATATATATATATATATATATTTTAAATTGTATGTTTTAGGATTCTCTTGTGGAACAAACATCTCAAGGAAACTTCCTTCCATTCCATCCAAAAGGACGTCAAGATATTTTGACGGAAGCTATTGGGCGACCTGAACACCCTAGTTGTGTTCGGGCATTTGGTAAAGGTGTGGTGATTCGCTAATACTTTGGATCACATTCTCGTGCATCCTCTACTCCACCTATTATGAGTAGCAACCAAATAGAGATCATAAAACCAGAGCTTACTAAGGTGATTAGAGAGGAAGTGATGCAAGATATATCATCTATGACTTTCTCTCAACAAAACAATAGTTTCCCAATTGGCTCTCCTAATACCACTTTACATGCAAGCACAAAATCCTAAAATATTATTTTAATGGTTAAGGTTGTTGAGGTATCAAAGAAAGATGATGTTCCACCAAAAAGAAAAAACTTTCAACTAAATTTTGTTGGACAATTGATGGTAATGACAATGAAAATGTCAAAGCCTTCAAATTATGAGTATGACTATTACTGTTATCGGCGATGCTACCGTGGGATTCGAGCCCGGTACCTGGGGGATAAGTACCGCCTCCACACATATTCCACTACTAATTGAGCCAACTCAATTGGTAGTGGGATTTGTGTGGAGGCAGTACTTATCCCGGGGCGAGAAGATCGTGAGGTAGCATCGCTGGTAACGGGAATGGTCGGGGTGTTACAAAAAAAGGCGGCTCAATTGGTAGTGGGATCTGTGTGGAGAGACGGTACTTATCCCCCAGATATCGGGCTCGAATCCCACGGAAGGCAAAAACTCGCTATTTCCAACGGAGTGGTTAGGGGGGGGGGGGCGTGAAGATCGTGAGGTAGCATCGCCGGTAACGGGAATGGCCGGGGTGTGGGGTGTTACAATTGTAACAGCTGGTATTGTTGATTCATTGATGCAAGTACGTAAATTTTTACAAGTTATTATTGATTGTGTTTTTGTATGTTCGTATGATAAAAAATTATAAGTTGTTATTAATTGTGTTTTTTTAATATTCGTATGATAAAAATTATGATTCAATCGATATTGATTTTTTTTTGTTTAGATATTTGACGACTCGAGATCATTTCATCCATATCAAATTAAAAAAATTCAAGAATGCTGTGTGGATTTTATTTTGGAATTAATTGAAGAAAATGACGGTGCTTGAATATATATCTATTGAATATTGCTAAATGTGATTTTGTAATTTTGTTAATTGACATCTAATTTTTTTTTCGTCTTGTCAAGAGTAGTCAGAAATGAGAGACATCTTTGTACTCTATATCTTGTATGAACTTCTGTTACTATATATTTTGGCTATTATACGGTTATATAAAATTGTGGTTAAAAGTACAAAATTTTGATTTGAAATTTAATACGAAATATTGTATTTATGTATATATGGAGCAGGAGCATAAAAAAATGATAAAATTATTAAAAAAATGAGAAAATTATTTTAACTCCATCTATTAAGTTTGTTGATAAAAAAAAAACCGACTAAAAAGGACGAATGTTTGTTAAGTTAGTTTATAAAACGACTTAAAAAATAACATGTTTATTAAGTCATTTGTTGTTAACTCGGACATAAAACTGACTTAAAATATACATTTTAACTGAATTAAAAAGATAAAATTCTACTAGTGAATTCACAATTTAAACACGACCATATGTTACTGGACTGCTTGCTTGCAGAAAACAACAGCTAGTCGAGTAATGTCATGTGGTCAATAATTAACCAACGGCTACAAAGCAACTATTTATATTTAATAAAAACCGATTAAGGTAATACTAAAACCATAAAGAAAGTTAATGAAAAAACACATTTATTGTCAACGTAATAAAAAACCGCTAAAAGCAAATAATTACAATTTATTTATTTGGTTTATGTTTCAAGACATTTGTGTTAAAAAAATGTGTTAATAATAAAATTAAAATAAATTACAATTTAAATATAATAAAAATTGTTTATTACTTTTAAAATGATAAAAAAATAATACAAAAGGTTCTTGTTAGAAAACAGGGTTAAATCTCCATGACATTCACAAGCTCATAGTCATCATCCAGACACTCACCAACTCAAAGTCCCCAACCAACCAGACACAGTAACAAGTTCATTTCACCAACCAGTCAGACAGTATCACCAACTCGTAGTTATCAGCCAACCAGATACTATCACAAACTCATAAGCCACAAGTCATAAATTCATGAGTCAGTTAGCTGATAAGCCTGTCCAGACTCATTAGCTTTCATGAACTCACCAATTGTGTTTGCTCATTAATTGTGGAAGTTAATTAATGATAGAGTTGAAAGAAAACATGAACATATTTTAAATGTTGCTTGTTGCGTTATGTGTCAATATAACTTACTTAAATATTTAGAGTCTTATGCCATTGAAGATGTTGTTCATCTCATTAATAGAATGTCTACCCCTTTTTTATCAAATAAATATCATTTGGAGTGTTTACATAATTGCTTACCTGATTTGAATAGTTTAAAACATTTTAGATATTTGTGTTATGCCTCGACTATTAGTTCTCACAAGTCCAAGTTTGATGTTAGAGCAAGAAAATCTATTTTCTTAGGATTCAAAATAGGATCGAAAGGTTATGTCTTATATGAAATAAATAACAAAGAGGTTTTTACATCAAGGGATGTGAATTTTAAGGAATTAGTCTTCCCTTACGACAAGAATCATGAGAATTCAACATCCATCAAATGAAAATACATAGATGATGAGCACACTAATGAAATTCCTAACATATCATGGCTCGACTCCACCTAAAAGTGATATAGCTGGATCAACAATGGATTATGGGTTTGCACAACCTTCAACCATACCAACAGAAAGACAACTCTTTTACCATAAATTCACCTGGTGTTAGTCTATATAACACACCTCAGGAAACAAGTCTAACGAGGTCTGGTATAACCATTAATCAACCAGTTTATTTGGATTATTATGTATGCAACATCTACAAGGACAATGACAGAAAAGGAGTACTCCTTATCATATCTCTATTTATATTTCTTATGATATTTTCTCCCCTTTACAACACAATTTTAGTTTGTCAATTTCTGATGAAACTAAACTAAGAAATTTCTCTGAAGCCAATAAGGTAGAGCACTAGATCAAAGCAATGAAATAAGAACTAAGAGCTATCCAGTCCAACAACACATGGACATTAGTCACCTTGCCACAAGAGATCACACTTATTGAAAGCAAATGGGTTTATAGGATTAAGAGAAAATATGATGGAACCATTTATAGATACAAGGTCAAATTATTTTTCAAAATGATACAACTAAAGGGAGAGACTAGATTACTATGATACTTTTAGTCTAGTTACAAAGATCACAACTGTCAGAACTTTGTTATCTTTGGTTTTACTTTACAACTGGAACTTGCACCAACTAGACATAGACATAACATTCCTCTATGGTGATCTACAATAGGATGTCTATATGATACTACCTCTAAGAATGACTTGAAGTAGCAATATCAATTAGAAGAAATGAAGGTTTGAATTGTGATATTTTTAAAAATTTAATTCATGCATTTAACTTTAATTAATTCAGGAACAATCTTTGTTTTATATAATTTAATCTCTAGAACGTTCACAATGTGTAAGTTTAAATAAAATAATTCAATTTATAAACAAGTGAAATGTGATTTGTGAGTGCAAGATAAATATAGAGAAGGAATAAAAATATCACCCAAAGATGTATCATAATTAAGTTTTCTTTTAAATTATTCCTTATCACCTAACAAAAACAAAAACAAAGATTTTCAAAGATTTTTAAGTATCAAATAAGTTAAATAACTACGTAATAGAAGGTACAACTCGTTAACAACCCAAAATGAATCAAGAAGTGCACAAAGTATTTTCAGGTTAAAATATTTTTGAATAATATTTATGCAATTAAATTATTATTATTAAAGTATCACTAATCATTTAGTACAATAAAATAAATTTTTTTTTTAAATTTAAAATTTTCCCTTAAAATACTTTTCAACAAAACACATGTCAAAATTAATAAAAAAAAACAAATAAATCCAAGCATTTTTAAAATCAATAAGATTCTTTTATTTCTTTTTGACAAAATCAATAAAATTTCTAAAAATTCACCCGTACTTTAACCATAAAAAAAATTCTTCTTGAATATTTCAAAACTCTAAATCTCATTATTTTCAACTTATATTTTGAAAGAAAAATTATTCCATTACACAAAATCTTCTAAAATGGTTATACACCATGTCAAGGCTTCTAAAAGCTATTACTAGAACAAATATTCTATATTTTATTATAAACAACACATATTCAAATTTGATGTAAATATTTTGCTACTCTAAATCTATTATATATATTTGAAACAGACCCCCGAATGCCACCTCATTCTATTTCATCCACCTATACAAACATTTCCCACATCAGGCAAAAAGTTGATGTGGACCTACCTCTCCTCCTTTTTTCCCTCTCAATCATGCTCTCAATGTCTAATCTGATTCAATCCTCCTCCTTCACCAAATTCTTTAATCTCTTTAATTCACATTTCTCCTCTTTCTTCCACAATTTCTTTAATACCTCCAAAATTTATTTGACAATATTATTTTATAAAATAAAAATTTATATTCTATTTGACAGAAAATACACAAATTTATTAAAAATAATCATAAAATACGAATATTTGAAAATTTATTAAAAAAAGTTACTCCCGATGCCACAACAACTTCTTTTTTTTAAAAAACTCTTGATAAAATATAATAATTTTTTTTACAACAACTTATAATGCTCGCAATTAAAACATAATACTAATGAAACAAATAAATTTAGACTACACTACAATATAATTCAACATTAACATTTTTTTAAAATAAAAAATATTAAATAGTCAATCAAAGTACAATGAGTCAAACAATTTTCCTATATAATAAGTTATCATACTTATTTTACAAAATATTTTATAAATTAAATTAGATGATTGTGATAAACATTATTTTCCCTTATTTTAATTTTCCTAATCATATTCAATTATTACAAGTCAATAAAGTAATATTATAAGATAACTATATTTATAATACATAAAATATTACTTATAAAATTTATAAAATTAATTAATTAATATTCGTGCAGCACGCAGGTCATAATCTAGTTTTTAAGAAATTCATCATAAATTTTATTTTCACTACAAAATCTACAACATTATTTTAAATCAAACCACAATAGTAATGACAAGAATCACTAGACTTTTACTAAAGCCAACTTAAATTGGAAATAAACATTTTCTACTCAAAATTGAAACTTTAACACAACACATATAATTTGACAATCAAGCTTTGTGGGGTTTAAGTTGTAATCTAAAAATACAGAAAAATAACAAGTTGACATTTAAGTAAGCAAATAAAATAATCTCACAATAATTAAAATTAACATAAACAAGAACTAAAAATTGTCGACACACAACTAATCATTAAAAAATGCTGCTTCAGATTTTTATCATAAAGCAATGAAGCATAAATTTTTTACAATTAAGAAGTTACACACCACATGATTCTTCAAGAGTTAGACAATGAAACTCATCGATAAAACAAATAAAATTCAGAAAATTAATTAGACAATTTTTAAAAGTTATTGGTTACTTGGTAGGGACCTCAAATACACCACCCAAAGTTGTTACACATTAGGTAGTAAGCACTTCAAAGACATATATTGTCATAGAAAAATATTAAGCACATAACACAATAATATTTGGTAAAAATCAGACAATGAACATATTACACAACAAACACAACTAACATGACAATCATTAGAGTGACACTTGATCGAAACTTGTCCCACTCTGCCTGATTGAAGACACATGCTCTGATACAACTACGTGACAACTCAAACCAAAATACCTTAATAGTAGCATTTTTAAAATAATTTTCAAAAACAAATTCAAAGCGGAGAGAAAATCACTTCAATAAAAGGGTAAAACTCCTTTCAAATTTTATTTTAAAAGAAATATGTCAAAATATTAGTTTAAGGTATCACATTCCCAAAAATACCATTGCTACTCAATATAATATTAGATTCCCTTATTATAACCATAAAATAGAGTAAACTACTCTCTTTTGAAAAATACATTGTTAGTATCCTAGTCAATAAACATAATTAATTATAAGATAATTCTTGATTGTCAATAATTTTATAAAAATATATTTCAGCTCAAGACTCGATAAAGTACAATAGAAGACTCTACCGATATAACGTATCAAAATATAGATTACCAACCAACAACTTGAAATGCATTTTCGCAAACGCGTACATACAAACAATGAATGGAGTGGGTTACAAAATTATATTGATAGTCTAATATAAGTAAGTAGAACACATAAGTAGCAATGGGAATAGGCTAGGCCGTCCGTCAGGGGCCTATGACCTGACCTACTTAGGGCCTGGTCTATTTAATAAAAATGTTAGGCTTAGGCTATTTTTAAAGTCTATTTATTTAAATAGGTCAGAATCAAGTTTATAAAAAAAGCCTATTAGGCTTGATAGGTCGGCCTACATATATTTTATTATTTATTAATTTTTTTATTATTATATTAATAATATTATTTCCTATTTTAAATTTTATCAAATAGACAATCACTCAGTAGTCATTCCATATTCGATAGACGTTCTATATTTGGTAGTTAGTCGTTCCATATTCAATAGCTATTCAATTAGTCAATCACTCAATAGTCGTTCCATATTTATTTGAGAGGTAATAATGGGTGCATTTGTTTCAGAAAAAATCTATTTTTTGAAACCAAAAATCATTTTTTAGGGTTTAAAGGATGTTTGTTTCAGATTTTTTTAAAATCATTTTGTTAGAAAAATTATTTTTTGTTTAATATATGTAGATATGTACATTGATATTGGTATGTGGAGAGCATTTAAATGTTTTAATATGAATAAGGCTTTAAATTGGCTTCCAGACCAGGCCAAACCGAAAAAAAGTATATGATAGTCCGTACGACTGGGTTAGGCCTAAAAAATTAATCATAGGTCAGGCTCAGACCTTTCAAAGCTTGACCTGACGTGACCTATTCTCACCCCTACACATAAGTAGTCAACACAGAGTTGTCTTAAAAATGTCACTGTATATCAAAACATTCAAGAAATAATATCATATTATAACATCAAAATTACTCAAGAAAAATCAATACCTCATTTTAACATCAAGCTATGTATACTCATTAAATCTTTATGATCCGAATAAAATACATGTCATTAAGGAACCTCTACACAAAAAATCACTCATATAAATGTGAAAAATAGACCCGCCACAAATATAATTTTCATGAAGATGCATATGTCATGACATACTGATGCATTATCACAATCAAATATATCCACACATCTCACTAAGATACATATGTCATGACATGATAATGTGTTATCAAAATCAAATATTTCTACATAGTCCACTAAGATCACGTCATATGCTTTACGAATCACTTATACAAAATCATCACCTCATTAAAAAAATGACTAGTATCATACATCACATGTTCTTATCATGAAAATCATAAACAGCCATCATAAAAATCAAAGTTTTCGCCTAACACATCATGCAGATCATATATTCATAAACAACTATCACAAAAATAAAATTTTTTACTACACATATCATAAAAATCATATATTCATAAACAACTATCATAAAGTTCGAAGTTTTCATCACTCATATCATGAAAATCAGATGTTCATTACTAGAAAGTTTAATCACTTATATCACAAAATTTAAGCTTTCATTGCAAACTTATAAAAATTAAACTATTCATCATATGTCACATAAAAATTAAAACTTTCTCACACGTATTATAAAAATTAAAATCTTTTAACATATATAACATAAAAACTTAAATTTTCTTCGTATACACTACATATTTACAAAGTTTAAATAACACACCACCTTATTAAAGCTTCTAATTCATATTTTAATCCTACAAGTTCCAATTTGTCATATTAGTTCAATTATCATTAAATAGTGTTACCGCCATACATAGCGATCTTCAATTATTAGTGTATAATATAGCCATTGTTCACACATCGTTTTGGACTTGATTTCACTAAAACCAAACTTAAAATAAAGAAAAACAGTGCATATTATAAATAATAAAGTCGAGTATTTTACAGATAAATTAAAAAGGTTAAAAATCTAAAAATAGTATAATATAACTACTAACTCAAAAAATTTGAACAGAAGCAAATACATTTTTTTAGACAAATATCATACCCGTGATGAATTTTCTCTATGTGGATTTAACTTCTCTCTTTCTCTCTTGTGTACTCTGAATTCTCCTCTAGTCACACTATCCATTCCCATTTTTTCTATAGAACTACAGATTAAACTTTCTTTAAATATTTTACTCATATCGGTCAAGCCCATTAAATCCCTATTTTGTTTATTTTATTCTTTTACTAATTAATATTCTTCTAACTTATTTTTCTTATCCACAACTAAATTATTATCTATAAAACACTCTTACTAAATTAATTTCATTCTTAGAAAATAACTATAACAATCTTATAAACAAATATCGACAATATATTAACTACTAAATCAAATAAATATGTATAAAATAGACATACCATGACAAACATACATAGAAAAATATTAAGTGTAATATTATTAATATTTCAAAATTGATATTTAATAAAATAAATTTATTAAAGAAATTATCCTTAGAAATATATCAATAATAAATAAAACTCTCATATTCATCACAATTATAAAATATTATTGCTTTAAATATTCACAATAAAATACTGTCATTTTTTTTTTACAAGAAACTACT
>JBBPBR010000008.1:41880200-41899986 GCA_037974775.1 Cicer pinnatifidum | reverse complement strand
GTCAAAAAGATAAAATAAGTAAATAAATACAACATCAATAAAATACAATAATTACTAAATCATAATAAATATATATATAAAGTCTACATGTTATAGTAAGTACATAAAAATAAAGAAAGTCAATAACATATTACTAATATTTCAAGATTATTATTTATAAAATAAATAATTAAAATAAGATATAGTTAGAAGTTGACATTTAAATAAGAAAATAAAATAAATTCACATCAATTTAAATTAACATAAACAAAAACTAACAATTTCTAACACACAATTAATCACTAAAAATTGTTGCTTCAAAAGTTTAACAAAAAACAAACAAGCATAAATTTTTTTACAATTAAGAAGTTACACATAACTGAATTCTTCAACAATAAGAAAGTGCGACACATCAATAAATGAAATAAAAGTCAGAAAATTAATCAGACAACTTAAAAAAAATTATTGACTATTTGTATAAGGATTTCAAAAACACCACAAAAAATTGCTAAGCAACAATCAATAGATGTCAAACAACTTCAACAATTAGATAGTAATCACTTCACAAGGCATATATGGTCATCGAAACATATATAGCACATAAAACAAAAATATTTGGTTAAATTCAAACAGTGACACAACTGACACTTCATCAAAACCTTACTAACTCCGACGTGATTGAACATACTTACTTTGATACCACTATGTGACAACTCATACTAAAATACTTTAATAGTAGCATTTTTAAAATACTTTTTAGAGAGAAATTCACAGCGGAGAGAAAACCACTTAAATAAGAGGATAAAACTCATTTCAAATTTCATTTTAAATGAAATATATGAAAATAATAGTTTAATGTATCACATTGACAAAAGTATCATCGCTACTCAAAATAATATTTGATTCCCTTATTATAACAATAAAATAGAGTAAACTATTCGTTTTTGAAAAATATATCGTCAACATCCTAGTAAAAAGACATAATTGATTATAAGATCATACTTGATTGTCAATAGTTTTATAAAAATATCTTTCAACTCAATACTTGATAAAATACAATAGAAGATTCTCCACTGATATCACGTATCATAATATGGATCACCAACTGACAACCTAAAATGCATTTTTGCAAATGTGCACACACGAATAATGAAGGGAAGAGTTTCAAAATCATGTTAATATAATATATGAGTAAGAAGAACACGCAACTAATCAACATAGAGCCATATCAAACCTATCACTGTATATCAAAATATTCAAGGAATAAAATTATATTATAACATCAAAATTACTCAAAGAAAATCAATACCTCTTTATAGACTTGCACACACAAAGCGGATTCAGGGTGTTTATTAGAGGATGTATAAGAACTATGTCTTCTTCTGAGCATATACACTTATTAGAGCATTGTGTTCCATTAGAATGTGGATTTTCATCAGAGCATACATTGTTTGCTAGAGTTAGACGAGATGCTTGATGCAATTATCATAGATAGACAATCACTTGTTTGTCAAGTTTATCAGAGGCAAACAATTAGATGCTTGTTGTAGTCATCAAATACAGACAAATTAGAGCATTGCTTATATTTATCAGAATCACTAGAGGCACGTTTCAGTTCACGTTCACCAAACTTAACATAAGGAATTCAAAGTTGAGTTTTAATGTTTCTTCATCTTAGTCCAATCACTAGAGAATACAATGTAGGATCATACGCAATTCACTTGATATGCGAACTGAATATTTAATCAGAATATTAGGGCTTTAAATTGTTCCCACAAAATGATTTTGTTATCATCAAAAATAAGTGGGGGTCATAGTTTTTCTAACCAATTTGATTCGAACATCATTTTCGTTTGCTCGAGCAAAATGCAAGATATCATCTATCAAAAATAGATGTGAATTATGAGGAGTTCCCCTCATAATTTTGATTCAATGGATCTTATTTTTCCCTATTTTGTTATGTAATAGACCAAAAAGAACGTCACCACATAAAATAAAGAGATAAGGTGGTAGTGGGTCATCTGGTCTCAATCCTCTTTCATGGAAGAAATTTTTACTCGATTCACCATTTAAGAGGGTGTGATATGAAATAGAAGAGATACACCTAATGACATTTTTAAATAGTTTTGATGGGAAACCCATAGACAAACGCGTGGCTTTGATGAAGGGCCACTCGAGTCAAACATATATGTTTTCCATATCAAGTCTCAGCGCCATCATGCCTTCTTTCATTTTTTTTCCTTCTTTTTTGGCCAATGGAACCATTTCAGGGAAATGAGAGTATTGTTAGTGATTAACCTCCGGTTAATAAATGTTAATTGCTCTTCATTAATTATTTCTCGTAGAATGGACTTTAGTATATTAGTAATAGATTTTGTACCCTTTTTTATAACTACACTACAAACAGTAATGGGTCTAAATTCGTTAAGGGAATATGGGTTTTTGACATTCGAGATTAGGGAAATGTATGTCTTGTTATTTTTCCCTTTGGATTGATGGTTTAGGATATCTAGAATAAGGCTTTCAACATCTTCTCCTATTATGTGCCAATACTTTCAGAAGAAAAATGTGTTGAAAACAAGTTGATTTTATACTTAGAGTTTGATATTAACAAAAATATTTTATGAGAATAATATATTTGGCTTCACATAGTATGAAAGAAGATTCGTATTTTTGAAGACAAACTAAAATAAGATTTGATTCAGATTTATAATTAAAGAAAATATTTGACCAAGTTAAAAAGAAGAAAGTATCAAGATCTGAAGAAAATATGATCAACATCTTACCCGCAATAAGATATAAATTATTTACAAGAATATTTAATAAAGATTTATCACAAAAAGATATGAATTATTTACAAGAAGATTTGATTAATGTTTATTACAAGAAGATATGAAATATTTACAAGAAAACTTGATCAATATTTATCTACAAGAAGATATGAATTATTTACAAGAAGATTTGATCAAGATTTATCATAAGAATATATGAAAGATATGATCAAAAATTGTTACAAGATAAAACACTCCAAAGAAGATACATTTATTATTTGCAAAGATATGATTCAGATTTTGACAAAGGAAAAAAATACTAAATTGAACTTAGTCATATTCCTACTTGTAAAAGTTCTAGAACCGGTCAAATACTATGCTTTCTCCCAAATCAAAGCAAGTAATAGGAAGAAAGTTTCATCTGAAGAATTTGTGAAAACAATCTTAAAAAATACAAACAATATCAATCTAAAGAATTTACAAACTCAATCTTAACAAAATATGAATTGTATCAATCTTAAAAATTTACAAACTCAATCTGAACAAAATCGAATAGTATCAATATAGAGAATTGATAAACTCAATATGAACAAAATACGAACAAAATCAATCCGAAGAATTTGCAATCTCAATCTGAACAAAATGCATCTTGTTCATAATTATTTTTGAATACGATCATTATTGACCAAACTAGGAATGAATATACAATTCATAATTAAACAAGGACTAAATTGAATCCCTAATTTTATCTAAAACATATACTTAAGGCTGAAGAAGAATACCATCGAAAAATCAGAAAAGTGAGTAAGAACTCAAGCTCAAAATTCCAAATTTATCTTAGAGTTCAATGAGATACACACTTGTTCGAATGAGAAATATTTCTAAGTATATTTCTTAGAGTGTGATAGTCATTGTTATAATCAACTTGTTATAAGCAACTACTCAAGTTCTAAACCTTTGTATTCAAATCCGATAGTGGTGTTTGTCTGTCTTCAACAATTTGGGGTTGTAGTTTGTGTGGTGAAGAATTGGCTGATAGAGTCAAGGTGTTTGTGTTCTTCAAAAGTGTTGGGTAGTTAGTTTGTTTGAGAAGACTGACTTGGAGGGTCAAGTGCTTTGCAATTGAAGTTGTTGAATCAGTGGATTAAATCATTTTGCGTGAAGGGAATGGATATAGCCAAGTTAGTGGCGAACTAGAATAAATTACTTGAGTCACTTTATTCCTGCACTCCTTAGTTTCGTCATTGCTTCAACTCCATGTAAATATTTAAGCCTGAACTAGTTTAATTAAATAATGAAAAAGTTATCAACTCAATCGAATATAATTCATCCCCTTTTCTCGTGTTTGCACCTTTGAAATATAGGTAGGCTTGCAACTTTTAAAGGATGCCTTTTATTGATTACTTTAGTACTGTATTCCGTTGTAAATGGCTTTTCACACAGTCCTTGTGACCATATGAAAGATTATCTTTTACCACCACCCAAGTTTCCTAGATTTCTATCAACTCACCTGAGGATAAGATTTCTAAGAAATAGTCTTCCAATACCTTTTCCATATTTTCCTCCTTCTTCTCTCTCTCTAGTAGATACTCTTAGCACCTTTTAACTTCTTTATTTCTTTTACTTTATTCTCTATGTGGCTTTACCATGTAAGAATTTTGTATTTTTGTATCCATCTTTTAGCCAAACTTCTCTACTACATTGCATAGATGGTTTCTCCAATTTGTAGTAACTTAGAGTGATTATTCTCTACTTCTCTAAAATTTGCTATTTCATCCTTCTCTATAGCCCAACTCTTGAAATCTAGCAATTTTTTCTGAATACTATATATTTCTTTGTGGATATTTCTCATTTGGCAGTCCTCAAAATCCGAGTCAAGCTTTTGAAGATTGTTTATCTAGACAACACAAGTACTTCTAAAATTCCTCCATCTCCTAACAATCAACTCTTTATATCTTTCATCCTTGGACCAACATTCTTCAAATTGAAAAAGATAGACTCTCTTCTTTTTTACATTATACTCATGCACCTCCAATAAGATCATGAGAGCAACATGATTAAATCCATATCTAGGTAAGTGGAATACTCTTGCTGGAGAGAACCTATTAAGGAATGCTTTTGTACCAAGGGTTCTACAACATCTTCTTAAATGTGCAAAAACACGAAAATGGGGATTTAATTGTATTTTTCCTTATTAGATACTTCTTTTCAAAATTTGTTTCGAGATACTTAGAATAGATAAACAAATCAGAGGTAGCAATAAACCAAAGTAATAGGACAGAGGGGTAAACTTGGTTTCGTGTTGTATATTCTAAGCAGAATGATTAAAATGAATTACACACTTAGAACATAGCACTAAGCACTAAATAATATAAATTGAATAGGTTCCTTTGCTTTGAAACTGAAACCTTGAAACTGAATACTTAGAGAGTTTTTTGCATTCGTAAGGTTTTTTGATTTTTTGTGTTGTGCATTCTTCTTCAGAATTGATTCCTTTATGTTACATGAATTAGGGTTTCAATATTGTCTCAAACAAATTTTGAGTGCATCTTTCTCGCGTGAGGTCAACAAAGATCTTCACAAAAAAGAAAACTTGATAGGTTTAGTTTGGGAATATGGTCGTTGAAGCTTGATTAATTCCAAAATGAATCTTTAACTAAATTTTCTAGAATGATTATATGCCAAAATGTTTGGATAGTGCTTTAAAATAATTCTCCTTGAATCTTTAGAGTGTATTATCTTCCTTGTGTGTGGTCAACAAAGATCTTCACAAAAAATAAACCTTGATAGATATGGTTTAGGAATATGATTTCCAAAATGAATCATCAAACAAATCTTCTAGAATGATTATGTGTGAGAATGTCCAGATAGCACATGAAAATAATTCACCTTGAATCTTCATAGCATATCTTCCTTAAGCGAGGTCAACAAAGATCTTCACAAAAAATAAACCTTGATAAAGTGGTTTAGGAATTTGAACATTGAAGCTTTTGCTAATTCCAAAATGAATCTTCAATCAAATCTTCTAGAATGATTTTGTTCGAGAATGTCCAAATAGTGCTTTAAAATAAATCACCTTGAATCTTATTTAATACACTTTTTAATAACAGTGGGAATATATCATTGTATGTTCTTGGACCATCAGAGTTATGAAACAACTCAGTCTTCATCATATCGTTGACTTTACATCAAAGTCGTTGACTTTCTTCATCATAACATAAATTGATCACCGGAGTAAAATGTTGTGTTGCTTGGTTCATGTAGTCAGAGGTAGAGGTAGAACTACATGACATAGAGTTAGTGGCATGGGCAACGTCACCTTGTTGTATTTTCATAGCATATTGCGTATCAGAGGCAACATCTTGGAGCAAGTTGCAGTTTTCAAAGCAAGCATAAATTTAGCTTTGAAGGCAACTCGAATAGAGGCACGCTTCAGTCTTTAGAGATAGACGTGCAAAAGCTTTAGAGACATACAGGGTAAATACTTTAAAAGAAAATCTTTAGAGGCAGATGCACGCACATAACAATGCGTGTAATAACCAGAGTTTGAACATTGTGTTGACTTCTGTTGACTTCACTTGATTTTGATGTCTTCATTTTCTCTAGTGTCTTTGTTTCCTATGACATCTTCACTTCATCTGATATTGTTTCCTTCGTTTCTTGGTTCTATTTACAACACATTCAATGAAATCATTAGTACAATAAGTTATTCTCACAAAGTACATTTTGTTATCATCAAAACATGATGAAAGAATTGTTTTTATAACCAACTTGATTCCAACAATCTCCCCATTTTTTATGATGACTAAAAACTAATTTTTTTGAACAAGTTATTTAACAATAAAAACAAAGTAAAACAATAACAGTCAACAAAACTCCCCTAACTCTAACATGAATTTAAATGTAAGAGTTATAAGAAACATTCCAACAATTTCTCAAAGTATATACTCCCTCATTTTTAAAAGATTTAAATCAGAGTATATATAGTTTATTTTAAGATTGTTCGCAAAACCCCGTCTCCCCCTTCAGAAAAAAAGAGTGAACGACTGTCAGTTAGAGCATTCTACATAAATCATACACAAACAACAAGATTGAAGTGCAAATTTTAGAAAGTCAATATAGATTCAATGTATAGGAGTCTTATTTAGAATAGGTTTGATACAAAATATGTTTTCAATATGACATGCAATATTGATTGTCTTTATCCAAAAGTTCTTAACAACATTTGTTTCATGCATCATTGCACGCACCATTTCTTGAAGAGTACTATTTTTCCTTTCTACAACACCATTCGATTGAGGTGTTCTAGGAGAGGTGAAATTGTGTAAAATACAATTCCTTTCACAGAATTATTCAAAAAGTTTGCTTTCAAACTCGCCTCCATGATCACTAAAAATAGTTACTATTGAAAATAATTTTTCATTTTGCATTTGTTTGCAGAAGGTAGTAAATCCCTTATTTGACTCATCTTTGTGCTTTAAGGAACTTAACCCATGTCCAACGGGAATAACCATCAACAATGACAAGTCCATATTTTTACCACTTATAGAGGCAGTTTGAACTGGACTAAAAAGATTAATGTTTAAAAGTTCAAAAGGTCTGTTTGTGGAAACAATGGTTTTAGGAGAAAAACATTTTTTTTGTGAGTTTTCCTTTTTGACAAAAATCACAAAAAACTTTTTGTAAGATTTGGAAAGCCTTGAACAAGTTGAAATTTGTTTAATTTTTTAGATTAACCTCAAATTGGCATGACCCAATCTTTTGTGCCAAATCATCTGTTCATCATTCACAGTCATAAAACATTTAAATGGCCCAATCTTTTCTCCCATCATATGTCACAATCATCCACTGTCTAGACACCATGACTAGCCTTTAAATTTGGCTTGTGAGAACATAGCAATTTCCTCATCCACAAACTCCTTTCCAAAGTCAAAGTCAACATCAGCCATTAGAGCCTAATCAGCTTGCTCTTCATCATCAAAGAATTCATCAGAGTCATCCCATTTAGCCATTAGAACATTCTTCTTATACTTGGAATCTTTCCTCTAGAACATCTATTCTCCATATTGGGACATTTTGACTTGATGTGACCAGGTTTATTGCATCCATACCATATGATGTTTTTCTTGTTAGACTTATCATAATTTCCTTTTTTGGACAACTTAGAACCTTTTTTAGGGAAAGAAATCTTCTTGTTGTGCCACATCCTTTGATTTTTTCTACTGCTTGTAGAACTTTCTTTTGCTTGGATCTAAGAGCCAAAGTCTTTTGTGGGCTCATCCTCTACAACTTCAATCTCGTGAGACCTGAGAGAAATTATTAAATCCTCTAAACTAAGACTATTAAGGTCTTTTTCTTTTTAAATAACTATAATCTTGGATCTCGACTTTCTAGGCAGACTCCTTAGGATTTTCTTGTCATGATCCATTGTTATGTAGCTCTTTTGAAGCAATTTAAACCCTGATACTAGATTTTGAAAACTAGAAAGGCTTCATCACTAAAACCATACATGTTGAAAAGTGGATCTTTTCCCAAACACTATAAGGTGCTCATCCTTGAGACTGAGCTATGATACCAATTGAAGGTGCAAAACACGAGAAGAAGTTTGAATTGTGTTTTTCTTAAAATCTTCTTTTAAAAATTCTTGTTTAGGATACTTATAACAGATAAACAGATGAGAAGCAGCAATATTTTATTCCATTGTTCATTTTCCATTTTAGGTAAGGGGATGCTCTCATCTTGATTTTGTAGGCTATATTTTATTCTTCAATATCCTCATAGCTCTCTCCCTCTTTATCACCACTTCATCCTAGTTCTGATTCGGCGATCAATCCTTCCACTAACATAAGGGAAATTTTGGAGGCGTTCATACTTGAATAAAACCTTTAGGTTTCGACATAATAGTAAACCACAATCCCTCTTTGAGAGGTTTCCTCAAATCAATTGATTTTTTAACTCTAAGAAATTTCCCCAATCTACATTCATCCCACTTATCTATCTCTTCAAAGAAACCAATCAAATTCCCTAACTTTCATGCCATCGCATCAGTTCGCATATTTAGTGGAAGTTCGTAGATTTGAATCACGAAAGATACATGAGTTATTTCCACTTCCGCAAGTTGTTCTTCCCTCAAGAAACGTTCAAGGATCAAGATATTCCGATCGAAGCTCCAAGGTCATTTTTTTAGCACACTGTCAACATCATGTTTTGAAGAAAACCGAAGTAGGAAAATGTTTTTGTTGAGATCTTGAACATCAACTGGATTTTCAACCTCCAAGCTTGAGCTGTTGATTACTTGAAAGCACATACATTATAAAAATTGTCCATCGAGAGCTTTCCCATCAACATTATGTAGAACACTTCATCGTTTTAGATCACATTGTTCTGTTCTAATACCTTAGTCTCCATCTTTTGACAAGTTGATATCTTTCAACCTATCCATGAGAAAAAAAAAAAAAAGAGAGAGAAAATTGAAACAAGCAACCAGAATATACCTAGGTTAAAGCTGGGATGACCTAAATTGAGGTCAACATATGATGGACTCTGACCAAGAAAAACTTGGATGTGTACCACCCCTAACCCTAGTTTCTCAAGGGTGGACGAAAAAAATGTGAATTTGTGAGAAAATTAACGTTGAATCTGAAATTGGTGGTGCAACCTTGCCTTTATCATATAAGAATTGAGATATGTTTGGAACATAGTCACCTGGTTCGTAATTCTCTTTGGTACGTGGTACGGGTTCGGGTACGCGGTACGTAACCTTCAAAGTATTCGGTACGTGGGGGGTATACATAGTTGGTACGCTGTTTCGGTTCGTGGTACGTTTTAATATATAAATCGGTATGTTAAAATAAAAAACAAAAAAAATTAATGGTCTTAACACAAGAGTGGGAGTACTGGGTTATGTAAAAAATGGAAGAATTTGTAATACTAGTCCCACATCGGTTGTTTCTAAAATGTTAAAAGTTGAGTTATCTATATGAGTACAATAATTCTAAGTAGTCCCACATCGGTTGTTTCTAAAATACTAGAAGTTGAGTTATCTATATAAGTACAACAATTCTTGGCACAAGAGTAATTGTATATGTGCTTATACCACATTAGTACAGGAGTACGTGGCAATACAGTTAAAGTTATATATTAATGCAGTTAAAGATTATAGTAGTGAATTATTTGTCAATATTGGTGAACCGGTTCACAAATTTTGGTGAACCGGTTTGCAAAAGTACCGCGAATCGGTACTCACGAACCAATTCGCGGTTCGTAGGGGTTTTAAGAGAATTATGTAACTCTGTTTTGGAATTCTTGAGCATGAAAAAAAAAACTATTTTGGTTATACATATCGAAATGTATTAATAGCTCTTGTGATTGAGAGAAGAAAAATGATGAATTTTTTGAATTGAAAATAGAGAAAAAGAAATGAAAGGAGAAAAGTAGAACAATTAAAGTTTAGGATATTGTTCAAGGTGGATACCATAGATGTGATACCATATTTAAAAACATGGTAGAGGCTAACAAAAAGAGAAATAATTGAGAGAAAGATTGAATTATTTTGAATTTGATTCAATGAAAAAACTTGATTATTACAATTAATATATGATACTTTAAATATTGATCATAAACAAATTAATAAATTTTAACTAACTTTTAGTAAATATTAACCAACTTATAACTACCTATAACCAATTCTTAAACAATATTTAACACTAAATTATAATACATTGTTTTTTTTTTCACTCTTATTAATTATGATTTCAGTTAGACTAAGCACAACAAAATTCAAGAAGTTTTGATTTAATGTTATGGTGTAACTATCAAGATCTTCTAGAACATAGATTAGTCTTAGTGTTTTGAGTGATGTTAAAACTAGACTTGTCAGATGGTGAATATATACCTTTGTTGGTTCTCAATCTCAAACTCTTGCAAATAAAATTTGAATAAAAAAGAGTTCATGAAAAATCATGTTTTAGTATGCATAAACTTTGTTACATGTTCATAAATATTGACATAATTTGAAATGCATTAAAAACTTTTCATAAGTGATTTTTAACTTTGTAAGTCAAAAAACAAGCATATAAATCGACTCACAAGAGTAGTGAATCATATAACCACAAAACAAGAAGTTTTGTGAATCGACTCAGTCTTTGCAATTGTAAAAATTTGTATTCATGAAATGTGTGAGTTGACTCACAACTTTTGTGAATCGACTCACCAAGTCGGCAAAGTTAATTTTTGAAAATTTTATTTTAAAGTTATGATAGTTACAAAATTATTATTTCAATTAAGAAACATTAGTACTTAGTACTTTGTCAATCTTTTCATGCATCGTGTGAAGTTTTGTGAATCGACTCAGTCTCTGCAATTGTAAAAATTTGTATTCATGAAACGTGTGAGTTGACTCACAACTTTTGTGAATCGACTCACCAAGTCGGCAAAGTTAATTTTTGAAAATTTTATTTTAAAGTTATGATAGTTACAAAATTATTATTTCAATTAACAAACATTAGTACTTAGTACTTTGTCAATCTTTTCATGCATCGTATATAAAAAATAAAAATGTTAACCTTTTGGAACTTTAAAATTGAAAACTTATTACATTATTTAAATTGGGTTTGCAATTGAAATTTTGTGAGAATAAACAACATAGAGGAGATATATGTGTTGGGGTGTTTATTCCATACGTAAATCATCAAGGGGATAGTGATTGATCTTGTGTTGAAGGATTGAAATGGGGACATCTTTAGTTTTGGCTATAGATGTAGTTTCTCTAGGAACTACCTCTAAGGGTTGTTCTATATCTTTCATAACTCATTTAGTTTTGACAATTTTGTTCGTTATTGATTTTGTTTAATTTAAAGTTTGGTGGCGAATGTAGTATTTTCTGTTTTGATTGATAGAAAGACCTAAGAACTTAGAAATTTTTCTTTTGGATCATTATCATGTTTTAATTTGTTGAGATAAAATCTATCTTGTAATATTCTCAACATTAGAGATTTGATCTATTGTTGAAAGTTATGTTATTCTTTTTCTTTTATCAATCGTGCAATCATTAAATGTTTAACACTCTTCACTAGTTTGATCGAAGATCAAGTGTTTCATAACCTTCAATCAGACACTCTTTTTTATGTGAATTTATCAATCTCATTTGTGTTAATTGATAATAAAACCATTAATCTATGACATTTTCAAATTGTTTTCCACTACGAGATTGATAAATTCTAAAATAGTGTGAACTCTATTCAACCTCCCTTCTAAAGTTCATTTGAGCATACAATTTCTTGACTAATATGAGACCAAGTCTATTGATCAAACATGCCATTGAGTTTATTTGCATTGAACAATTTTGGATAGTGAGCATCTGGTTTGCAGGTAGATGTAAACAAAATGTGATTTTAAGTTGTATTTTAATGTTATTCTGCCCTTCTACCTGGGAGCCAAAAGAGAGGGAAGTAGTAGAGTTGTTTGCGTATTGGATGGATTCAAAATCTTTTTAGTTTTGTTATCAGATCATCCAATTGGTTTGATTTTAAAATTAAATCCTGCCCAATTTTCATTGATTTGGATTGAATTCGTTTTCGGTTTTTATTATTGTATTTAATATATTATTTTGTATTATCTTTTAATTTAAATTATACTTTTGGTCTCTTAAGTTATTTTTAGGTTTCACTTTGATGCTTAAGTTACAAAGGTTAAACACTTTGATCCTTCAAATTACTTCCGTTCCATTTTAATCCCTTAAGTGACAAACGTACAATACTTTGGACTCTTAAATTACAAACATTATATAATTTGGTCCTTTTTAATAGTGTCATTGTAACTCAAGGAACCAATTTTTTTTTTTTTTTTGTAACTTAAAGGATCAAAATATTTAATATTTACAACTTAAGACTCTAAAACAAAATGAAAATAACTTGAAGGGACCAAAGTGTCTAATATTTATAACTTTTGAAACCAAATGAAATGAACAATTTAATCTTTTATTTGTGACAACCTTTCATAAAAAATAGTTACAAAAATTTTTAATAACTAAAGAAAAATTTTTAATAACTAAAGAAAAATTTTAACAACCTAATGCAAATAAAAGAGTACTCATTCCAAAAGTTATAGAGTGCCTGCAGGCGAGAGAAAGAAAATGTTTAGTAGAAAGAAAGAAACATACATTATGTAAATATATTTAATAGAATTTTTAAAATATGAAAATGTACATTCAATATATTATAAAGATATATATGTTGATATATTATCAGTTTGTATTGGATTTGATCGATTTTCACTATAGGAATCAAAAATTGATCCAATCCATTTAAAAAAATGCAGTTTTCTGATTCGTTTGTTGCGGTTTTACATTAGATTGGATGTGAACACCCCTAAACGTAGTAGATTATGGAGAAAGAGTAATTAAGGCAAATGTACCCTCTCCTTAAGTGATCACGTTTCTATGTGGTCACAACTCATGATGACATGTAATGACATTGTGTCAACCTTACGATAAGATAGAAATTTTTGTTTAATAAATTAAAATTTTCTATAAAATTTGGACGATCCATTACATGTAATCCGTAGGGTCGTTAAATTTTGAGATAGAAATTTCTTTCTTTAAATCAAATTGCTATAATATATGATCACTTCAATTTTAGTCCATACAGAACAATTTCCTTGGACCTTATAATTTCAAATTACTTTTAACTTAGGTCCCAAGCCTCCTTTTATTGCTATAGTGACCCGAAAAAGATGGGGTGTTAGCTATGATTAAACTTGACTCATCAAAATCTATTATTAATCACCTAATTAACTATATTAATTAAAAAAATTATCATTTATTAAAAACAAAAAACAATTATTTTATTAAAATTAATAATAAAAA
Organism: Cicer pinnatifidum; assembly: GCA_037974775.1. Taxonomy (NCBI): domain Eukaryota; kingdom Viridiplantae; phylum Streptophyta; class Magnoliopsida; order Fabales; family Fabaceae; genus Cicer; species Cicer pinnatifidum. The sequence continues at coordinate 41,886,372 of JBBPBR010000008.1, read as the reverse complement.
TATTAAAACAAATTTATTAAAAGGAAACTATGGATCTTCAAATTAAAATCCAGATTCTCGATCAATACTCATGAACTTGAATCTAGAAAGTTCAAACTCTTCTTTAATTTGCTTTTTTCCTCTCCAACCCCAAAATCCAGATCCAAAACAAAGTAGAACAAATCTAAAACAAACACATATCTAGAACAAATCCATAACACTTGAGGAAACCAAAACAAACCCAACATTCTAGAGAAAGCCAAAGCTCTGTCATAAACTCAAACCTTCATTAATGAGTCTAATCATAGGTGACATCTCAGCATTTTCAGTCAATTAAAAACAAGGATTTAATTAAAAGTAAGGGAGGGATAATATTAAAAGTAATTTGGAATGACAAAGTTAATTAAAAAGAAAATTGTTTAGCAATGACTAAAATCAAAGTGATCCTATATTATAGTGACCAAAAACATATTTAAGTGTGATTAAGAATTTGCGAAGGATTTAAAGAGTAAATCAATTGAGAAGATCCAAGCTCGAATTAAGCGAGATACAATAAGGCCGGAAAAAGAATGGAAAAAACATGTCTATCGCCCCCATATTTTCTTTTTCATTTGGTATTTGATCTCACAGTGGAATAATGTTTTGAAACTTGCAAGGTGAGCTCTCTGCTAGTGGCTATGAATCCACGAGAAAAGACTTCAAGATACTATAAAACTCCTTACCCTTTTCCGCACAGAATGCATGCCCTGTATTCTTGATCACCACTATTTGGGCATTGTCACCTAAATGCCTGTTTCATCCATTGAATTATAAATTCACATTTAACATTTAACATTTAACAACTAACAACTTACAACTACAACAAGAGTGTTATAAAAAATATTAACCTTTTCAATCTGTGACCAAGTTCTAAAGGGAATAGTTTATCATGTTCTCCCCAAATAATTAATGTAGGCTGCAGTGAAGATGAAATTATGTCTCTTAATTTAAATATATATTACAAAATTACAATGGAGGAAAATATTGTCAAACTAAGAGGCAAGTAGAAATGAACCTGAGATATCTTGGGGAGGTCAGAAAAATTTCTGTCCTTAGCAATGGCTCGGATCAATTCTCTCTTTTCTTGTACATAGTCCCTGCACATTGCCTACCCAAATTAACCAATTTTAGCACACTATGGCCCCTTTATTTTTAATACCATAATCTAGTTAGCTAATTAAAAGTTGCAGCCGAGTCTGAAACATATCTAATTAAGGGTCCTTTTTTACTGACTTTTCTAAAAAAAAGAAAACCTTTTTAAGAAAAATTAATCACTTTTGAAATTTTTTCTCTGTTTGCGATAATTTCTTTTTTAAGAAAATGAAAATCTGTAAAGTAATTTAAAAACTATTTCACATGAGAAAATCTATTTTTAAGAGCTTCTAAAAAAATATTTTTTATAGCTGATTTAAAAAAAAATGATTTTTACTATGACACAATAAAACAACTTAAGTTTTTCTTAAAAATTTCTAAAAATTCATCTCTAAATTATTCAATCCTAAAGACACTTTTTTTTTTAGAATTTGTAACAAGCAGTCCCTCAATCATTATATAGACATACATCACTCTTCTTTTCTCCTGCAAACATGTTATGGTAGACAAATCCAACTATTTCATGTATGAATAAGCATCATGAGAAAAGAATCAAGTCAATCCCAAGTTTATGAACTAAAATAAAGTAATGAACAATCACACAATTAGTGAAATATGACCTTAACTAGCTAAACTGACAAAATACCTTTGACTCCATTTTTGAAAGTAAAAACAGGGACAAAGTTAATGTCCTAGAGACAAAGTTTGCAGAAGAATATATCTCCCAAAACATGATTTTACAAAAAATAATCGTGATTAATTTCCTAAAATAAAGTTTTCTCATGGAACTAGATTTGGCTAAAACAAAAAAATATATAATCATTGTATGTTGAGTTGAGTATTCTATATTAAATTTTACTCAAAATTCACTTTTGCATAAATATTTATACATAGATGATTTCCTTCACACTCAACGTTAATCAAATTTAGTTTAATAATTAATAATTTTGAGTTTACAAATGTTTTTCCATACACCAACATTATGTTTGCAAAAGTAGAAGTAGACTCAACCCTTAACAAGGTTTCAAGCAAAAAGAAATAATGTAATCTCACTAAAGTTGGTCAGCCAATTTTGTGGCTAAGATTAATCATGGATAACATGGTTAAAAAACACCAATTAACAAATAAGTTAGGTTAAGATTGAGATGGGGTGGGGGGATAGGTGCAAGAAAGTAAATAAAAATATCAATAAATATTTCTGAGAAAAAAATAAGTCATATAACATTTTGCATTAATAACTTGAAATCTAACAATTTTGAATAAAAATTATTTTGTATTTGATTGTCTTAGTAACATTCCTAATTACTTGGTTTTATCATATGATTTAAATAAAATGAGTAAAAGACTTACATGAATGAAATCAAGGAGGAAGAAAGAGGGCAACCAAGCCAGAAGAGAAGCTTTAGAAAAAGTATACCCAACAAGTTCTCTAAGCCTTTGTGGCGTTTGTGGCACCAAAATTTGAGCAACTTCATCCAAATCAGAAACAAGAAAAAGCCCTTCTTTTATATCTTTCTCTTCCAAACTTACCCCTGACCCACACACCACAACCCTCTCCACAAAATCCTCATACTTCACAGCCAAATTATACGCTACAAACCCACCATAACTCAACCCAACCACAGTCACACTCCTCACACACTTCATTCCTTTCATCAATCTCATAACACATTCCGCTTGAAACCCTTCCGTTCTTTCGGGTCGGGTCGTGTATGACCCGCCGAAGAAAATTAGATCCGGTACGTATACGTTGAAGAGTTTTGTTAAGTTGCGGATGAAGTTACCCCATTGCCATATTGCGTTGGGTCCGATGCCGTGGATTAGGAGTAGGTTTGGTTTTGATTCGGTTCGGGTTTTGGGTACCCAGCAATGCATTATTGTTCCGTCTTTTAAGTCTGTTGTTGTCGAACGGAGACCCGAACCTGTGAATTTTGACCGGTGGCAACGGTTTCTTGTTTCCGTTAAACTGAAAAACTTCGTCATATAATGGTTGGTTGGTATAACTAACAAGTTTTTAGAGTTCACTAGAAATTAACAAAATAATAAGAATTTTAGAATGGAGATATCAATTGTGATGACTTTGGAAAGTATGGGAAGAAAATTTGTAATGACTTCAATTTTGGAATTCGGTTGTGTGTGATTTTGTTGGAGGGATTGGTGAACAAAAGTAATCTTCTAGGAAAATGATCTAAAAGACATAATCATCATGGGAGCAATGTGGATCGCATATTCCATAACGTGTTAAACGGTGATTTGTCTAGATCAATTATTAGTGTTTGTTTATTACCTACTCTCACATCCCAATAAGATGGAGCTATTAAATCATTTAATATCGATTTAAAAATGGGGGATTCTACCGTGAATCGGTAAACTTGACTATTTTAGTAAAGTTGTTTAACTAGGGGTGTTATGTCAGCTAGCACTGAGGTCGACAGTAACAAAAGCGCAATGTAAATTTAGGAGGTGAACATTGTTCGGATAGGATGGTTTTAGGTCCAAAAACATTATTCCATCTAAAATGTGGTTTCATATGTTTGTATCATAAATACAAATAAATTTACACCAATTAAAATTATATGTTATATTTATCGTGATAAATATGCATGAATTATCTACTGAAACAGTATAGCTAGCTGGCCTATACGATCGATCAAAGCAAGATGTTGACGTATGAAAAATGCAAAATTTGTGAACGTTTGAACTTTGAAGGCATCGCGAGTCATATATATATACCTACATTCACGGGTGAGTTCAGGTATTGATGAGTCTGGAATTTTGAACTACACCCAACCCGTTGTAATATCATATATGAGACATCCACTTGTTTATTTTAATATTGTTAGTTTATATGAGACATCCACTTGTTTATTTTTAATACGGTTAGAATCAAGTTGATTTAAAAAATAATGATTTTTAATTATTTTGACGATAATAAAAAGTTATTTATAGAAAATAATTTAGTGTACTTATAAATTTATTTAAGGGTGCAAATCATTGTCATGAATTTTAAAGTCTTTATGTTGCATTCTCTAATGAATAAAGAAGATAAACAATGAAATCAATGTAATGCTACGAAGAAGTAGTGTCTGCACTACAACATTTTTGAGTTGTAGCAACAATAAAAAAGTGTGGCGTAAATCACAATATATGTGACCAAAAGGTTAGGCAACGGTTTACAAAGTGTACCGTAGGTAGTCGTAGCCTATTCTTTAAGGCAATGATTTTTTATTTTTGTCCACGAAGTCTAAAAAATCGTTGGTGAATACACTCAAAGAGGCCACGGTTTGGTTGAATGTTTATGGCCATGGTTTTATGAACTAGTTTTGCCAACAGTTTATAAATGTTGCATATACAGTTAGGTCACGGTTTTGTGTAAATTATTTATGTTTCAGGCAACACATTTATAACGTTGTCAAAAGAATAGACAACATTTTTTGGTCAAAGACAATAGATTTGTATGTGTTGCATATAACTTTATATCACGATTATTGAAACGTTGGTAACACGTTTAGTCCCAAAAAAAATTAAATGTTGCCTTTTTGTTTAGACCACAGTGATGAAAATGTTTTAAACCACACTTTTTATGTGTTGTCTATACTTTTCAATCATAAACATTCAATTTATTTAGGCTACATTTTTCTATTTGTTGCCTATAGGTTTATCATACAGTCTCATCTTTTTGGCAAACATTGATAATTAATTATTATTGCTTGTAATTCATAATTGAACATTAACTAATTGTTATTGAACAAAACACAAAAGTGTTAAACATAATCAAGTCTTAATTAAAGTATATATTACAAAGAAAAACAATTGTCTCATCAAAATAATGTAACACAAATATTACTAGATATCCAAAAAAAACCAATGCATGATTAGATAAAAAAAAATAAAAAAAAAAAACCAACAAGTTTTTTATTCCTAATACAACAACAAAAATTTGCATTGCCAAAATACAACCAAGTATTCAATACTTTCCACTAGCTTCATGTATCTTGGTGATGATCTTCAAGTCCAACTTGAAAAGTTATTATATTAATATAAATAAAAGGGAAAATATACAATTATAATTATGAAAATTAAAAAAATGAATCACAAATTTTTATCGCAACAACAAAATTAATGTTTTATTTAGGTATGTTAAACTACCTATTGGAAGAAAAGACTAGCAACATATCACAAGTACTAAAGACCAACAATTTATAAGTCTACAAGATACCCATAAAGATACAAGAAGTCTTTCTACAATTGAAGTACACATGTCTAACCCTAAAGTACAAAAACCATACCCTAAAAGACCTCCAACAAATACATCTCAACTGAGACTTGCTCCTTGTATTTAAGATGAAATGGTTGTGGCCATGTGTATGAGAGAAGCATAGAACGAATAGGGTAATTCTGAAAAAAACTAAGAACACATCAAAAAACATGAATGAAAAATCCTCTCAATAGAGGGTTATTAGAATTTATGTAAATCAATCATAGTGTTTTCATACACATGAACTGATATAGGATTAAATATGTAACATCCTCTAATAAGAGTAAGAATCCTAGAAACATACTTTGTGTCAAATCATACACAAATTAGAACTGATGTAAATCAGTCCGAAAGTGGCACAACTCTCTCATTCTCAAAAAGGCATCTGAAAAAGTACAACGACCCTCATGAATCTCAATGGAAGGATGTCAGTATGTTGAAGAACGGTTCTAGGAATTAAATCTTGGAGAGGCTATAGAAATATACTTAACACCTGAAAAAGAGGCAGAGTAAAAATTACTTGTACAACTATTTAATGAAAATAGTTGATTATACCCTCAATTGTATTGAGGAAAAATCTCTCTGTAAAGAGAGGACTGAAGGTAGCAACATTTTTTGCGTGAACTAATTTAAAAATACTTGCATATCTTTAGTCTCTTTTAGTTATCACATTTTAATTCTTAATGATTCAACCTTACTATCTGTAACCCTCTTTTAATAGTAAGTTGAATTTTTTGATAAAGAACTATTTTGGTAAGAAAGGAAAATAGTTTCTTAAAAAATATACACATTTCAACCCCCCCC
>JBBPBR010000008.1:41773276-41863793 GCA_037974775.1 Cicer pinnatifidum | reverse complement strand
ACCATTTTAAATGCTTGAGTCATTCTAAAGTCATCATTCTTACATAAAATGTAAGTCTTTGACATATATGCATGATTTATTTTTTCTATCGAATTCAATTTTTGTAGCGTGAAAACTTATTTCTTCTGGATGATAATGTTTCGATCACAATTGAAAGTCTAATAATAAAATTCATTTTCTTTTACTAATTGATTATTGTCATCTAAATGGATGATTGTTAGATTAATTATTTGATTTAATCCATTATCGATTGACAATAATCAATTATTGATAATTATTATTAATTAAATTATGATTAATTAGTATTATGTAGTGCATTATGTGTTGGACTATTCTTGCTTAATAGACTAAGATAGGCTTAATCATTCTGTTATGTTCAATGAGAGGTCCATGTCCTCATCCGTTTAGTTATACAATCGTTATCCCTTTAGATAGTTAACCTTAATGTACCAAACCTTAGATGACGGTGAATGTACGATTTCAATCTATCTCGATTCCTATCATCTCAATCTCAATTCCAATCTATCTCAAATCTTAAAAGGTACGATTTTCATGATATTTTTTTAACATGTAAATATGCTGCAATATTGTATCTATCAATACTGCTATAAAATCTTTGTTTTTTTAAATGTAATAATATCAATTATTAAAGTTTACAATTAAGTATGAAATAGATTATTAAACTTTGAATGTAATTGTTGAATGGGTAAAGATTTATGATCAAGATCAAGGTCATATATAATGAGTTTTCATTAATTCTATTTTTTTTTTTTAGCACCGTAACAGTTTTTTTTTAAGTTTCATTTATTTTATTTAGTTTTATAATTAATTTAATAAATAAAAGGAATTTGAATTGTCTGAGATTACTTTTAAATGTTATGGTACTAATCCTTTTTAATCAGACAAATTTTCAGAGTATTTTCTTCTTGTTTTAATGTTATAGGTCAATTACATAAAGTAACGAACACTCGAGAAGTTATAGAGGGTTAGTGTTGACACAAAATGATCTTAGAGTGAAAAATTGCCTATTATTGGAAGTTGGAGCACATCAAAGAAGAGCAGGGGTGCATTGCGCCAATCACTGCAATGTAGTGCATATTCTGGCACAACTCCCCGCCTCTAAGTGTAGTAGAGAAGTTCTTTCGCAAATTGTGCAGCTTGGTTGCACCACATTTAATTTTGATGCAACACATTGCATCCATACCTTGCATAATACATAGTACGCATTTGTTGAGTCATATTTAAGTTAAAAGCCTTTATTTTATTACGGTTCCGACTTTTTGATGCAAAAGAGGATGCAACTACACCTTAGAGGAGACCTAGTGCAATCTTTATCTGTAATCTTCTTCTTTCTATATATCTTTTATCAAACACTATAAGTCGATTTCATAAGACTTGAGGGAGCTCAACAATTCTTCCAGAGGTAGATTGTTCAGGTCTTTAGCTTCGTGAATGACAGTGACTTTAGGTCTCCACTTTCTGGGTAGACTTCTAAGAATCTGTTTTACATTGTCTACTATTGTGTAGCTCTTTCGTAGTACCTTCACCTTGAGACTAGAGTCTAGAATCTAGAGAGTATCTTATCGATGTCTTCATCTTCCTCCATCTAAAAAATCTCATACTTCCTAACTAAGAGGTTGGCCTTCGCTTCCTAGACCTACTTATTTCCTTCATATGTTAGAATCAAACAATCATAAATACTCTTACCTGTTTCCTTGTTGGTGCACTTATCAAACTCCTTGAATGTGCACTTATCATTTTATTTCCTCATGGCCATAGTTAGACATACTTGAAAGGTGGATCTTTTCTCAAACATTGTAAAGTGCTCAGGCCTTGAGACCGAAATATAATGCCAATTTTACATAGAAAATACACAAGAAAGGGAAGTTTGAATTGTGTGTTTGATTTTTTTTTTTTTTAAATTAGGATAACAAATAGTGAAAATAGGACAAATAAAACTATAGGTAGTAAAAAGACGGAATAGGGATAACACAATAGTTTATCATAGTTCACTATGAACCTAGTTCCTGCGTTCAGTCCTTTCACCTAAAATGATTTAATCTAGTAATTCAAACCAAATTACTACCACTTAACTTCACAAGTTAAGTCTTCTCAATATCCAACTTGAAAACCACAAGTAGTTAAGGATTTACAACCACTATAAAGTAAGGTTACACAAGTGTTAGGTTTCTATTTTCTTGGTTTACTCTCATCATAGGATGCTTACAATATTGTTCACATACTTAGCACAACTAGAATAATATTACAATTGAGTGCTAAATAAAATCTAAGTGTTTGATGATTGATGATATTCAAATTGTATTTTTTTGTTCTTGTTGTTTCGTAAATGGTTGTGTAGGGTTCCTCAAGTGGTGAGAACCATTTATAGATGCCAACTGTTTGATTTTTTCAAATTGCTTTTTGTTCTTGTTGTTGTTGTTGTTGTTGTTATTCTTCCAACATTTTGATTCCAACATTTAAATTATTTAATCCTGGTTACTTCAATTTTCTAATTTTCCCCTTGCATTCCAGTTGTAATGATTGATACTTTGATTTGTGTGTAGATGCTTAGTTGACTGTTGCTTTGAATTTTTCTTTGTTCTTGAGCTTTGAAAATTATGATCGTTGTTTAACGACTGCTGAAATTCAATTATTGATCTTTGCTATGATTCCAAGATGTTCTATCTTTGATTTCATAGATCTGTTGTCATGAATTTGAATTGGATCATTTCTATTTAATGAGATATTCAATTGGGTGCAATTAAGAATGCAACTCATTAGACACATTAATTCATTCAAGTGTGGACAAAAATAACTGATTAGTCAATTGAATCTTCAATATCAGAGTTAGAGAAAGTGAGCCTTCTTCATATTCTATTTTTGAGTCATATCTAGAATGTGTCTCCAAACTTAGCTTCTAGAGTCATGACTTTTATTAGAGTTAGAGCCGTTAACTTTTTCAGTATTGACTTTTTCATGTTGCGTTGACTTTTTATGTGGTATTGACTTTTCATGTTACATTTGACTTTTTCATTAGAGGCATTGACTTTCCTCAAGGTTAGATGCTTGCGTTTGTTGGAGGTAGAGTCTAAATATCAAAGTCAGAAATAGTGGGAAGTTCAGAGTTAGACCCAATCATTTTCTGGTATTGAATTAATGGCCCAAGGAAACTTAGTAGAGATAAAGTCAACTTTGTAAATCAGAGTCACATGCTTGCTTTTGAGTTGCTTTATTGGAGGAAGCTTATGGGAGCATTTGCACTTGACTTTATAGTCTTTTCTTTAGAGGTAAAACCTCGAAGGCAAATTACTAGAGTTAGATTCTTTGACTCAAATACTTAGAGGTAGATGAAGATTCTTAGAGGCATCTCCTTTCGAGACAGCAAAAGGGGTGTGTTGTTCCTTTCCTCTAATCAATACTTTTATTCCATTTCCTCTTAATCCATTTGCTTTCTCGGATGTACAGTTCAATACAAAAAATGGCGCAAGTTGTTCCTTTCCTCTGATTTGTTTACTTCTTCTGGTCACTTCCTCTAGTTATATCCTCTAGAGGTATCATCTGGTAGTATCCTCTTGTGGTACGTGATTCCTCTGGCCTTAGACGCTTCCTTTGATCTTGCGTGCTTCCTCTAGCTTATTTTCTTCACACTCAATTAAATTATTAGTGCATTAAATTGTTCCCACAAGATACCCTTTGTTATCATCAAAATAAGGTTAGGAATTGTTCTCCAAAGCATCTTGGTTCTAACATTTATTACTTGAGTGATTTTGAATATTTGGCAAAGATCTGTCAAGTTTTTCGCGCTATTGTTGGGGATTGTTGATTAATTTATCGACAAGGAAAAGTAGTCATCCTTAGTTTAATTTTTTGTATTCTCTAATTAAACAAAAATAATATTAATTTTCCTTTTCTCTTTTGGTGCTCTAAATTATTGTTATTTCTTCTTGCTTATCTCTACTATTGAAGGTGTTCTGAGTTGTGTATGCATATTCAATCCAAAAATAGAGAAGACTGTGATGTTTTAGAGAAGAAGAGTTATAGAAGATATACAAGCGGAAATAGAGGCATTGAAAGAAGCACTTAGTGCCAAACTTCGATCCTGTGATATGATAATGAGTTGGAAGAAATGGATCAACCACCACTGCCTCCACCTCGACTTGTTCTTAGAGATTTGGGTAAAAGATAAAACCTTGGACATTTGACTCATGGATTTCAAGTTGTATGCGCATTTCCTTTTGAAGCTTAGTCATTTGTGTTAAGTGCCTTGAAGACTGAACATTTTTTAGGTGTTGAGGTTGAAGAACCAATTAAGCACTTGACAAATTTCTTTTAGATGTGTGGTACACTTAACCCCACTTAGTATGACAAAAAAGGTAAAAAGGTTAAGGTTATTTTACTTCACTTCAACTGGCAGAGCTAAATATTGGATTTCATCCATCCAATCTGGGACAATCGGTACATGGGATGGGTTGGAGGAAATTTTTTATTGAAAAGTACTTTTTGGTTTCCAAAATTATTCAAAAGAGGGCAGAAATTACAACTTTCAAATTGAAGGATGGTGAAGGTTTATATGATGCTTGGGAGAGGTATAAATTGCTTGTGAAGAGGTGTCCATAGCCTAGGTTTGATGAGATCACATAGATGCATAGATTTTTTCATGGGTTGAGACCTCAAACAAGGATGATATTGGAGGCTTCAACTGGGGGATCTTTGGGTACATGAACTGTCGAAGAGGCTACGAGTTTGATTGAACATAAGCCTTCAAGCGAATCTAAGGTACATCATTATATAGGGTTGTCTAGAAAGCGTTTGGTTGAAGTGCATACTAACACTACTATGATGGCTGCTAAAAAACAATGTCTTCTTGAAATAACAAGCTAACTAAGTAGATGGAGTTGGTTATTAGTTCTAAAAATCTAGTTGATGCATAATAGGTTCTCAAGTGTGATATTTATGGTGGAAGACATAAGAATGGAAAATATAGCCCATAAGAAGGTGAAGAGATTAACTTCACTAGAAGTCAACGACGATATGGTGGTAACCCATATTCTAACACCTATAATCCAAGGTTGAAGAATCATCCTTATTTCTCTTAGAAAAATGATGCATTGGGTTCCAACCAACAAACTCAACAACCAAAGAAAGAACCATCATTGGAAGAAACTCTTAATAAATTTATGCAAGTAGCTAAATCTTCATGGAAGAAGCAAGAAGATTTTCACAAGAATCAAGTCGCATCAATGCAAAATCTTGAGATACAAGTGGGGAAATTATCCAAGCAAATAGTAAAAAAATTATTGTGGGAGTTTCTTCAGTAATACAGTCGATAATACCAAGAATGAGAGTTATAAGCTGATATGTATTAGAAGTGGAAAAGTGATTTCACCACGTATTCCAAAACCACGAAATAAAAAAAATGGAAGAGGTAGTGGGAAGTCAATAAGAAACAGAGAAGATGCAAGAAGCTGAAGTTGAGGGTATAAAGGACAAGGAGGATGCATATAAGTTTAAGTTGATCAACGAAAATTTAATGAAGAAATCAAAAATTGAACAGTTAAAAGTGGGGGATAAGCCTCAAATAAGTCCTCCTTATTTGGTAACTAAAGGAGACTTGAAACTTCGACTATATAGATGGATTTTTCTTTTGCAAGAGTTTGACCTTGAGATTAAAGACAAGAAAGGAGTCGAGAATGTGGTGTTAGACCATTTGTCAAAGGTGGAAAACTTTGCTATTACAAGGAAAGAAAGAAATTCGGTGGATGAATTTCTAGACAAATACCTCATATATTAGTACAATACCTTGGTTTGCTAACATGGAAAAATTTAAATTATTGGTAGCAAAATAAAAAAATATTCAAGGAGGCTAACAATTTTCTGTTCAAAGTAAGTCATGATGGGTTGGTGAGAAGATGTGTGGAAGGTGAAGAAACAACTAGGTAATATGACATTGTCACAGTTCACCATATGGAGGACATCATAGTGTTCAACGCACAACAACTAAAGTTCTTCAGTATGGATTTTTCTAGCCTACATTGTTCAAAGACTAGGTGGAGTTTGTAAAAATGTGTGACAACTGTCAGCGAACGGGTAGTACATCTAAGAAAAATGAGATACCCCTCAATGGAATTATTGAAGTTGAACCATTTGATTGTTGGGGCATTGATTTCATGGGATCATTTATAATCTTTATATGTGGATTATGTGACTAAATAGGTTGAAGCAATCGCATCAAAAGCTAATGATTCTTAAACTATGATTAATTTTCTCAAGAAAAATGTTTTGCTGGATTCTGAGTATCGAGGGTTTTGATCAGTGATGGGGGGTCATACTTTTGCGATAAATATTTAGAAAGTGTGATGTCAAAGTACAATGTTCTACATAAAGTTTCCACACCTTATGAAAATGTAGAGATTTACAAGGAAAGGACAAAGGCAAATCACGATAAAAAGTTGCTAAAAGAGAATTTCTATTAGGGCAGCAAGTGTTGCTTTTGTGATAAAAGAAGTTTTACTGCATGGAGCAGTTAAGCTAATAAAGTCTGGTTTTGAAATATCGTTAATGTGAATGAATTAAGATTGAAAGCTAATTTTGGAGGATACATTTTGAGCGAACAAGTATCCCTTGTTCTGAGCAAACCTTAAAAGCATCAAACATCAAGCTAATGACGGTAAACGAGCGCCACCCATGGGAGGTACATTTAGGTTTAATTGATTTCTACTTCTAAGTGTTTATTTTCATTTTTAACTTATACTTTTAATTTATGTTTTCTAGTCATAGTTGTTTCCATGGAATAAAAAATAAGAGAAATAGGATAGGAAGAGAGAGAGTTGGGTGCCACAAAAAGCGCTATGACGCATTGCACCCATGATTAGTGCATTGCATTCACTTTTAAAAACCTTTTGTAATCGTTGACTCTTGTATTGCGCCATTGGGTCGTGCAATTACGTTGGAGCGCATTTCCTAACATGTTCTTCTACCATTTTTGTTTGTAAGAGTGCATTGCACCCTGAAGTAGTGGAATGCGATGAGTGGATAGTTGGACAGTTAATGACCAAGCACATTGCGTCCATGGCTAGTGCAATGCACCAATACAATTTTCCCTTTAAAAAACTGAAATTTTGACTATTAGAACCAAGCTGAGTTGAAGGACAATGACCGTTAATTGTTTTGATAATTACAAAAATTATTTTGTGAGAACAATTTATAATAATAATTAATTTAATTTAGTATGCAGTCCCCCTGACATAAACCTTGAAAACCTTACACTGCATCCTCCAATGATTGGAGAAGATAAACAAGGAAAACAAAATAATGTTTTGGAAGATCTGTTAAAGCTATGATTGACTCTATTAAACGTTTTTTCAATGCACCTCTGATGAATTTGTTAATACAAGCTCACGCTAATTATGCGTTTGGTGAATTTTGCAAATAGTTGATTGTCTTATTAAAGCATTACACAACACTCTAACAAAGTCAACATTTTGTTAAAATGTCATCTTTGATAAGTCAACTTTTGAGCCCAGAACTTTGAAGAAGTCAACATCCCAACATCCTATGCTCGATAACTTGGACTTTTTTTTGTCTATTTGAGGACATCCTCTAAATATGTCATCATCTAGTCTTCGTGCCATTTCTATCAAGAACCATTGATTCAAGATCTCTGAAGATTTTATACGAGTCATTATGTTACATGTTGATATCATGGAATCACATCATAGATCGTAAACCCTATTGGCCTAGAAGTTTATCTATAAAAGCAATGGTGATCCTCTCACTGCAGGTTAGAACGGAAAAAAAAAGCTTATTGTCATCAAACATAAAATTTCTTCAAAATTCTCATCTTGAGTTCTAAGAAACCCAAAAAAACTATGAAAGCATATCTTATAAACATTCTCTTGTAAGAGTTTTTCAGAAAAACTTGTTTAACCATTCTTTGATATTGTTCCATGTTGGTGGTGAAATAGGATGAATTGGCTTGTGTTCTTGTCCTTATTTCTTTGTTTGTTCTTGCTTTTAACATCACTCGTTAATAATATGTTTTATTAATTTTAATTTTTAAAACAAAACACAATTCAAACCCGTATTCTAACTAGAGAGTTTGTCCATCGAGAGCTTGTCCTTATTGAGTCTGTTTTGGAACACCTATCTTTGCATTTGCGTGATGAATATGAGGAGCTAGAGATTATAGGAGAGCAACAACCTAGAAGTCAAAGACAACAACATTGTGCTTATTGGGTTGCTTCTTACAAAATGCCCCGTACGAGTTCACGTTATGAAGGAGAGAATGGCAGGTTCCTGACATTCGACAAGAAGAATTACCATCAAAGAAATTGGATCTAGGAATATTTATTTTTCAATTCTATCATCTCCTTGACGTGTAGAGGGTTATAAAGAATGGCATTTGGTCCTTCGACAACCATTTTCTTGTTCTTTATTTGCTTCAAAGGGTTCAAACTTCATCACAAGTTTTGCTTTTCACCATTCCATTATGTATTCAAGTGCATAACGTCCCAACTAGATACATGAACATGAATCAACGGGGAATATTTTAGCCAATTTTCTTGTGGAGTTCCTTTAATATGATGCCAAGAATAAGTCCAATACTTGGAAAATCGTATATGCGCATCAGAGTTCTTTTGGATGTACGCAAACCTCTTAAAAAATGGAAGTAAATTAAACAACAAGACAATGTAGTTAAGCAGGTCACCTTCAAGTACAAAAGATTAAAAAAAATAATATGTATGTCGCATGTTAGGTCATATTGAGGACCATTGTGAAGTTCTCCTATCCATGGAAGCAAATGATGGCCCTATAGGCATGGGAGTTGAATTCCCAAGCAGGACCACATATGTCTACGGACGCTAGAGGAGTGCGATGGTTAAGAGATGATATATTGATGTGTAAATTTGGCTTCACTGAGCGTTGGATAGATTGGATCATGCTATGTGTCACGTCGGTAACATACATTCTTTCTCTAAATGGTGATTCTGTTGGTCTCATAATTCCAAGTCTAGGCCTCCGTCAAGACGACCCACTCCCTCCTTGTAACACCCCAATTTTTAATAGCGCGAGTGTATTTTTTTTTTCAAAATAAATTCATAAAAACGAAGAAATAAATAAGGAAATACTTTTGGATGAATATTTAAGTCGTAACACAACGACAAATAAGTCAACAGAATTTACAAGCAGCGGAATAGTTTTTGAAATACGAATCCAAAATATTTACACATCAAAAAGTGGTACATGGACCCCATCATAATAAAATGTCAAGCTGATAATATTGGTATAGGTACAGTCTTCCAAATTAAAATAAACACAACCCAAAAAGAAGGACATCTAGTCCCTATACGTCAACCTAATCTGATCATTCTACAAAAACTATACATCCCAGATGATCTTCACGCGCCTCAAAAGATCGTCCTGACACAGCTCCAATCAGGTGTGACCAACTACATTCCCATCCACAGGGTACTAACCGGTAGGATGATTCTGGTTCTCATATGAGGGCAAAACCTAGATTTCCATAATAGTTGTAAAGGATCACCAACTGAGATTAACAATTAACACATAACATTTAAGTTTTTAAATGCACAAAATATCCTTTCAACTTAGCATGCACCTTAAAAGGGTTTCCATATGCCAAACATGCATAAACAAAGTTGAAAAATGAAGTTTTTAACAAAACTGCACTGTTGTATTGGAATACAACATCTCTGTATTCGAATACAAGGCTGTTTCATAAGTCATCAGCAAAAACAGCATGTCTGTATTCGAATACAGCCTATTGTGTTCGACTACACAGTAAGTCAGTAGCAAAAAAAACATGTCTGTATTCGAATACAGCCTTCTGTATTCGAATACACATCAGACAGCAGCAGAAAAACACCAAAATTCAGCAAAATTCGGCTTTTAAAAGGGTTTCAAAATCAATCAACACTTACACACAAACCCAAACAATCACACTTAGCAATCATAGCACAATCACCATGACGACGAAAAAGTTTTTCAATTAATCACACTTACACACAAATCCAAAACAATCACACTTAGCAATTATAGCACAATCACCATGACAACTTGAGTTTCGAAATGGTTTTGCAATCAATCACACTTACACACAAATCCAAAACATCCACACTTGGTAATTATAACACAATCACCATGACAACTTTAGTTCAAACACTCAATCTTAATCTTGAATCAAACACGACTCGCGTGCCAAGCACCCTAATGCAATGCGTATATGCCAAAATGCATGGACTCGAAATTCCAAACCAAAACCCTCCTCGAAGGGTCGTAAATCATAATTGTACCGCCTATCACAACCCGGAGTACTAAATTATCGAGGTGCTACCTATCACAGGTCAGCACGATTTACTAAAAATGTAAATCGTAAATGTACCGCCTATCACAGGCCGAAGTACTATTTACCAAGGTGCCACATATCACGGGTCAGTACGATTTACCAAAAATGTGCTGTCTATCACAGACCTTACACGACGCGACAATCCCCGCAAGGATAAGATGAACCAACAAATCACATGGAATCATCTCGTGGCCCATCCGGTCGCCATGTACTATGAAATGCATGAGCATACACTGACTCTATCCACGACAATCGTTAAGTAAATGCAGATATTAAAAGATTCCCCATTTTTAATACTCATTTAATTCTAATGATTTTCACGACAATCATTAAATAAACGTAGATAGTAAAAGATTTCCCATTTTTAATACTCGTTTAACTCTAATGATTTTCACGACAAACATTAAGTAAACGTAGATATAAAAAGATTTCCCATTTTTAATACTCGTTTAACTCTAATGATTTTCAAATTCCACATAGAGCATACTCAGACATATTCTCAAATTCAATCCACAATTCACACCAAATCACATCAATTCATTTTTCCACAAAAATCCACACAAACACCTCTCAAAATTTATAATATTAATTATGAACATGTCAAACACGACAAACACAAAATTATCACAACCCACCACTCAAACACATTAAATTTCATTTCCTCAAAACCACACATAAATGAGTTAAATTCATTTTCCACTAAACACTCATCAATATCACCAAAATCCAACTCTAAAATTTCACCCATAAAAGCATTAAATTCATTTTCCCCAAATCAACACTTCAACCCTAACAAATTTCTTTTCCACACAACCACAAATAAGTCCCTAAATGCAAACTAAAAGTTTAGAAGGAGCCCTTACCTTTACGTTAGCTTTAATGAGTGATTACGGTACCGCGAGTAATTCTGATAAAATCTCCGCTCGCGACATCGCTTCCAAAGTTAGTTCACTAGCACCGTAGCATGGGGGTGAGCAACTTTCCCTTCTATCTCTTCGCGAAACCAAGCTTAGATCTAGAAGAAAAGTGGAGGTTTATGTTTGACAGTTTTGAAATCACTAACACCGTTTTCGAATTCGAGAAGAAGAAAGAGGACGGAGAGAAGAAGTCGAGTAGTAGGGGAATATTTTTCTTTCACTCACACTTGGTTTTCTTGAAGCCAAAGAAAGAAAACGAAGGAGAAGGAGAAAGGGTTCACGAGATGGAAGATGCAACATTTTCGTTTCCTCTGTTTTGCCGTATTCTTTATGTGTTCCTTTCTTTTCTACTTCTTTCATATACATATATATAAATATATATATATATATATATATATATATATAATTAAAACCAAACAAATAAATATCTATAAACTCTAGATATTTTAACAAAACATCATTTCACCCATCACTTCCCAAACCACTTTTTGTTAAAAATATCTACTCTCGTCGCAACTCAATTAAAAGATACAATTTTCAGTAACCCGGGTTATTTTTAACAAAATTGCCCAGAATTAAATTCTTCATAACCAAAATTATTCTCCGACAAATAATTTTAATCTAATTTCCAAAATTATATTTTTGGCATTTAACTCACTAAATACCAAAAACTGGGCTAAAAGCCTAAGAAATTCTACACAAAATACCCTAAAATTGTATAATTTAGGATTTAAAATTAAGGGTCTTACACTCCCTATCTTTATATTATTTTCTCACAAGGCCTCTCAGCCTTTACTAAAAAAAAATCCAAATCAAGAGGTTTAATTAATGGTTTTAGGGTATGATTAATTCTAGGGTATGTCATGGGGAATCCCTTATGAGCCACTTTTTTTTGGCTGATGACTCATTTTTATTTTTCAAGGCTAATCATAATGAAGTTACCAATGTTCTAAACACACTTTCTTTGTACGAAAACGCATTAGGACAAGCTATCTATTTATGAAAATTAGAAGTTGCTTTAAGTAGGAATGTACCTCAACATACATGAGAATAGCTTGCTACATACCTTGGAGTTAGTAAGAGACTAGGCCGGGGTTCCTACCTTGGCATCATCTCTATCATAGGACGAAGCAAAAAAGAAGTGTTTGGATTTGTCAAAAACACAAGGAGGAGGATACTATCTCTTAGTGTATCCTCAAAGCTAAATATTTTCCAAATGAGGACTTCTTACATTGGGTCATAATCCAAGTTATATATGGTGTAGTATCAAAATTATCAAGAGCTCATAAAGCAATGATATCAGTGGTGCAAAGGAGCCAAGTCCCTCATTAACATTTGGACTGAACCATGGCTGCGACATAATCCAAACAGCAGACCGTTGACTCGGATTCATAACATATTATGTTGGATCTGTGTTGGTGACAATTGCTACAAGATTTTAATAGTGAAATTGTTGATGAAGATTATATGTAGTAAATTCCAAAGAGTATTGTTACACTAGCCTTAGGTTTCACTCACCCCCACCAATTGGGTGCAAATGAGATAACTAGCAAATCCCTTTCAGGGTACTTTGGAAAACCTTGATATATCACACCAAAAATATCTTTCAATAGTATGTTACAAAAGAATGTTCCCTATTTTTCACTCATGCATTAGAGAAGAAGAAGACGATTTAAAATATAAGAATTGGTGAGAAAAATGGATGAAAATCTCCAAATTTTTGTATTTTTATTATGTCCAAAGTGACACTATTTATAGAAAAATAATTTCACTTGAGAAGGAGGTACAATTTTTGGGTTCTGCCATTTTGTTTTGCGAAAGGATATATTGATATAACGTTCCATAATTGATTAAAGCATTGCAATTGTCTAGTGGTTGATCAACGCATATTTTCGCGCATGATCCGGGTTGGAATCCATTGGGTGTGAGCACAAGCAATGATCGAACTCATAATATTCCTATTTCAAATTAAGAACACAACCACTAAATTATGTCAATTAGCACCAATTATACATACATATAATCATCGATATTTTGGAAATATCACACAATCCCCCACCATTTTCAAAATATACTTAGTCCCATAATATTGGAAATATCATGGTTTTAGATAATGGTATCTTACAATTTGAACCACTACTTAGTAGGCTATGGGTTCCACTTATCCCGAATATATTGGCAGATAAGCTTTGAACCAATTATTCATTATAACAAGTGTGCACAATTTACACATGAAAATCTCGATACTATCGAAAGAATTATCAAGATGACACATTTGTTAATGCCTTGTGCCAGTACCCTTTTGATGATAATTAAGAGTCGAGCCCTATAACTCTATGAAGCGGCCTCACTTCATCCTCACATAGGTAGACTATATCAGAAATACACCCATAATATATATTTCAACAAATTTATACTATATCTCTATTAAAAGTAAAACTCAACCTTCCAACTTTATACTTATGGTCCAAGTACTTTCAACATTTGGGATGTATCTATATTCAAGTACTTGCAATCACTCTAATAGTGTACTTTTATCATTGAACTCAAGACTTAATGTGTAACACCCCGATTTTCAACAGCGTGAGTGTATTTTTTTTTTTTTTTTTTTTTTATAAAAAAAACCACTAATGAAATACCAAAGCGTAACACAGACGACAATTGTTATAATTAATTACATCATAATTATAACAAACTGAAATAGTTTTGAGGCGATAAACCAGAATATCCAAATATAAAATACGTCGGGGCTATGAGACCTATCAGACATCGCTCATACTCCTGGGGTATTCTCGGCAGACACATGTATAAGTACTGCTCCAAGAAATACTAATCCCCCATGGTCACGTCAAAAAAAATGGAACATGGACCCACCAAGACAGAAGCCATCTGACCGTATAAGTATAGTTACAGTCATCCCAAAATAAAATAAGTACAACCACCAAAAGAAAGATATCAAGTCCCTATACAACAAAACTAATCTGATCATACTCTAGCAACTACAGTAACATGGGTGACCTCCACACACTCCACAAGTCCCGTTTGACGCAACATCCATCTTCGAGGTAACCGCATCCTCATCAACATCCATAGACGGATCGCTCTCTTCAGAAGTCAGATCCACCCACGAGATAGGTGGCTTCGGCGGCGCCGGGACCTCAAAAAAGTCTGCTACCTTAGTGGCAGTCGGTAAAGGATCAATCACTGGAAGAGGAAGCTTTGACTCGGCCCGCCTAGATGGCACTACAATCTCTCGCTCCATGGGCATCGGCCCCTTATCCTTTCTGCCAGTCCCTGGTCCAACCACTGTATCCTCAGCTCCCACGGCGGCCTTTGCCTCCACTCTAACTGAGGAATCCTTAACATCTTCCCAAGCTCCACTCATCCCAAGCACTAATCCGGAAGGTACCGGATAATCGATCTTCTCGCGAGTGAGTTCTACAAGAAATACTGCCCCAGCTTTCCTACTAGTCCTCACTACCCTCCCCGTATAAGTGGCCCTGCTTGAGATGGGGTCACATACCCAAGTAGTCGGCGAGTCTCGATCAGGGAAGTCTAACGACGTCTCCGCCGTCAAGGTAACAGTCAGTGGAATGAACTCGTGTATCATCTAAGGGCAAAGCCCAAATTCCACAATAATTGTAAAGGGTCACCAACCGAAATTAACAAATAACACTTAGCAAAATTCTTATATTTTCAAATGCTCAAAAGAACCTTTCGTCTTAGCATACTCCTTGAAAGGGTTTTTATATGTCCAAAAATGCATAAACAATGTTGAAAAATGAAGTTTTAACAAATTGCACTATCGTAGCCGAATACAACAGAGAAAATGCAGATTTTTAGTTCTAAAATAGCTATGAATCAATCAACACTTCAAATATTAATATTATCAATTATGAACACTTAATTAACACCAAAACTTAATCAACCCAATTTCACACCTCAAAGCAATTACGACAACTCACAACAACAATCGAATATGTATACACAATCATCATAGTATAACAAACATAACTCGCATGCCAAACACTCTAATACAATGCAGATATGCCAAAATGCATGATTTCAGAATTCCAAACCAAAGCCCTCCTCGAGGGGCGTAAATTATAATTGTACAGCCTCTCACAGACCAGTACTAATTACCGAGGTGCAATCTCTCACGGATCAGCATGATTTACTAGCGTGTAGTCTCTCACAGACCAGCACGACATACAAGAGTGCAGTCGCTCACAGACCAGCACAATTTACTAACCTGCAGTCTCTCACAGACCAGAACAATTTTCTAGAGTGCAATCGCTCACAGATTAGCACATTCTAGAGTGCAATCTCTCACAGATCAGCACAACGCGACAATCCCCGCAAGGATAAGATGAACCAACAATTCACATGGCATCATCCCGTGGCCCTTCACGGTCACCACTATCACCATGGCCCCATCACGGTCACCATGTATCATGAAATGCATAAGCCTACTCTGACTCTTTTCACCATAATCATTAAGTAAATGCAGCTATTAAAAGATTCCCCATTTTTAATACTCATTTAACACTAATGATTTTTCAGATAAAACAGATAGCATACTCAAACATATTTATTCACACTAATTTAAATTTCCACCAACACACATAAATTTCATCTAAAAAAAAATTCATAATATTAATTATGAACACATCAATTTCACCTAACATAAACCCCCAAAGTTTCCAAACATTAATTACCATATTCAATCTCTAAAATTTTCAACCATAAATCACCACAACACCATTAATATATCAGAGTTCTCCCCACCGCTAACTCGGTGCCAACGGTCTCGATTCCTTTTCGAGACTCAAGGAGCTAACTACATAAACATGAATATTTATATCAATTGGTTCACAATAAAACTAATCCACACAACAAAATTTTAAAATTAAATCTTTCTCACACACCAAACTTTTAAAATTAAATAATCTATATTATTTACTTAAAACAAATATTGTCCAAATTTCACATTCACATACTCGACTATTAAAGCACCGAAATATTTGTCAGAGAAAATA
The DNA here is from genome assembly GCA_037974775.1 of Cicer pinnatifidum. Taxonomy (NCBI): domain Eukaryota; kingdom Viridiplantae; phylum Streptophyta; class Magnoliopsida; order Fabales; family Fabaceae; genus Cicer; species Cicer pinnatifidum. The sequence goes on along the minus strand of JBBPBR010000008.1, from coordinate 41,847,471 downwards.
TAAAGAAAATGAAAGGAAAATATAAGGAAAGGTAGATGAATTGAGGAAAAATAAAATGGTATGTAATTTTGTCAAGGAAAATATAAAGATACAATTTTCTTAAAAATGCATGACCAACAAGCAAAGCAAGATAGAAGAAAATGAACAGAAAATCGGTCCATCATAAGGCATGCATGATCCATGCATAGTTTCACTATAGATGGGTCCATAGCAGTGCACCGTTATCTCTGTTGCTCTTTTAAGCCAACCGCACTTCCGATATTTTCTTTACACCATATTTTAACTCAAAGGATGCAACTGAACTTAAATGGTGCCGTCAACATATGTATTAGGTTATAGACAAATATTTAATTCCAGATTATTTGTTCTATTAAAACATTTAGTGTGACAAGATTAATAGAATAGAATTCAATATATTTCACAACAAAGATGAGGTAATCCACACAATCATATTAGGGTGGTGAATAAGGGTGCTTTAAGACCAAGCCATTGTTTTAGCCCAAAAAAGGCTATGTGATCATGGTTATAAAAATTGCAACCACTACAAAGCCAAAAATAGAAAAACATAGTAGGGTGGTGAATACGAATACAAAGCCCCTACCATACCCTAGCTTCTAAAGATATATAATCCCTGCAATGTATGTTTTAACTTTTTTTCTTTTTAAACTCAATCAAAGCGTAATTAAAATAGTAACATTTTAAACTCTAACCATTTTTAAATTCAATCTGTCTTTTTGCTCAAACTCTTTAACTTTGTTAAAATTTGAACTTTTTCACAACTTTAACAACTCTAAATTTTTCGTAAAATTTCAACTTCAGTTCAAACTCATTTATTTGAAAATAACTCATTACGTAACTCAAACACATCAAATTTAATCACTACACATATAAATCACATTAAATTCATTTTCTACAAATCCACACATCGAATACATCAAATTTCTTTTCCACAAAATCACAAATAATGTCCTAAATGAAAACCAAAAGTTTGGAATGAGCCCTTACCTTAACGATAGCTCTAACACACGATTCCGGTACCGTAATTAATTTTGGTAAAATTTACGTTCGTGACGTCGCTTCGAAAATTAGCTCACTAGCACCGCAGCGTGGAAATGAGCAACTTTCCCTTATGTCACTTCTCGAAACGAAGCTTAGATCTAAGAGAAAAGTGAAGGTTTTTGTGTTGTGGGTTTTGAAAATAACTCAAAACTAGAAACAGAGAAGGACGAAGAAGAAGGAACGCTGCTTTTCTGTTTCCCCTGGTTTCCTTGCTTTCTAATATATATATATATACTTACATTACTTTATATATATATATATATATATATATATATATACTTAAACTAATAATATATATATATATATATATATATATATATATATTATTAAAACTAAACTACAAATATCTAAAAATATCTAGATATTTTAGAAAATTACCATTTCACCCATCACTTTCCAAACCACTTTTTGTTAACAATATCAACTCTCGTCACAACTCAGTTGACAGATACAATTTTCAGCAACCTGAGGTATTTTAACAAAATTGTCTGGTATTAAATTCTTCGTAACGTAAATAAATAAAACTATTGCTCGACGAATAATTTAATCAGGGATCCAAATGTATTTTTGGCATTAAATTCACAAAATACCAAAATACAATAATTTGGCTAAAAAGCCTTAGAGTTCAACACTAAAATACCCTAAAATTGCATAATTTACGATTTAAAACTATGGGTCTTACATTACTATCCCCCTAAAAATAGTTTCGTCCTCGAAACTACGCATCGATAAACAACTCAGGGTGTTGTTCCCTCATCTTGCTCTCCAATTCCCAAGTCGCATCTCCAGTAGTTGGGTTCCAAATTACCTTGACCAAGGAAACATCCTTGTTCCTTAATCGGTTAATCTTCCTATCATCAATTCTTACAGGTAATACTTCAAATGACAAGTTATCCTTCAGTTGAATTGTGTCCGATTCGATCACATGTGACAGATCTGTAAGGTATTTCCTTAACTGTGACACATGAAATACATCATGAATTTCAAACAGTATCGGAGGCAATGTAATCCGATAAGCAACAGGTCCAATTCGTGGAGAAATCTGATATGGTCCAATGAATTTCGGAGTCAATTTCTTCGATTTTATAGCTCTGCCAACTCCAGTAGTAGGTGTGACTCTCAGAAACACATGATCCCCTTGCTCGAATTCCAAAGGTCTGCGTCGTTTGTCCGCATAACTCCTCTGACGATCCTGTGAGACCTTTATTTTCTCTTTTATCTTCTTGACCTTATCTGTAGTCTGTTTCACCATCTCAGGTCCTACAATCATACTTTCACCGTCCTTATACCAACACAAAGGCGTTTGACACTTGCGTCCATACAGAGCCTCATATGGTGCCATTCCAATACTTGTGTGGAAAATATTGTTGTAGGTAAACTCAACCAATGGAAGTACATCATCCCAACTTCCTCTATCATCTAATACACATGCTCTCAATAGGTCTTCCAAAGACTGATTTGTCCTCTCAGTCTGTCCATCCGTTTGTGGATGGTAAGTTGAACTCAATCTTAGTTTCGTTCCCAACGCTTCATGCAATGCTCCCCAAAAGTGCGATGTGAATTTCGGGTCACGGTCTGATACAATACTCGACGGGACTCCATGTAATCTCACAATCTCAGCAATGTAGATCTAGTTTAGTTTATCTACCTTATAGATGGTCTTTACTGGTAAAAAGTGTGCAGATTTAGTCAATCGATCCACTATCACCCATATAGAATCATTCTTTCTCCTTGTTATAAAGTCCATGGAAATGTTGTCCCACTTCCACTCAGGTATGTCTAAAGGTTGCAACATTCCGGCAGGTCGTTGATGTTCCACTTTCGCTTTCTGACAAGTTAAACAGGTTGATACATACTCTGCTACATGTCTCTTCATTCCTGGCCACCAATAATTCTGCCTCAAATCCTGATACATCTTTGTTGCTCCAGGATGAATACTCAATTTACTCTTGTGAGCCTCTCCTAAAATTGTTTTTCTCATATATGCAATTTCTAGTCACACAAAATCACAAATAATATCCTAAATGCAAACTAAAAGTTTGGAAGGAGCCCTTACCTTAACGATAGCTCTAACACACGATTCCGGTACCGTAATTAATTTCGGTAAAATTTACGTTCGTGACATCGCTTTGAAAATTAGCTCACTAGCACCGCAGCGTGGCAATGAGCAACTTTCCCTTCTGTCACTTCTCGAAATGAAACTTAGATCTAAGAGAAAAGTGAAGGTTTTTGTATTGTGGGTTTTGAAAATAACTCAAAACTAGAAACATAGAAGGACGAAGAAGAAGGAACGCTGCTTTTCTGTTTCCCCTGGTTTCCTTGCTTTCATATATATATATATATATATATATATATATACTTACATTACTTTATATATATATAAATATATATACTTAAACTAATAATATATATATATATATATATATATATATATATATATAATATATTAAAACTAAACCACAAATATCTAAAAATATCTATATATTTTAGAAAATTACCATTTCACCTATCACTTTCCAAACCACTTTTTGTTAACAATATCAACTCTCGTCGCAACTCAGTTGACATATACAATTTTCAGCAACCCGAGGTACTTTAACAAAATTGTCTGGTATTAAATTCTTCGTAACGTAAATAAATAAAACTATTGCTCGACGAATAATTTAATCAGGGATCCAAATGTATTTTTGGCATTAAATTCACAAAATACCAAAATACAATAATTTGGCTAAAAAGCCTTAGAGTTCAACACTAAAATACCCTAAAATTGCATAATTTACGATTTAAAATTATGGGTCTTACATAATGTTACTCAAGTGTGAGTCGATTTTCCACCATTGTTGATTAACTAGATATGAGCTTGAGTCCTATCCCCAATTATGTCTTCAATACCATGTCCCTTGTCAGACCTTTCATCAAAAGATCTGCAAGATTCTTTTCAATTCTTACAAATACTATGGATATTACTCCATTTAAAATTAAATCCTTTACATAGTTATGTCTTAGACCAATATGTCTAGATTTTCCATTATATACTTGACTATATGCTTTGGATAGTGTGGATTGACTATCATCATGTAGGATACCGGTGCCATTGGCTTTGGCCAAATTGGCATCTCATACAACAAATTTCTTAGCCATTTTGTCTCTTTATTACCTGCAGCTAGGGCAATGAACTCTGCAGTCATGGTTGAGTCGGCCTTGCAAGTTTATTTCTTTGATCCCCGATAAACTACACTTCCACCAAGGTTGAAGATCCATTCACTTGTAGAAGCATGATCCTCAACATAAATTACCCAACTAGCATTTGTATATCCTTCCAAAACTAAAAGATATCCACTATAGACTAAACTATAGTTAATTGTTGCTTTGAAATATTTTAGTACTCTATTAACAACCTGCCAATGTTCTTTACTTGGATTGCTAGTATACCGACTTAATTTGCCTACATCATATGCTATATCAAGTCTAGTACAGGTCATGACATACATCAAGCATCCGATCACATTTGAATAATCTAGTTGTGCCACATGGCATCCTTTATGTGGTTGTAAACTAACATTTTGATCAAATGGGGGTAGAAACAGGTTTGCAATTAAATTGATCAAATTTCTTTAGCACATTCTCAATGTAGTGAGATTGGGATAAACCAATATTTACTCTATGTTTAATGATTTTAATTCCTAAAATCACATCTGCTTCACCTAAATCCTTCATATCAAAATTTTTTGATAAGAAAGTTTTAGTTTTTTCTACCTCATCTAAATTGGTGTCAAAGATTAACATATCATCCACATATAAAACAAATCATAACACCATTTCCATTATGAAATTTACTATAAATATACTTGTCAGATTCATTATTTTTTATCCATTAGAAAACAAAACATTATCAATCTTTTGGTACCATTGTTTGGGTACTTGTTTTAACTCGTATAAAGATTTAGTCAATTGACACACTTTATGTTCTTTCCCTTTGATAACAAATCCTTCAGGTTGTTTCATATACACCTCTTCATCTAACTCTCCGTTTAGGAAAATAGTTGTAACATCCATTTGATGGATTACAAACTTATAGATAGAACCTAGTGCCAAAAGCACTCTTATGGATGCAATTCTTGCAATAGGTGCATAAGTATCAAAGTAGTCGATACCTTATTTTTGTGTAAATCCTTTGGCAACAAGTGTAGCTTTGAATTTATCAATGGTACCATCAACTTTCATTTTCTTCTTAAAGATCTATTTACCACCTATTGGTTTGGATCCAGGTGGGAGGTCTACTAATTTCTAAGTTTTATTCTCCATAATTGAGTCCATTTCCTCTTGGACGACTTCTTTCCAAAAGGCAAAGTCTTGAGACTTTATTGTCTTTCATGTGTCTGGGTCACTCTCTAAATTGTAGGAAATTGGTTCATAATTATTAATGGAATCATTTGTACCTTCTACAAGGAACATAAATAAGTCTAGTCCATAATTTTTCTCTTTTCTAGCTCTTTTACTTCTTATGGGTTCTAAATATGTCATAGTATCACTATTAGATACATTATTTTCTAGACTTTGTACACTAGAACGTACAATTTCCTTGGGATGTAGAATTGAGTTAAATCTATTTTCTTGAAAAATTGCATCTCTTGACTCAATCACTGTGTTAATAGGATATGAGTCATTAGATTCAACAACCATGAATCTGTAGGCCTTGCTATTTTCACCATAGTCTAGAAATACACTTTCAATTCCTCTTTTCTCCAATTTCTTTCTTTTTTGTTCAGGAACCTTAACAATTGCTCAACAGCCCCAAACTTTTATATAGTTAAGATTGGGTTTCTTTGCTTCCAGAGTTCAAATGGGTTATCTTGTTCATTTTATTGGGAACTCTATTTAGCAAATAACATGCAGTTAGCATGGCTTCACCCCAAATAACCTTTAGATAAACCAGAATAGGATAACATGACATTCACCATTCCATTTTGTTGCGGGGAATATGGTGTAGTTGTTTGATGCATAATACGAGTGGACTCAAAATACTCAGGATGATAGAACTCTCATCCCCTATCACTTCTAAAATACTTAATAAAAGTTTCATGTTGATTTTCTACTTGTCCTTTAAATATTTTAAATTTGTCTAAAACTTCATTCTTAGAGTGCATTAAATAAACATAACAAAATTTAGAGTAATCATCAATAAAAGTGACAAAATACTTTTTGCCACCAATTGTAGGCCAACCATGTAAATCACATACATCAGAGTGAATTAAATCTAATAGCTTAAAACTTCTTACAACACTTTTAAAAGGTTGTCTTGTGATTTTAGTTAGCATGCAAGTAGTACATGAATTTGAATTTTTATCAAAAGTCGGAATTAAATTTGATTTTATCATATCATTCAATTTGCTAAAGTTAATATGTCCTAGTCGCATATGCTATAAATCACAAGACTTAACAATATAAGCATAAATCACATTATTATTATAGTTACTAACAACATTACATTTGAACACATTCTCACAAAGGTAACTCTTCCTAACATCAGAAACATAAAATACATCTTTAAGAAATCATGTTGCACTTGAACATCTTTACGAGAGTCTATTCACCAAGATTCAACATCTTCAATCATGTTGAGTTCAAAAATGACAGCAATTTTATAATTATGAAATTGAGAAACAAGAAACTTCTTACTTGTAGCATCCAAAAAAAGCATATAACGTTCATAATTGATTAGTACAATTCTTGGGTTATGTCATTCTACTTTGCGAAAGGATATATGGATATAACCTTCATTCTTAGAGTGCATTTGTCTAAAACTTCATTCTTAGAGTGCATTAAATAAACATAACAAAATCTAGAGTAATAATCAATAAAAGTGACAAAATACTTTTTACCACCAATTGTAGGCCAACCATGTAAATCACATACATTAGAGTGAATTAAATCTAATAGCTTAGAACTTCTTACTACACTTTTAAAAGGTTGTCTTGTGATTTTAGTTAGCATGCAAATAGTACATGACAACAATTTTATAATTATTAAATTGAGAAACAAGAAACTTCTTACTTGTAGCATCCAAAAAAAGCATATAACGTTCATAATTGATTAGTACAATTCTTGGGTTATGTCATTCTACTTTGCGAAAGGATATAACCTTCCATAATTGATTATAGCGTTGCAATGGTCTGTTGGTTGATCAGCGATAGCACTCACAAGGATCGAACTCGATAAAAGTGACAAAATACTTTTTACCACCAATTGTAGGCCAACCATGTAAATCACATACATTAGAGTGAATTAAATCTAATAGCTTAGAACTTCTTACAACACTTTTAAAAGGTTGTCTTGTGATTTTAGTTAGCATGCAAATAGTACATGACAACAATTTTATAATTATTAAATTGAGAAACAAGAAACTTCTTACTTGTAGCATCCAAAAAAAGCATATAACGTTTACAGCGTTGCAATGGTCTGGTGGTTGATCAGCGATAGCACTCACAAGGATCGAACTCGAAACATTCTTGTTTCAAATTAAGAAAACAACCAGTGAACCAACAACTAAATCATGTTAACTAACACCAATTATATATACATATAATCATCAATATTTTGGAAATATCTCACATATTGAGTTCACTTACAATAAGGGTGTTAGATAATATTATTATATATTAGTAGTAAGGGTATTTTAGATATTTCTATTTGTTTTACATATATACTCATTGTAACCCTATTAACTTAAGGTTGGTTCATTCTATGTTATGAAACCCTAGAGTGGTTGTCTCTTGGTCGTCTCTCTTCTTCCTCTTTTCATTGTTAACATGGTATCTAGAGCCTATTTCGATCCTCCTTGAAAGATTCCGCCTCTATTCCGCAGCCGAGTTCCCAACAGTTTGGGATCTATTGTAAAGAAAAGAGAAGAGTAACCATATTCCCGATTTTGTTAAATCAGTGTCATAAAAACATCGATTGTGCATTCGTTAACCGTTGGATCGGGCTGATTTTTGGACAGTAGATTCGCAACATTTAGGTCTTCGTCTTCAACGGTCGGATCGGCGAAACGACGTCTAGAGGGGGAGAAATCGTGCTCGCACAGCAGCATATTATCCCTAATTTATTTTGTCTCAGTGATTGTGTTTGTCGTATTTTCCTGTCATTATTTGTTATGGCTGGTGCTAAGGATGATTCTCTTCAAGCACATTGGAAAACACATTGTCCGAAATTGGGGAGAGCACATAAGAAGAATTATAGGGGACTATCGTCCAATGTTGTTGCTTCTGTTCCTCCTACTATTGACTCTAGTTCTGATTTTGGTTTGGTTCACATGATTTCAATTGTTGTGGTTCTTTGCTGATTTGGTTGATAATTTAATTGTTCGTCTCTCCTATCTCTTTGTTGCTTCTTCTGTTTGATTGCTCCTCTCTCTGTTGCTTCTTCTGTTTGATTGCTCTTCTCTCTTTGGTTAGTTTGGTTTGGTGTTGTTTAGTTTGGTTTGATTTGGTTTTGTTTGGTTTGATTTGGTTTCGGTTTGATCTTTTGTTGGCTTGGTTTTTGTTATTGGTTGCTTCTCTCTTTGGTTAGTTTGGTTTGATTTGGTTTCGGTTTGATCTTTTGTTGGCTTGGTTCTTCTCTTTGATTGTTGCTTCTGCTTAAGGAGTGTTGTTTGGCGGAGGCACTTCAGCTGTTTCGCGGGTGTTATTTGGTGTTTCAGGGGTGTTTTTTGGCGGAGGCACTTCAGCTATTTCAGGAGTGTAGTTTGGTGTTTCAGGGGTGTTGTTTGGCGGAGACACTTCAGCTGTTTCAAGGGCGTTGTTTGTTGTTTTAGGGGTGTTGTTTAGTGTTTCAATGGTTTTGTTTGGTGGAGGCACTTCAGTTGTTTCAGGGGTGTTGTTTGGTGTTTCAATGGTGTTGTTTGGCATAGGCACTTCAGCTGTTTCAGGAGTGTTGTTTTGTTCACAAAGATGCATTCCATTAAAGATTTTCGTTTTTTTTTAGTTGACAAACTCTCGATGCTTCATGTTAATGCATCGTGAGTTTGAGGGGAGATGTTAGATAATATTATTATATATTAGTAGTAAGGGTATTTTAGATATTTCTATTTGTTTTACATATATACTCATTGTAACCCTATTAACTTAAGGTCGGTTCATTCTATGTTATGAAACCCTAGAGTGGTTGTTTCTTGGTCGTCTCTCTTCTTCCTCTTTTCATTGTTAACAAAGGGGCCTCATTGATTTACAAGCTGGATGATGGAATACAGATATGCTCGTTGCTGTTTTCTCATCGCACTATATCCATGTAATCTGTTGAATTCCTCTACTCGATCTCTCAACTCGGGACCAACGCATCTGGAACAACACAAAAAATGGTATTTATACAGTCAAATCTGCTTATATGCTTTAAATGGAGCATTTTTCGAGCGCTGACAGTTTGGCAGTATATAGGTGGAGACTGGGCAGTTTTCTGAAACTTACCCATCCTCCAAACTTACTTATGCCGGTTAAGTTGTAAAGTTCTTCCTACTGGTATGAATTTACGACGCGGAGGAGTAGACTGTCCATCTATCTCCTGTAATAATGTAATAATTGAATGTTTTCTGTTTAATTACATTGACCAGACATATTAGGACCAAAATTGACCAATTTTATTTACCAAAAAAGTAACCCTCCCACTTACGAAAATATCATATTAGGAGGGACTAAAATATCTATTAAAATTTTGAGCTTTATGATTTCATGACGGCTATTGAACCTTTAAAAAAGATTGGCAAAATCTTAGGATAGTCCGATTCTCCACTAATTAGAGCCTACAATTGTTCCTTGGCATATGGGAAATAGGTCGCTCAATTGTATGCACCTCACAAGACAGATGAACTTCAAAATTCTCGCTTCTACTGAAAAGAAAATCACTATGCCGCCAGGAGAACAGTTTTGGGTTTGCATTACTAATTGTTACCTAAAAAGTAACCCTCCCACTTACGATATATTTTTTCTCCCGTTTTTCTTTCCTACTATATATGTATTGTCCCTATTGATTTTTTTTTTTAAGTCTCCTATGGTATGTTTTCACATCAACAATGAACATCACAATTTGGTCGGACCATGGAATTTTTTTAACTCAAGTACGAATTTTAATAGAAAGTTCATAATAGCATTTTAGTAAATTAATTTATTAAATTTCATTTAATTTTTATAATTTAAAATATAAAATTATTTATTAAATTATTATAATTAATTTCATAGGATACTTCTTTCTCAATTAGTAATATAATTAATTGATTTAATATTTTTAAGATAATATTGATTTTACATAATATTTAATTGATTTTAGTTCTGAAAATTTTAAAGCGATCCCATTTTATCAAGTAAAAACACTTTAGTAAAAAGTCAACAACTTAAACTCAACTATGGAAAAAAGTGAACACTTATAATATTCATTTGCCGGCCAAGGATTAGGAACACGAGAATGAATTTTTCTCTTTTCTTTGGCAAAGTATATAACCTTATGCGGTACATTATTATTATTTTAACATAATTTACTTGGCATTACAAGTGAAACTCATATATCGAAATGAATTATATGCCATAACTATGTCATGCGAACCTCAATCGTGTGATCTAAATTCATTGCCAAAATTGTTTTAAATGAATGTAGTTATTTGAAATCTCAAATCAATGATTGAAATTATATATATAATGCGTATAACTTTCTTCTTGTATTGTATGCACGGAATCTGGATCCTTCATGTTTAACCCATTAATCAGTCATATATTATAATTGCCGTTCTATGATACCCACAATTTGCTGAATATAACTGCCAAATGGTTTTGGTCTTTAACTGTTGTAGATAAGTGCACAAAAGTCAAAACTCAAATATCAAAACGAGATTTTTAATATGTAACATTTATTTTTTATAATTCAAGTGACATTTTAACTAACAATGAAAATGTTATATTTAACTGCAACAACAGACCCTGCTTTCTGCAAATATAAGATATGGCTGATTCATTGTCAGTTAATGTTGATTCTTCACCTAAGCTTGAATTGTATGTTAAACAATCAAATAGTAGTACCACCTCTGAGTCCCAACATTCTCCATCTAGCATCCAAAAGGTAATAAATATTCTACAAATGAAGATAACAATAATTTCCAACTCAAAGAACCAATTAGATGCTGTTAATTTTTAATGTGTATGTGCCTAATGTCAAATTTCTAACTTCAACTTTTTTAGTATAGGCTATTGCTGAATTTGTGGGTACATATATTCTTATATTTGCTGGCTGTGGGGCTGCACTTGTCAACGAGAGGTTACCAATCACAATTGTCGGCATAGCAATCGTTTCTGGCTTCGCTTTAACCGTCGCTATATATTCAGTTGGTCACGTCTCTGGTGCCCATTTCAATCCTTCTGTCACAATTGCTTTGGCTGTTGTCCAAAAAATTCAATTGAAACTTGTACGTAACTCGTTACTAGCAAAATGTTGAAATAACAACGACAATTAAAAAATATAAAAATTGAAATTCTTTTGGTAATTAATTTATTTTGCTTACTCAATCACATAGCATGATGATTAAGTGCTCAATGTTTTTTTTTTTCTCTTGCTTATTATTTTCTAGGTGCCTGTTTATGTGTTGTGTCAGTTAATGGGTGCCACACTGGCCACACTCACACTCAAAGTGTTGTATCATGACAAGGTGGATATTGGAGTAACAGTGACCCAATACTCGAATTCAACTTCTGATCTTGAAGCTTTGGTTTGGGAATCCATAATCACTTTCATACTGGTGCTAACTATTTGTGGTGTTGCCACTGATCACAGAGGGGTACTACAGCAAAAATTATACATTATAAATTCAAATATTTTGATATTCATTTATATATGTATTTAATTAATATCATACTATTTATGTATCTTACGTACATGCTATGCAAACTTTTTTTTGGCTAAGAAGGAACATAACCTTGTAGCTTCTTGACTTTAAGCATTTTGTTATTGTTTTATAAAGGAACTAATTTAGTGCCTTTATTAATTGAAGCAGAGCAAAGAACTAGCTGGTGTTGCAATAGGTATTTCAGTTATGATTAATATCATCATTGCCGGGTAATAAACAATCTCTGATCATTTTATTATAATTCTTGTTAGTGTATTTATATTTTGTAATAATCAATCACTAGTGCATAATACGGATTCCATGACAACTTTTTACATCACTTATTTTACAATTGATGTAGAAAGTGTTTGTTCAGTCGATAAAATTTAAATCAATTTTTTTCTTTTGCAGGCCTATCACGGGAGCTTCCATGAATCCTGCAAGGAGTGTTGGACCAGCTATAGTATCAGGCAATTACAAAAACATTTGGGTTTTTATCATTGGCCCAACTGTGGGAGCAGTTTTTGCAACTGTGCTTTACACTTTCCTAAGAGTAACAAAACCAGCTCAACCAGAAGAACCATGTCATGTGTGAAATCATAGTCATTTAACTTTCTAATCCATCAACTGATAAATTTCTATGAGCTTGATCTATGTCAGTAGTTAGCAGCAGTTCATTTACTTTTACTAGTTTAGAATAGAAACAGTGAGGACTAGGAATGTTTTTATGAAAGACTATAATGTGCTTATTCCAGTAAAAAAGAATAATAATACTCTTGTTATAGTTAGTGGTGTTTGCAATAACTTCTAAGAACCAAATCACTTGAATACTCCACCTACCATTCTATACTACTCGATGTAAAATTTGGACACTCAGTAATACCCCAAGTCTCTATCATAAAGATAGTGAAATGTTCCCGCGGTCACCAAGTAACCACTGTATTTAATACTACTAAGGTTATTTTATGAAAGTAGTATTTATTATTTATATGAATGGTTATTTTACTTGAGTTTCAAAGTGGAGATTTTGATTAACTTTGTCACTATAATTTCATTGTCTTTAAACTCATCAATTACATACATTAACATAAAACATATACTTACAATTTATCTTTTAAGTTCTAACTCAATTAACAAATATTAATATTGTTATGTTAAACATCATATTCTAAATTCGAACTCAAGACCTAACAATTGTACGTATGAGTTTCTAGTAGTATTTACTATTCCATCTAAAAAAAAATATACTCACAATCTTAAAATGCCGACAGAGAAACATTATTATGAACGTTGCGTTTATGCACATTCTTAAAAACTAAAAGTTACCTTGCTAGTATTACATTGAAGGGAAGAAAATCTAAATAAAGAAGGATAATATATCTGCTTTTAATCATAAGCACAAACTCGAGTTTAAGAGTGAACCAAAGATTCAAAAGTTACTGTTTCTCCCTCACTACTACACAAAATATTATATATTATATACTTTACAATAGTAGGACTACACATTTTGTACAAGAAGCAAAAGGGAAGAATGCAGATGAAACTGTCCCAATGAACTGAAATTTCCAAACACATTGGATTTCACCAGTTAATCATTCATCAAAACATTGGAGATACATTGCAGAAAATAAGCACATGTATCTCCATTGCCATGTTCTCCATCCCACTTGGTGAGATTGCATGCATTTTCCACATCCCTGCTTCAAGTCTGCCTGTTTCAAATGTGAATTATCTGCAGTAAAAAAAAATAATGGCAGTAAGGTAACAACAAAAGACACTAAGATCATAGCTTTTGATTAGAAACATCATCGGAACACTAACATTTATCTAGGGCATGTTTGGATTGATGAAATATGGTGAAATACAGTTAATACTATAAGTTTGATATTACTTAATAAATTATTAATACTATAAACTATTCACACATATTGATACTTTTCATTATCAAACGCCCTTAATGATTTTCTTGATAAATTATTAATACTAGAAATTTGAAATTACTTCAGTACACTCTTCACTTAAAGAAAACATATGGGAAGCAAGAAACATAATACTGAACCAAAAAGAAAAAAGAATGACGAATAAGAGTTTTATACATCTCAAAGAAGCCTAACAAAACTGACAACTAAAGTAGTCTTTTTCCAATGAGTTGGATTCATTACATAGATTAAACGACGTCATAATTTCCTATGTAAACATGTTTAATGACAAAGGATGGTCAGTTAAATATGTTTTAGAATCCTCACATAGGTGGTGAATAGGATCTTGTAATGAAATTGTTTGGAAGGTACATCTACGTAGTACCGACACTGATACGACACTGACACATATAGTTATATTTAATCACATTTGTTTTCTTAAATTATTGTTGGGGTCTACATGTCAGTGTCATGTCTTGTGTCTGTATCAGCGTTTCATAGAAGTATATATTTGTTATTCATCTTTCCGGTGCAATGAGAAATCTCACCCAGTTTGAGGTAGCCGCGTCCAACTCATCAGTTGGTGAGACTGTGGATGCCTCTGCAAGTAAGGTGAACTGGATCCTATACCATTTTCATCATCTACAAATTGATCTGAGAAGTTAGAAGCCGGTGGCGACCACTCAGGAACTACACCTCCATCTCTTTCTCTTCTAGTACTACTTGAAGATTCAGCTGTCGAATCTTCAGGAGCATTTCTCAGCCAAAACGTAGTTGGAGTATTATGTCGTTGTCTAGTGTTTCTATTTACATTCTGCAGCACTCCTTGGCTCTCCGTCTCTCTTGCATTTTGCTGTCCATTTACATTTGTTGGCACTTCAGCTCTGCTGTCTTCTCCCGAGTTTCGAATCGAAGAAGTTTCTTCTTCTTCCATTCTCACCCTAGAAGAAGTGATACTCGGTACCATTTGATCCTCGTAGCGCCTAGTACCGTGAGGTGGATTGTTCCTAACAGGTTCATGTATTTCCTCCATTTGTGTGTCTTGAGGAAAAGCAATAGGGGTTGATTCAGATGAGTCTCCAAGACCTTCTTCGGTTCCGTTTTCCGCTGCGGCTCTTGAAGCTGCTTCTAGTTGCCACATTTGTATAAGTGCTTCCTCTAGTCTCACTGTTGCTGCATCTATTTCCACAATTGGAAGAGGGTAGTTTGAGCCAAGTTCAATACCAGCAGCTTGGAGTACTGATTCTGGGGCATTCCATGGATGATGTATCCATTCGGTTGGCAATCTTGCAAGTTCAGGAAGCCAGCGTCGCACGTATTCTCCATTTGGATCGCATTTGTATCCCTCAAACTGAAAATTTAATAACCAAAATGAGTGTATCTATCACTAGAAATATGTCATCTAAGCATTCAAAATACCTGACAGTATGTAGTATATAACTAAAAATGTGAACATCAAAGTTTAGAGATATTTCCCCAAAAATGTATGGAATTAAGGGCCCACTTACTTTTCATTTTTTCATTTTCAATTCAACTAATAAACCTAAAAGAATATATAGATTCAATATTTTCCTCACTATTTTTTTTGACAATTTTTCAAAGCAGATTTAACATTTTCAGAAATTTTTGAAAATGCCAAAACACTGATAAATATTGTCTTCTATATTCTCTCTATCGCAATTGGTAATTACATAAATCTTCCATCTCCTTGTTAGCAATTTAAAATGAAAAAAAAAAATTAAAACTAAATATTTTCAGAAAGTAACCCGGTACTGGGTTTTATTTCACTCAGAAACAAAAGAAGTTTCATAACAACAACAGGATAATGCAACTCATGATGAGGTTTTTCTTTCCCAACTAAGGAAATAAAAATATTCAAATAGATGATCAAACATCACAAAAGGTCAATAAAGGAAGATTATATATAGAAGCAATTGCACCTGTGGATTATCGATTCTGTCGAATTCGCGACCATCAGGGAGAGTACCCGATATATACTGCCAACCAAGAGCATCACTCTCAAGATCAGCATCCAAAAGGGTATCCCAAAAATATTTCATCCCCCATCTCCAAGGAAGCTGCAAAACCTTCACAAAGAAACTTGAAACAACAACACGTATTCGATCATGAAGCCAACCAGTAGCCCACAACTCTCTCATTCCAGCATCCACCAAAGGGTACCCTGTCCTTCCTTGTCTCCATGCCTTGAAATATCCTTCATTCACCACCCAAGGGAAAAACTTAAGGTGTCCAAGAAGAGGCCTTTCATGACTATAAGGGTGGTTGAAACTAATGTACCTCGAATACTCTCTAAGACCAATCGATTTGAGAAACAAGTTTACACTTTCTTCGCCGGCTTGGTTTCCTTCATTGGCCCAAAAGACTTGCTTAATTCGGACAAGATGGAATACTTTCTTGACGCTAACTTCTCCAAAATGCAAATGCGGGGAGAGAAATGAGGTTGTAGCACTGTCAGCTTTCCTGCGATTCTTCGAGTACTCAATCAGTGGACCATTTATGAATGTTGTCAATGCCTTGTTTGCATTGCTCCACCCTGGTGACCATGCTCGAGCAAGAAGTGCATTGCTTGCTTTCTCTGATTCATCTTCAAACACCAATGTATCAGAAGGACACCTTGATACATCGCCTGAAACATGCAAGAAATTTTAACAGAAGTTACAGAATGAAAATTAAAGTCTAAACTTATGGATGGTTCATCAAACATGAAAATACAACAAAGAAAAAAAGGGAAGTATTAACTACCAAGTACTTAAGCAAACTTGAAAGACCTATACAAGAGTCATTATTTTGGTCCTTCAAATTTTCGTTATCAATTCAGTTTCTTAATAATATTAAATCATTATTTTGGTACTGGCATCATTATTTTGGTCCTTCAAACTTTAATATTTGTCTTTCACAGATTTCTTGTATTAAATCATTCCATCAATTATGCAAGTGTCATGAAATTTGTCCCTAAATACCATTGCATAATCAAAGACCTATACAATAAAAACAATATTAGACCCACAATATCAGAAGCTATGAAGCTCTGATATAGACACACGTAGATACCAGTAATAATTTAAGAAAATAGAAGTAATTGAATATAAAGTGTCAATGTCGTGTTCAGTGTGCGACTTAAATCTAAAGTGTTGATGCTACATAGATTTGTAGAGTTTATGTGGGGAAAACTTTATTTTTGGATCCAAACATACATTTCCAATGGTATTTTCATAATGAAAAGTAGAGGCATATATTCCCTATCTTTTTTATTGACAGAAATATATTCTCTATCTCAAATAACAAGTATCATAAAAAAAGTTGAAATAAATGTGAGGGTATAAGGAAAGAGAGGAACAAAGTAAACCTGGAATAATTCTTTTAGGTGGGAGAAGAGGTGCCTGTGGGTCATAAGGCATGCTAAGGCATCTTTCCCAAAAAGAATCAAAAGTTGTGAATGGTTGGCCATGTTCATCATTCACATCCCATGGTTCATACAATAAATCTGAGTTGAATGAACGTACAGTTATGCCTTGAGTTGTTAGAACCTCCTTTGCGTCGTGATCCCTCACAAGTGATAATGGATCTGTGACAGAAATTTACATGTTAATTAAAATTTAGACACAGTTTTGCAATCAGAAACACAGTAAAATATCATCACAAAATAATAGAGATGACAAATTATCAGAGACATACACATCAAAAACTGATAAGAAAAAGAAGAAATTGTAATCAAAGAAAGAATATACTTTTTACCAAATAATAACAGTAACTAACAACGAATTAAGTGGTTGGACATAAGTGGTTAATGAGCGTCAATTATGATTTAATTGATCGGGAGAATATGAGTTTGAATCCTAGTTGAAACAATCTTTGGCTAAGCTTTCCTTACATCTTAGCCAAACTCACTATTATCAAACCCCTTTTTCTCGGAAAACCGAAAAATAACTAACAACTCAAATTGGTACAACCAAGGATCCGTTCTACCATCTACCATGATGTTGTCTATTACTAAGCAATGAAACCTAGTAAGAACTTGGTATCTTACTTCTTTTTGTTCTTTAACAATCTCGTTCTCGAAAAAGGCGCCGATAAACGGATGTTCAATCAATAAAATCTGACCAAGAATTGTTCTATGCAAGGTTTGAACTCAGATAATTCCAATTGGATTGTACCTTAACTTGGTATGATATTTGAGACATTAAAGGATTTATGAATAGTGCAAAACAAAACAAAATGAAACAAGATTACTCATAGAAAATAAGTCGAACCAGCTTGCACAGAATCATGCAATATCATATAAAGTTACAAAAATTCAAGATATGACAAGAATATATAAAAAAATAAAAAACTGACCATATAAATGATTGAAAAAGATTTGAGTGGCTCCAGTGTTCTTAACAACTTCAAGTAAAGAAGAAACACTATCAGTTGATCTTTTAGTGATAAGAGGAGTACCAAGACTTCTCAAAGATGAATCAAGTTGAGACAAACTGTTTTTAAGCCACCATCTTGAAACTCTACCAGGATAATATTGACCTTCTTCTTCAGGTGCCCATATAAAAACAGCAACAACAGCACCTGCTCTAACACCTGCTGCAAGTGCAGGGTTATCTTCTACTCTCAGATCTCTTCTGAACCAAACTATGCTGCATCCACCACTTGTCATCTCCACAATTCACACACACAAATAAACCTCTTTTTTTAACCATATACTAGATCTCTTTCTCTTCCTTTCTTCTAATAGCTGAAAAATACCAAGAAATGCTGATTAGTCTTATCTTTTTCTTATTGCTTTTCCACTACCTTTTTTTTTTGTTTTCTATATTGGGAGAGATTTTAGGCCATAAAGAGGTAAAAAAATGATTTTTTTAGATTTGAGTTGACAAGTTTGAGTTTTTGGTATTTATCTTTAAATTATCTTTCTCCAAAAAAATAGGATTACTTTTGGTGTGGATTTCTTTTCCAAAAAATTCTTATTTTGGTTCTTTTTTCACACACTCAAGTTGCAACGAGAAAAAAGAGACACTAAAGAAAGGGTCCAAGGAGAGAGAGAGTGAACAAGTGAAGAGGATTGGTTAAATGAGTGGGGGGATACAGAGAAAATTGATAGAGAAATTGTAGCCACAACTTTTTTATGCTATGTAGATTTTTCAAATTTTCTATTATCCTATTTTTGCAACAAAACAAAACAAATCACATCCACGTCTCTAGTTTCTTCTATTTTTTCATATACCAAGTGACACATAGTGGAGAATCAACAAAATGTTTGGATACATAAGCTACCTTAGAGATTTAAAATTATTATTATAAAAAATTATTTTCAATTTTAGCATATAATTACATTTTCCAACTCAGAAACCCACATGGGTATGCCGCATTATTTTATCTTCACGATCCAACACTAAACAACTGTGTTCTTTTTCTTTTGTTCGTGCAATCTTTATATTACCAAAATCTCGTGATATTATAGATATTTCTTGTTACTAATAATAGAATGAAAATATTTTATTTATGTTCTTGTCTAATCTGAACAAGCAATAAACAAAAGGTGTTTTAAGGAAACAATGAACAATGGATCAAAAATCAGAGGTAACAATGAATAAAAGATCATACTTGTTTTATTGTTGTTTATAGTCATTTAAGTCATCTATTTATAACACTCCCATAAAAAAATCATTTATGACATGTTACATGAGGGCTAATCAATATTACTTAGGATAGTAGGTAAAAGTTTGTCAATCTCTTTTTATTTTTTAACTTATATAGTGGTTGTGTAATTAAGATTAGGAATTTTACATTAGTCAAATACCCAACTATAATCTAGGTGTATGGTTCTCATCGAATATTCTTTTTATTTACTAATGATTGAGATTGTACAAAATGGAGGATGTGTGTGCCACAACTATATGTCACAATTGATCGACATGGATGACTCCATTGTTGTTCGGTTGGCTATCTTCCTTGTTAGCTAGTGTGCACTTAGTATCGTAACCTTACTTCTAAATAAGTGTCGATCTTCTCTATAATATCAAGTCGGTTAAATTGTCCAATACATTAGTATCGATCATAGTCCCCAAGCGTTAAGGCCAAAGGGCGTAAGCGTTCAAGTCAACTGAGTGGTTTAATATATTGTTACTAAACATAATCTCCAAGCGTCAAGGCTAAAGGACATATGCTCTTAGGATGATTGAGTGGTCCATTAGATTAGATTAGTACTTAATACAACACCCAAGTGTCAAGGCTGAAGGATGTTAGAATTAAGATGGTTTAAAGAACAATTTCTAATTATCTTGTTTTGATAATAATAAAAGATATTTTGTGGGAACAATTTAATGGATTAATGTTTTAATTAAGTGTGCAGTTCCAATATCAAGTGTTTATGTAGGATATTATGATGTATTCTCTTATTATCATAATAATAAAAAGAAACACAAAGACTTCGTTTCTATGCTTTACATTTCTAAATTTGGTGATACGAATCTATGATATGTTGCCTCTGATGGTGTAAATAAATATCTACTACGATTGCCTCAAATGGTGCTGATAAGGTTCTGCTTAAGCTTCATCTGATAAAGTTTTGTTTCGTCTGCCTTTGATGACTGTAAGCAAGTGTTTGACTTTGTCTGCCTCTAATTACTACAAGCAAGTGTCTGACTTCGTTTTCCTTTGAAGAAAGTTAACACCTCTAGAAAAAGTCAACGTTCAGTTAACGTTCTAAATGAAAAGTCGACATCTCTAAAAAAATCAACGAATTTGATAAAGTCGCAGAAAAAGTCAATGACTTTGAAGAAGTCAACATTCTTATAAGAGTAAATTATCTAATGATAGTTAATCCTCTAAGAAGACAAGCTATGTGCATCCTCTTATATTCATCATAATTTGCATGTTCCAATGGTATGTAAGACAATGCTCTAATTATTCTATCCTTTGTTCCCGTACCTTCTACTTTCTCTATTCTCATTCAAGTTATGAGGAGTGATTTTTGGGATTCAATTTGACTTCAATGGATAAATTTATCTTCAACTATTCAATTGCTAAAACCTATGAAGATATTGGCTGTATTTTTAAAAGAAAGTACATATGCCTTACCTTAAGGACACAACTTATCGTGAAGAACTCTATAAAAGGACATGCTTCCTTACTTGAGATAGCAGAAGTAGGCACCACAATTACACGCAACACAACTAGCATTACAACATTCTGCAACCATTTAAAATTTATCTTAGTGCTAAGAAAGAAAATTCTAAAAGTAATACATTGTAAACAAACTCTTGAGAGAGATATTTCAGAAAAAGCCAATATCATTTATTTGTAACCTAGCCCGACAGTGGCTGCGATTCCTCAATGTTTGTAGGTGCAAACTGGAAGCTAAGAAGACTTAACAGGTTGAGGGTAAACGTTGTAATTCAATTTGAATTATTGGAGAAAATCCTTCTAGGTGAAGGGATTGGATGTCGAAACCAAGTTGATTTTATACATAGAATTTTGATGTTAACAAAAGTATTTTATGAGAATAATATATTTGAGTTCAGAGAGTATGAAAGAAGATTCGTGTTTTTGAAGACAATCTAAAATAAGATTTGATTTAGATATATAATTGAAAAAAATCTTTAACCAAGTTAAAAAGAAGATGTTGTCAAGATTTGAAGAAGATATGATCAACATCTTATCACAAGAAGATATAATTTTATTTACAAGAAGATTTGATCAAGATTTATCTACAAGAAGATATGAATTATTTACAAGAAGATTTTATCAATATTTATTACAAGAAGAAGATATGAGTTATTTATAATAAGATTTGATCAAGATTTATCACAAGAAGATATGAATTATTTAAAACAAGATTTTATCGAGATTCATATACAAAATGATATGAATTATTTACAAGAAGATATGATCAAGAATTGTTTACAAGAAGAAACACTCACAAGAAGATACATTTATTATTTGCAAATTATATGATTCATATTTTGACAAAGGACAAAATATTGAATTGGACTTGGTCATATTCCTACTTGTGAAAGTTTAAGAACCGGTCCAACACTATGTTCTTGCCCATATCATAACAAGCAATAAGAAGGAATTTTCATCTAAAGAATTTACGAAAGTCATCTTAACAAAATAAGAACAGTATCAGTCTAAATAATTTACAAACCCAATCTTAACAAAATACAAGCAATAACAATCTAAAAAATTTACAAACTCAATCTTAATAAAATACGACCAGTATCAATTTGAAGAATTTATAAACTCAATCTGAACAAAATACGAACATAATCAATCTAAAAGATCTGCTAAGATTGGATTCAAAAATAAAAAATTGACTAAAGAACATATATAAAAAAAACATCGTTGTTCATAATTATTTTTGAATAAGATCATTGTTGACCAAGCTAGGAATTAAGATACAATTCAAATTAAACAAGGACTAAATTGAAGCTCTAATTTTGTTGAAAAATAATAAAGGAGTAGAAGAACTCAAGCTCAAATTTCCAAATTTATCTTAGAGTTCAAAGAGAGAAACAATTGTTTGAATGAGAAATTTTCCTAAGTGTTTTTCTTAGAGTGTGATAGTCGTTGTCATAATCATTTTGTTAGAAGCAACTACTCCAGTTCCAAACCTTTGTATTCAAATCCGATAGTGGTGTTAGTGTGCCTTCAACAATATGAGGTTGTCATATTTTGTGGAGAATACTTGGTTGGAAGAGTTAAGGTGTGTGTGTTCCTCAAAAGTCTAGGGTTATCAAGATGTTTGAAAAGATTAACTTAGAGGGTTAGGTACTTTGTAAGTCAAGTTGTTGATTTAGTGGATTCAATCCTTTTGAGTAAAATGACTAGATGTAGCCAAGTTATGGGTGAACTATGATAAATTATGTAAGACCCTTAGTTTTAAATTCTAATTTATGTATTGTGGTATATTTTTGTGTTTAAATGTTATGACGTTTAACTCAATTTTACTTTACTTTGGAAATTAAGTACCAAAAATATATTTTGTTAAGAGTTTGTAATATGGTTAATATATGCGTATATTTATTTATATATTTTGAGATCCGTTTAAAATTATTTGTCGGAAAATAATTTACTTACATTACGAAGAATTTAATATCTGACAGTTTTGTTAAAAATATCTCTGGTTGCTAAAAAATTTATCTGTCAATTGAGTTACGACAAGAGTAGATATTTTTATCAAAATAGATTGAGATGTGAGTGAAGTGATGTGTGTAAGAGTTGTTAGATATTTGTTGGATAGTTGTAAGAGTTGTTATATATAAATATAATAAGTAACATATATTATTATTATTATTATTATTATTATTATTATTATTATTATTATTATTATTATTATTATTATTATTATTATTATTATTATTATTATTGTTATAAGTAATATATATATATATATATATATATATATATATATATATATATATATATATATATTTAGTAGTAAGTAATATATATTCTCGTCTTCCTCCCTTCCTCGCGAACCCATTCTCGTCTTCCTTCTTTTTCCTTCTCCTTTCTTTTGTTTTCTTTGGCTTCAAGAAAAGAAACCCAAGGCTTGGTGGGTGAGAAAGAACATATTTTCAAGCTTCCTTCTTCTTCTCTGTTCGAAAACAAAGAAAATGGTGTTAGTGGTTTTCAAAACCGTCAAACCCAAATCTCCGCTTTTCTTCGACATTTGAGCTTCGTTTTGAGAGTGATAGAAGGGAAAATTGCTCATATCCATGCCACGGTGCTAGTGAGCTAACATTCGAAGTGACATTACGAACTTAAATTTTACCGAAATTAATCGTGGTGCCGTAATCGCTTGTTAAAGCTACTGTTAATGTAAGGGCTCCTTCCAAACTTTTAGTTTGCATTTAGGACATTAATTGTGATTTGGTGGAAAAGAAATTTGATGTATTTGATGGTGAATTTGTAGAAAATGAATTTAATGCGATTATGTGAGTTGGTGGAAAATGAATTTAATTCATTTATGTGTGTTTTAAGGAAATTAAATTTGAGATGCTTGAGGTGTGGTTTGTGAAAATTAATTTGGTTTGATTTATGTTTGAAAATGTAGAAATTTATGGATGATTGATGATTGAACTTGGTGTGGATTTTGTGGAATTTGAATTGATCGAATTTTAATGTGAATTGTGGATTAAATTTGATGTGTGGTGATGGAAAAATATGCTTGAGTATGCTCTGGGTTGTATTTGAAAAATCATTAGTGTTAAATAAATATTAAAAATGGGGGAATCTTTTAATAGCTGCATTTACTTAATGGTTGTGGTGAAAAGAGTCAGAGTATGCTCGTGCATTTCATAGTACATGGTGACCGGATGGGCCATGGTGATAGTAGTGACTGGATGGGCCACGAGATGATACCATGTGATTTGTTGGTTCATCTTATCCTTACGGGGATTATCGCGTCGTGCTACAATCACCAAAAGGGCATTGGTTACACTTAGAAATTTGCTTCGATGGTCAGGATAGAAGATATTTGATCATATCATTTGGGCACATGTTTCTAGCTTTTTAGTTTGGTATTTTAAAAACTCTTTATAGCTTAGATTAATATTTTTAGCTTGTTTCCAAACTTTGGATGGAATTTGAATTATAATTTTATTATTTGCATTTTAATTTTATTATTTGTATTTTGACTCTTTCTCGCTCTGTACGTCATAACTTGAGCTCTGGATATCCGATTGACGCATATGAGTAGGAGTTGGAAAGCTAAAAATCCGAGCTACAACATTTTTTATTGGAAGAAAAGACCAATTCCAAACATTACTAGGTGTAAATTGCAGATTTCATAATCTGGATTTTTGTAATAATTTTAATTAGCGGGTCACTTGTTTTTAAACCCTAAAGCCCAATATCAAGTACTATATATTGGCAGTTATGTTTCTTTTCTGAAGACGGAAAAATTAGGATTCAAATTTCTACAAGAAATAAACAATTTTTCTTTTTATTTCATGGAAGGCTAATTTTATAAGATTAATCCACGAGTTCAGAGTTTCATCAATACCTTGAGATTCTTGTTTCTTGTAGATATTGGTTTATATGGCCTCTATTTGTTAAAAAAATATTATAAAATGACTTCACTAATTTTCCAGGATTATTAACAACGTTAACAATGACATTTTCTAAGTATTGAAATTAATATCGAAACCAACGTGATCAATATTATTCCAATTCAACAGTTATAGATTCAAAACCTTAACAAGATAAAGATTCACATACACATGTATATTCAAGATAAGCATACAGATACAATGCTTATTCAAAAGATTAATCAACACAGAAATTCACCAATACAAACATTCAAGAATAAGCATTCAAGCAATATCAAAATAAAGAGAAAAGATAAGAAAATCGTGCACCAGGATTTATACTGGTTCGGCTATCAGTTTGATAGCCTACACCAGTCCTGAAATCCAAACCAAATTTCAGGCTTTCCAATAGAATTGACTTGAGTACTTTTTACAGATTTTCCAGCTCAATCATGGCCTATCTATCCAACTCACTCGCTTCTATTACAATGCCACCTTATCCCTAGAGTTAATCGCCAAACCCTCACGAGATCAAGATGAGACTTCTTCTTGCTGATCCCACGCACCAACAAAGATAGTCACCAGTTTATACTACTGGACTTTCAGAACTTTCTTTACAGATTGTTTTTCCAGAAAAGATAAAAGAGGTCTGATGAAGATGACTCAATCACAATATGAATTTCACACAAAAAAGAATTTGCCAAATGAGTATTTTGTGTGTGTTTACAATTATTTCTCTCAGAGTGTTTTTCCTGATTTCTGTGTTATGAAAACGTGTAATGAATAATTGTCTTAGTTATTATGATTGACTCAGTTTATATATGTTCAGAAAAACAACAGTTAAATCGATTGCTCAATCGATTTTATAAAAGTTTAAAACCAGCTTAATCGATTGCCCAATCGATTATTGCATTTCTTGTTTTTCTTGAATCTTGAAAATATAAGAATGAATCGATTTGCCAATCGATTCTTTTAATGAATAAATCAGAAGCTAAAGCTAAGTTCATATAAGAATCGATTGAATAATCGATTATATGTGTTTTGTTCAAACAACGAGATCAAAACAATCGATTACTCAATCGACTCATATCTATTAACATAATCGATTTGGCAATTGGTTGAATTCTCCATGTAACACAAACCTTTACTTTAATCGATTTGCCAATCGATTGAACTGATCACAATGACTCAAATGTTTTGCTTCAATCGATTCGTCAATCGATTTTACTAGTCATAGTGACTCAGATATTTTACTTCAATCGATTTGCCAATCGATTTGGCTTGTTACAGTAGCTCAGCCATTTAGTTGAAATCAATGTGCCAATCGACTAGGAAGTATGTTTCTGATAAATGATTAACTAGGTCATTCTTTCAATCGATTACCTAATCGATTGTGACAAAACTTGCAGTTTAAGAAGCTTAATTCAATTGATTGTCCAATCGATTTGATTGATCACAGAACTCATCCCTGATGAAAAGCTTTTTCACAATCGATTTGCCAATCGATTGATTCAGTAAGTGGTTGGTTCTGTGAATTACAAAATCGATTACTCAATTGATATCCCAATCGATTGTCCAATTGATTGTTTTAAACCCATAACTCAGGTTTCACTAAAACCCTTTAAGTAATCGATTTCCCAATCGATTTACTTAGTAAAAACTTTTGTTCTGAGTCAGATAATCAATTGTCCAATTGATTCATCAATTGACTTATTATTTGATTGATTTATTTCCTTATTTTATGATTTCATTTTTACTTTGGCAAATACTTAAGTATGAAACCATATTGATGAGTCTACTAATTAACTACTATAACCACTAATCACACTATACGTATTTGCATCTTTCTCAAGCACATCCTCCAATTTTGGTTGATTCCTTGAGTTCCAAGATTTTGTCCAAGTGTGCAGTGTTTGCTTGTTTTTCCTGAAATGTTACTCAGTTCAAACTGTTAGTTTTATCAAACGATGCATGTACATTGTATGTTTGTTAATTATGTCAAAATCATGATCAAGAGGACTTATGTCTAACAATCTCCCCCTTTTTGATTAAATGAAAAACATACAATTTTAACTTGAGTTTTACATTTCAAGACATAAATTTATAATTACTGTTATATTAAAAAAAAAACAGAAAACTCCACCTGACTTTTAGAATTCATGATTCATTTAAGTAGCAACAACATAATCTATCTAAATTCATTCAGGTATAGTATCATAGCTTGCTATTCCACTTTATTAAACTTTGATATTTGGGTCTTAGAGCTTAAAAAAAATACTAAAATTATCATCAGAGTACCAGAGTACTATAATCAATTTCAGAGCAGCAACACAAAATTTATCACTTTAGTAGTGCAGTATCAGAGCTATATTGTGACACAAGATTTTATCAATTTAGCAGTGCAGTATCAGAGCTATATAGCAATATCAGAGCTATCTAGCAAAAGTTAGCAGTATCAGATTTAGTTACAGTATACAGTATCAGAGCTAGTTAAACCAGAGCAATCAGAGCTAACTATCACATACTACAGTATCAGAGTTATCACAAAGTTTAACAAATTAGTAGCAAATTAGTAGTGCTATCAGAGCAGGCAGATCAATTTAGTAGCAACACAAGTTAAATTCGTAAAATTTTCTCCCCCTTTGTCATTGAATGCAAAAAGGTATAACATGAGAGAATAGCTAAAATATTACACATTTATAACAGAACATTACAAAGCAACAAACACAACAAAATCCTACACAACTAATCTAGGGCTGTTCCTCATTATTATCAACGGGAGAGGTAGAGACTGTTGTATTATTCTCAGCAAGTGTCTCCTCACCATGAGGTTCAGTGCTACCTAAGTTGGTGGGGTTTTGTGCTTCAGTTGCTTGACGGCCTATGTCTACAATATCGTCAAATGAAATCTTAAGGCCTAAGTGTTCTTGTATTGCATCAACATCCTGAACAACTCAGTTCAGAGTTGCCTGGAGTTTCTTTAAAGAGGCTTCCACTCGAGCATTATGAGCAGCCTGAGTTTCTATGAGTTCCAGCAATTTGGCTAAAACCTCAGATTGGGGTTCAGCTGGCTCAGGTTGTTCAGCATTTGGCTGTGCTCTTGTCCAAATGCCGTTGATTCTTCTCAATTGCATCTGATTTACAATTGATTCACCAAAACTAAGAGTTTTTTTAGAGATTCTTCATTGACATCAGAAAATTTGAAATGTCTCAGAATCTTTGTTATGAGTTGTAGGTAGGGGAGCAGCTGCTTACCATGAGCTGTTTCTGACATGTTCATGAGAACAATCCAAGCCCAGCTCATCTTGAGCTCCTTGAACAATCCCCAAAGTAAAGTAATGTCTAGCCTCTAGACTACTGCGTGATTTCTAGATCTAGGAACTAACATCCTTGTTAGTACATACATGAGCATCCTATGTTGGATCTTCATTTGATCGATTGGGAGTGAGAGCTTTTCAACAAATCCCTCAATCATCAGGTCCTGAACAACAGTGTGCCTGTCTACTGATGTTTCCCACGCTTCATCAGTAGAATCCGAATCGGTTCTTCCATCAACAGATTCACCATAAAATGGTAGACCTGAAAGTTCAGAAGATTCCTCAAAGGACATGGAAATTTTCTTTCCTTTTACTTCAGACTCAAAGCCAGTGTTGGTGAGTTTGAAGGTGGAATAGAATGCCTTAATGAGTTTTGGATATATGTCAAGGGAGCAGAGAGAAAACCTTCCAAACCATGAAATCTCAAATGGTTTTGAAATGTAAATCCATTTGAGTCAAAATAAGCAAAATCCATAGTTCGTGCTTCATGGATTTTTCGTTTGAGAAAGGCTGGTGGTAAATCAAAGTCCTCAACTTGTTTACCTTTAGAAGGTTGAGGTTTCTTGGGTTGAGGAGAAGAAATGGGTTTCTTCTTTTTCTGAGTTGTATCTTTCATAGCGTCGCGCATTAATTTTTCAGCAGCGGGAGGATCCTTCCTTTTCTTATTCTTTCCTTGATCAACTGCAATGGCCTTCCCTTTATCTTTGGCCATGATTTTATGCGTTGGGATGGATACTCTCTTTGAAGTAGGTGGAGGTGATGGGGTTCTTCCACTTGATGAAGATGAAGGTGATGGTGATCTTGCAGAGGTTTGCTTTACTCGTGCCATTAGTAAGATTAAAGATGTTTAGAAGTGTTTGAGAATGTTGAGAAAGATGTAAGGCTTACAGAGAAAGAGCAGAAAGGTGTGAGAAGTTTGAGAAATTTTGGAAAAGTGAGATGGGAAATCGATTTAGGGTTTAAGTATCCCTGTTCAACATCAATTAGTCAATCGATGTTATTAGGTTTTTGCGCATGCTACATCGATTTCCCAATCGAATAAGTTACCGTTACTGTAGGAAGTTGAACGATCTCAGTCATGATTGTCTCCAACGTCTAGAAAATTTTTGTAACAGTTAAATTTCAAATTGATTCCCAAATCGATTGTCTTTTAATTACTAAATCGATGTCCCAGTCGATTTCCATATCAGTTCAGGAAACTGCTCATCTCAGCATCGATTTCCAAATCGATTCATTTAAGTGCAGGTTTTAAAATTTTGACTCAATCGATTTCCCAATCGATGCTCGGGTTAGAGTTTGGAAAAATTTCTCATTTTTTGATGTCTGGGGCCAAGTTAATCGATTATGCAATCGATTCTTTTAAATATTTACCAATATTTCAATCGATTGACCAATCGATTGGATTGAGGAATATTCAAGCATTTACAGCTACCTGTGATTAGAAAATTGATTAACCAATCGATTATCATATTTTCTACTTTGACAAATTAGACACTGTGCATCATAAATCGATTGTGCAATCGATTTCATAAAGCTAATTTTCTATTTATTCACAGGATAATCGATGTTTCAATCGATTGTTCATAGGGATCAAATTTCATTATGATCTATTATTCCTAGTTTCATCCTAATATGGAGGAAGCTTTCTTTGGGTAAAGCTTTGGTAAAAATGTCAGGTAACTAATCAGCTGTATTGATATATTCAAGCTTTATGTTCCCATTTTGATATTGGTCCCTTATAAAGTGATGTCTTATCTCTATGTGTTTAGTTCTAGAATGTATTACAGAATTTTTAGTAATATTTATTGCACTAGTATTATCACACATGATTGGCACAACTCCTAGATCAACACCAAAATCAGAGAGGTGTTGTTTCATCCAGAGAATCTGTGCACAACAGCTTCCAGCTGCTACATACTCAGCCTCAGCTGTTGATAGTGCAATGCTAGTTTGTTTCTTGCTATGCCAGGAAACAAGGGAGTTTCCTAATAGATGACAAGTACCAGATGTACTTTTTCTGTCTAGTTTGCATCCAGCAAAATCAGAATCAGAATAGCCAACTAGAGTGCAAGTTGATCCCTTAAGAAACCACAAACCTAGATTTTTAGTTCCTATTAGATATCTAAAGATTCTTTTGACTGCACTTAGATGGGATTCCTTTGGATTAGCTTGGTATCTTGCACACATGCATACACTAAACATAATGTCAGGTCTACTAGCTGTAAGATATAGCAAAGATCCTATCATTCCCCTAAACATTGTTACATCTACTGGTTTTCCCTTTTCATCTCTATCTAAATGGCAGGTTTGACTCATGGGTGTATCAATGGATTTAAACTTATCAAAGCCAAATTTCTTTAAAAGGTCATTACAGTACTTGGTTTGACTTAGGAAAATACCATTCTTGCTTTGATTGATTTGAAATCCCAAGAGGAAAGATAGTTCTCCCATCATTGACATTTCAAATCTTACTTGCATGATGTTTTCAAAATCTTTGCACAACTTATTGTTTGTGGATCCAAATATTATGTCATCAACATAGATTTAGACCAGAAAAATGTCTTTTCCATCTTTCTTAATAAAAAGTGTTTTATCAACATTTCCTCTTAAAAAATTTTGTTGAATGAGGAAACTGCTGAGTTTTTCATACCAAGCCCTTGGAGCTTGTTTCAATCCATAGAGGGTTTTGTTAGTTTATAGACATGATTAGGAAATGCAGGATCCTCAAATCCTGGAGTTTGACTAACAAATACTTCCTCTTGGATATCTCCATTTAAAAAGGCACTTTTTACATCCATTTGATAAAGTTTAAAGTCCATGATGCATGCATAAGCCAGCAGGATCCTAATAGCTTCTAATCTAGCTACAGGGGCATAGGTTTCATCATAATCAATACCCTCTTCTTGATTATAACCCTTAACAACTAGTCTAGCTTTATTCCTAGTTATGACTCCATTTTCATCCATTTTATTCCTAAATACCCATCTAGTTCCAATGATATGTTTGTCTTCTGGTTTAGGAACTAAGATCCATACCTTGTTTCTCTCAAATTGGTTAAGCTCTTCTTGCATGGCAATTATCCAGTCATTGTCCATGAGAGCTTCTTTAATGTTTTTGGGTTCTACTTGAGATACAAAGGCTGTGAAATTGCAGAAGTGTCTAAGGGTTTTCCTAGTTGCAACTCCTTTGGAGATTTCTCCTATTATGTTGTCAATGGGATTGTTTTTGTTAAACTTCCATTCCTTAGGTAAGTCATCTTCTCTTATAGGTTCAATACAATCAAGGTTAGTTGGAGGTACTGCTTCATTAGGTTCTGTTGGATCAGATTCTACAATTTCATCCAAAGAATCACCAACTATAGGAGGGGTGCTGTTCAAGTTTTCAGCAAACATTTCATCAAATTTTACATGAACAGATTCCTCTATAGTTTTAGTTCTTTTATTGTAGATCCTATAGGCCTTACTATATTGTGAATATCCTAGAAAGATTCTCTCATCTGCCTTAGAGTCAAACTTCTTTAGATGCTCTTTTCCATTATTCAATACAAAGCATTTGCATCCAAAGACTCTAAAGTAAGAGATATTTGGTTTTCTACCCTTGTATAACTCATAGGGAGTTTTTCTAAGTATAGGCCTAATAAGAACTCTATTGACTACATGTGTGGCTGTGCTTATTGCATCAGCCCAAAAATATTTTGGAAGATTTGAGTCTTTAATCATAGTTCTAGCTAATTCTTCTAAAGGCCTATTCTTCTTTTCTACAACTCCATTTTGTTGTGGAGTTCTTGGGGCTGAATACATATGGTGAATTCCATTCCATTTTGTTCACAGTAGTTATTAAAGGATTCATTCTGGAATTCTCCATCATGCTCACTTTTGATGGAGATTATTTTCTGGTTCTTCTCATTTTGAACTAAATTTGCAAATCTTTTGAAAATAGAGAAGGCCTCACTCTTGTGAGTCAGAAAAAATGTCCAAGTATACCTAGAGTAATCATCTACTAACACAAAACCATACAAGTTTCCTCCAAAACTTTTCACTTGAAATGGACCAAACAGGTCCATATGTATTAATTGTAAAACCTTATTGGTTTGAACTAAATCTATTCGGGGAAAGGATGACTTAACTAGCTTACTTTTCTCACATGAATCACACAACTTATCCTTAGTGAACTTTCTGTTTGGGAGTCCTAGAACTAATTTTTTACTAACTAGTTTGTTAAGGCGATCTATATGTATATGAGCTACTCTCTTATGCAACAACCAGTTTTCATCAGAATTGGATAATAAACAGCAAATAGTACTAGCAGACAAAGCATTAAAATCAAGCATGTATATGTTATTTACTCTTTCACCTACCAGTTTTATGCCTTTATTCTCCTTGTGCTCAATTATACAAGACTGAGATGTAAAACATACCTGAAATCCTTTATCACAGAGCTGACTTATACTAAGCAAATTATGTTTCAAACCTTCCACATATAGGACATTATTGATGACTGTTGTTTCCATCCCTTGTTAGCAAGTTTTTTTAGTTTACAATTAAAAGCAATATGTCCCTTTTTACAGCAAAAGTGACATGAAACAGCAGAGGATGAATTCTGATTTGGTTTAGTGAAGAAATCATGCATATGCTTTTATCTAACAAATTTCTGATTCTTGTTAGCATTTATGTTTTGTCTATAACCAAGTCCAGATTTTACATTTACATTTCTCTGGTTGCTGAGTAGAACATTTAGTTTGTTTCTACTACTTGTAAACTTTACTAAATCAGATTTTAATGATTCAACAGTTCTTTCAAGTTCAATACACCTAGCAGATTTATCACGTGATTCTCTTTTCAAATGTTCATTCAAGTCTTCAATCTCCTTATGATCTTTTTTAATTTCTTCACATATCATACATTGTTTTTCAAGCATTTTCTTAGTGCTAATTAACTGTTTGATTGCATTAACATATTCATCATGCAGTTCATTAAATGCATCATGTAATTCATCATAAGAAGGGTTGGATGTAGAACTTACCTCATTATCAGAATCCGAATTTGTGTTGGCCATTAGACAAAGATTAGCTTCTTCTTCTTCTGAAGATGCAGAGGATTCTTCATTATCATTCCAGGCTATGTAGGCCTTTTTGGTTTTAGGGGGTGGTTCTTTGTCTTTAGCGTTTACAGTTTTGTTTTTGTTCTGCAATTGGAAGCACTCAGATTTGATATGTCCTGTCTTCCCACATTCATAGCAAGTTACTTTGCTATCATTTGTCTTTGAATTTGATGGCTTTCTTGACTTGTTTTCTTTCTTTCTCAGGAATTTCTTAAATTTTCTGACTAACAATCCAATCTCGGGCTCTTCATCATCTTCACTGTCAGAATTGTCTGTGCAAGCTTCTGGTTCAGACTTTGATTTTTGAGTTTGAACTTTCAGTGATAATCCTTTTGATTTCCTATCAATTTGGTCTGTCTCTCTCAGCCTGTGTAGTTGCATCTCATGCTCTCTTAGTTTTCCAAATAGTGTTGCAATTGTCATGCTACCAAGGTCTTTTGATTCTGTTATGGCAGTGATCTTTGGCTGCCACTCTCTGGTCAAGCACCTCATCACTTTGTTGATCTATTGCTCATTGTCTATCACTTTACCAAGAGCATTTAGGTTGTTGACTACATGAGAGAATCTTGTCTATAGATCATTTATTGACTCTTCTTTCTTCATGTTGAAAAGCTCATACTCATGCATTAGCGTGTTGATTCGGGACCTTTTTACATATGTTGTACCCTCATGGGTTTCTTGGAGTGTGTCCCACATCTCCTTTGCATTTTTGCAGTTAGACACCCTGAAAAATTCGTCAAAACTTAAAGCAGAGGTTATAATGTTCTTAGCTTTTGCATTATAGCCTACCTTCTTTTTGTCATCATCAGACCAGTCTGATCTAGGTTTTAGGATTAGTGATTCACCAGTGCCAGCTATTCTTGGCACATAGGGTCCATTCTCTACAGCATCTAGAATATCTACACCACTAGCTTCTAGAAAAATTAACATTCTCTGCTTCCAATACATGTAGGCAGCCCCATTAAATGCAGGGGGCCTAGCCAAGGATGCACCTTCTCCCAAGAATTTTACAGAGGTCATTTTCCTTTTTTTGAGTATTAGTCTAAAAAAAAGTCAGGCTCTTGATGCCAATTATTGGTTTATATGGCCTTTATTTGTTAAAAAATTATTATGAAATGACTTCAGTAATTTTCCAGGATTATTAACAAAGTTAACAATGACAGTTTCTAAGTATTGAAATTAATATCGAAACCAACATGATCAATATTATTCCAATTCAATAGTTATAGATTCGAAACTTTAACAAGATAAAGATTCACATACACATATATATTCAAGATAAGCATACATATACAATGCTTATTCAAAAGATTAATCAAGACAGAAATTCACCAATACAAACATTCAAGAATAAGCATTCAAGCAATATCAAAATAAAGAGAAAAGATAAGAAAATCGTGCACAAGGATTTATACTGGTTCGGCTATCAGTTTGATAGCCTACATCCAGTCCTGAAATCCAAACCAGATTTCAACCTTTCCAATAGAATTGACTTGAGTACTTTTTACAGATTTTCCAGCTCAATCATGGCCTATCTATCCAACTCACTCGCTTCTATTACAATGCCACCTTATCCCTAGAGTTAATCGTCAAACCCTCATGAGATCAAGATGAGACTTCTTCTTGATGAACCCACGCACCAACAAAGATAGTCACCAGTTTATACTACTGGATTTTCAGAACTTTCTTTACAGATTGTTTTTACAGAAAAGATAAAAGAGGTCTGATGAAGATGACTCAATCACAATATGAATTTCACACAAAAAAGAATTTGCCAAATGAGTATTTTGTGTGTGTTTACAATTATTTCTCTCAGAGTGTTTTTCCTTATTTCTGTGTTATGAAAACGTGTAATGAATTATTGTCTTAGTTATTATGATTGACTCATTTTATATATGTTCAGAAAAACAACAGTTAAATCGATTGCTCAATCGATTTTATAAAAGTTTAAAACCAGCTTAATCGATTGCCCAATCGATTATTGCGTTTCTTGTTTTTCTTGAATCTTGAAAATATAAGAATGAATCGATTTGCCAATCGATTCTTTTAATGCATAAATCAGAAGTTGAAGCTAAGTTCATATCAGAATCGATTGAATAATCGATTATAGGTGTTTTGTTCAAACAACGAGATCAAAACAATCGATTACTCAGTTGACTCATATATATTAACATAATCGATTTGGCAATTGGCTGAATTCTCCATGTAACACAAACCTTTACTTTAATCGATTTGCCAATCGATTGAACTAATCACAGTGACTCAAATGTTTTGCTTCAATCGATTCGTTAATCGATTTTACTAGTCATAGTGACTCATATATTTTACTTCAATCGATTTGCCAATCGATTTGGCTTGTTACAGTAGCTCAGCCATTTAGTTGAAATCAATGTGCCAATCGACTAGGAAGTATGTTTCTGATAAATGATTAACCAGTTCATTCTTTCAATCGATTACCTAATCGATTGCGACAAAAATTGCAGTTTAAGAAGCTTAATTCAATTGATTGTCCAATCGATTTGATTGATCACATAACTCATCCCTGATGAAAAACTTTTTCACAATCGATTTGCCAATCGATTGATTCAGTAAGTGGTTGGTTCTGTGAATTACAAAATTGATTACTCAATTGATGTTCCAATCGATTGTCCAATTGATTGTTTTAAACCCAGAACTCAGGTTTCACTAAAACCCTTTAAGTAATCGATTTCCCAATCGATTTACTTAGTAAAAACTTTTGTTCTGAGTCAGATAATCGATTGCCCAATTGATTCATCAATTGACTTATTATTTGATTGATTTATTTCCTTATTTTATGATTTCATTTTTACTTTGGCAAATACTTAAGTATGAAACCATATTGATGAGTCTACTAATTAACTACTATAACCACTAATCACATTATACGTATTTGCATCTTTCTCAAGCACATCCTCCAATTTTGGTTGATTCCTTGAGTTCCAAGCTTTTGTCCAAGTGTGCAGTGTTTGCTTGTTTTTCCTGAAATGTTACTCAGTTCAAACTGTTAGTTTTATCAAATGATGCATGTACATTGTATGTTTGTTAATTATGTCAAAATCATGATCAAGAGGACTTATGTCTAACAGTAGCAATAATTCTTGTTTCTTGAGTTTCATCAATCCATGATTCTATTCTTGTTTATTTGATTATATTGGTATTTTGATTACTTAAATTGAATTTTAATAGTATTGATTAAATTTATTTGACATAATTTGTTTTCGGTTTCTAATTAAATTGAGTTATAATTTTGCGACCCTTGATCGTTAATTGTAATATTTTGATGGTTGTGGTGCTTAATCCTATCAAAGAAACCAAATTCACCTAGGATTGATTAGGCTTGTTTGATCAATTCTATAGTCAAATAAGAATAGAATCACAAATTAGAAATTAAACTCATTGATAGAATCTGTGATAGGTCTGAAACTCGAATAAGTGGATTAATCGTTATGCTCATCTGTTAAATCAAAAATCTAAAAAAACCCTTTTTTAATTTCAATTTTCAAAGCAATTATTATTATTATTGACAACTTGTTGCAAAATATGGCTGATGCGAATAATAGAACCTTAAGACAACTTGTTGCACCTAATGTCAATTATAATGCTTTATGTATCACATATTCTGAAGTTAATGTACCATTTGAACTTAAATCTGGTTTAATACACTTGCTTCCAAAGTTTAATGGTCTTGTAGGTGAGGATCTCCACAAACACTTGAAGGAATTCCATGTTGTGTGTTCTACCATGAATCCTCAAGGAGTCACACAAGACCATATTAAGCTGAGAGCCTTCCCATTTTCACTCGAAGATGTTGCCAAGGACTGGTTATACTACCTTCAACCAGGTTGTGTTACAAGTTGGAATGATCTCAAGATATTGTTTTTAGAAAAATTCTTCCCTGCCTCAAGAACTGCTTCAATCAGAAAAGAAATATGTGGCATCAGGCAGATTGACAGGGAATCATTACATGAGTATTGGGACAGATTCAAGAAATTAGTGTCAAGATGTCCTCATCACCAGATTTCTGAACAATTGCTCATCCAATATTTTTATGAAGGCTTTCTACCTATGGATAGAAAAATTTTGGATGCTGCTAGTGGGGGAGCACTTGTCGATAAGACCTCAGAAGCGACAAGAGCTTTGATTGATAACATGTCCATTAATTCTCAATAGTTTACAACTAGAAGCAATTCAACAGTGTTAACAAAGGGTGTGAACGAAATTCAAGCTTCTTCCCACAATAATTTAGAAGGAAAAGTTGATGAGCTTACATCTTTAGTAAAAAAAATTGGCAATAGGTAAAACCCAAGCAGTGGTCAGTGGTATTTGCACTTCTCCAGAGCATCCTTCAGATTCATGTCCTACATTGCAAGAAGATCCAATTGCTAATGCTCCTCAAGCATATGCAGCAAATATATACAATCCTCAAGCCAACTATGATCTATCATCTAACAGGTACAATCCTAGTTGGAGAAACCATCCCAACCTGAGATGGGGGAATTCATCTGCACAACAACAACCTAGACAACAGTAGCAAAATATTCCTCAAGCAAAATAATGCACCTTCAATAGAGGACCTCGTTAAGCAGATGGCTACCCAGAATCTCCAATTTCAACAAAGAACATATTCCTCCATTGAAAATTTGGAAACAAAGATTGGTTAGCTAGCCACTTCAATCAATCAATTGCATACTCAAGGGTCAAACCAATTGCCTGCACAATCAGTAGCAAATTCAAATACTCCCAATGTCAGTGCAATTACATTGAGGTCTGGGAAAGCTATTGAAATACCAAAGGTACCTGAAACTGCAGTGAAAAATAACAAGGTTGCTGAGGATACTTTGATATCTGAAACTGTTGATGTAGAGCAAAATATACCACTTCCTTTTCCTCAAAGGGCAGTGAAGACTAAGAAAATGAACGAGGCAGATAGAGACAATGAGATCCTGGATACATTTATTAAGGTGGAAGTGAACATTCCCCTCCTTGAAGCAATTAAATAGATTCCAAGATATGCAAAATTTCTAAAAGATTTGTGCACACACAAGAGAAGGTTATAAGGTAATGAAAGAGTAAACATGGAGCGAAATGTTTCAGCCCTCATTCAACCCATGCCTCAGAAATGCAAAGATCCAAGAACTTTTTCCATTCCATGTACCATAGACAATAGTCAATTTGAAAATGCTATGTTATATTTAGGAGCTTCCATTAATGTTATGCCTACATCTATTTTTAACTCTCTTGCTCTTGGACCGTTACAGATTACTGGTGTTACCATTCAATTGGTGAACAGGAGCAATGCTCGTCCCTAGGCAATAGTCAATTTGAAAATGCTATATTAGATTTAGGAGCTTCCATTAATGTTATGCCTACATCTATTTTTAACTCTCTTGCTCTTGAACATTTACAGAGTACATGTGTTACCATTCAATTGGTGAACAGGAGCAATGCTCGTCCCACTGGACTTTTGGAGGATGTACTCGTTCGAGTTAATGAATTGGTATTTCTTGCATATTTTTACATTCGGAACATGGAGGGAGATAATAAGTCCAACAGGGCACCTATCATCTTAGGCAGACCGTTCTTGAAAACTGCTACAACAAAAATTGATGTGCATGCTGGAACTATATCCATGGAATTTGGTGATAGCATTGTAAAATTTAACATCATTGATGCTATGAAACACCCCATGGAAGAGCATTCTACTATTCAAATTGAATTGCTTGCTGATTTGGTTGATGACACTTACCCCCATATGTTTGCTACTGATTTTCCTTCATTGTCTAGTTTTGATGATACTTATACTTGTGAATTATGTTCAGATACTCAATTGTGCTCTTTGTGTGCTGTGAGCGAAGCTGCCTTGCAGGTTGATCATTGTGTTGATATTATATTTATATTAACCTAATGGATTTTGCAGACTTTGCTTCGGCCACTGGTGTTGTACCTTCCATTGAACAACCACCGACTATAGAGCTTAAACCACTTCCTGAAAATTTGAAATATGTACATTTAGAAGGAAGTGGCAAGTTACCTATGATTATTTCATCCAAACTTGAAGATGAATAGGAAGATAAGTTGTTGCAAATTTTGAGAAAACAGAGAAAGGCAATCAGATGGACCTCGGTTGATATTCCTTGTATTAGCCCATCCATGTGTATGCATAGGATACTACTAAATGACGGGGTAAAACAATTCAGGTAGCCCCAAAGGTGACTTAACCCATTAATTTTGGATGTTGTAAAAAAGAAGTGACCAAGCTCTTGCAAGCAGGCATTATATACCCCATCTCTGATAGTCAATGGGTGAGTCCTGTGCAAGTAGTCACTAAGAAATCTGGACTCACAATGGTTAAAAATGAAAATAATGAACTTAACCCCACACTAGTGCAGAACAGCTGGAGGGTATGCATCGATTATAGGAGACTAAACTAGACAATAAGAAAGGATCATTTTCCTTTACCATTCATTGATTAGATGCTTGAACGATTGGCTAGTAAGTCACATTATTGTCCTTTTGGCACATTTGCCTACAGGAGGATGCCCTTTGGTCTATGCAATGCTTTTGGCACTTTCCAACGCTGCATGATTAGTTTTTACAAGCGCTTTATCAAGGATTTCAGCAAGATAGCTCTTCCGCTGTCAAATTTGCCGCAAAAAGATGTAAGTTTCACCTTCGATAACAAATGCAAGAAGGCGTTTGATTTCTTAAAGGTAGCACTAACCTCTACTCCCGTAATTCAGCCACCCAATTGGACCCTCCCTTTTGAAATTATGTGTGATGCATCTAACAATGCAGTGGGATCAGTCCTTGCACAAAGGGTTGGTAAGGCTGCCCATGTTATTTATTATGCTTCTAGGACTTTAGATTCTGCACAGGCTAATTATACTACCACTGAAAAGAAAGTTTTAGTTATTGTTTTTGCACTTGATAAGTTTAGATCATATTTGTTAGGTTCGAAGGTAGTTGTTTTTACTGACCATGCAACTTTGAAGTTCTTGTTGAAGAATCCGAAAGCAAAACCGAGATTGATCCGGTGGATGTTGTTATTCCAAGAATTTGATATAGAGATTAAGGATAAGAGTGGAGCTAAAAATTTGGTGGCATATCCTTTGAGCATAATAGAAATGGATGAGGACCCCATCCCCATTCAAGATGACTTCCCTGATGAGCAACTGCTACAGTTGCGTGAGGTAACTCCTTGGTTTGCTTATTTAGTTAATTATCTAGTTGCTAGAGTCTTTCCTATAGATGCTTCCTGAATACAAATACTCAAACTTAAAAGTGATTCCAAATAGTACATGTGGGATGATCCATATTTGTGGATGATCCATATTCTTCATTTTTGTCATGCCTCTCAAACTCGAGGATATTTTGGTCCTCTATGGAGAGCAATAAAAGTCTTAGACTCGAGTTGTGATAACAAAACTATTCATGATTGCCTTAAGCTAGAAATTTTTTTTCTCTCAGTACTTAGGGTTTAGGGTTTGGAATCGCATGCATTGTTTTGCTCGAAGTGCAAAAGTTTAAGTGTGGGGGAATTTGATCATAACATTTGGGCACATGTTTCTAGCTTTTTAGTTTGGTATTTTAAAAGCTCTCTATAGCTTAGATTAATATTTTTAGCTTGTTTCCAAACTTTGGGTCGAATTTGAATTATAATTTTATTATTTGTATTTTGACTCTTTCTTGCTCTGAAGGTCATAACTTGAGCTCTCGATATCGGATTGGCACATATGAGAAGGCGTTGGAAATCTAACAATCCGAGCTACAACTTTTGTGTTGGAAGAAAAGACCAATTCCGAACATTATTGGGCCTAAATTGTAGATTTCATAATCTGGACTTTTGTAACAATTTTAATTAGCGGGTCACTTGTTTTTAAACCCTAAACCCTAAAGCTCAATATCAAGTACTGTATATTTGCAGTTTTGTTTCTTTTCTGAAGACGGAAAATTAGGATTCAAATTGCTACAAGAAATAAATAGTTTTTCTTTTAATTTTATGGAAGGCTAATTTTATAAGATTAATCCACGAGTTCAGAGTTTTATCAACACCTTGAGATTCAGGTTACACTGTCAATTTCGATTCATGATTTTATTCTTGTTTATTTGATTATATTGATATTTTGATTGCTTAAATTGAATTTCAATTGTATTGATTAAATTTATTTGACAAAATTTGGTTTCAGTTTCTAATTTAATTGAGTTGTAATTTTGCGACGCTTGATCATTAATTGTAATATTTTGATGATTGTGATGTTTAATCCTATCAAAATAACCAAATTCACATAGGATTGATTATGCTTGTTTGATCAATTCTATAGTCAAATAAGAATAGAATCACAAATTAGAAAATAAACTCATTGATAGAATCTGTGATAGGTCTGAAACTCGTTAAATAAAAATCTAAAAAACCCCTTTTTAATTTCAATTTTCAATTTTCAATTTTCAATTCGATTATTATTATTATTATTATTATTATTATTATTATTATTATTATTATTATTATTATTATTATTATTATTATTATTATTATTATTATTATTATTATTATTATTATTATTATTATTATTATTATTATTATTATTATTATTATTATTATTATTATTATTATATCAAAAGTCATTGCAAAACGATTCGAGTTATTACCTATATTTACATTTTATCAATTGTATTTGACCCGTGTGCGACAACGGATCAATATCCATATCCTACTTTCTTTTTCTGCAAATCATAAAATTCCATCATTTAAATGGATGTTAAAAGGGTATTTCTAAATGATTATATAAGTGAAGAAGTTTGCGTTAAACAAGCCCTAGTTTTTGAATGTTATGAATTTCCAAATCATGTGTTTAAACTTAGGAAATCTCTATATTGTCAAAAACAAACACCTAGGGCATGGTATAATAGACTTAGTAACTTCGTACTTAAAAATAACTTTGAAGCTGACCCTAAGGGATCACATTTAACTGTTGTTAAAAGAATCCTTAGATACCTAAAAGGCACTACCAACATCACCTTGTTCTACAAGAAATCTTCTGGGTACAAACTCAATGAGTATTCTGATTTTGATTATGATGGAGATAAACACAAGTGGAAACTGAACATTTCTAGGAGACAACTTAATCTCTTGGTCAAGTAAGAGACAAAGCACAATTGCCATGTCAATAACATAAGTTGAGTACATTTCAATAGTTGGTTGTGTCTCTCAACTACTTTTGATGAAAAATTAACTAGAAGACTATAAAATCCTAGAAACCAACATTACCATTTAATGTGACAACACTCGAGCATTTGCCTAACCAAAAACCATATAATTTATCCTATAGCTAAACACAGAAATCAAACACCATGTCATTAGGGACTTTGTTCAAAAAGGTGTGCTTACAATCTAGTTTGTATACATCGAACATCAATGGGATGACATATTTACCTAAATCTTATTATTTTACCTAACTGATGTTGTGCCAACCTTAGAGTAGTTTAGTTTAATACTTAAGATAAATTTTATGTTTTATGTTTTTGTTATTTTAATTTTTTTTTTTAAAAAAGGAAGAAAAAAAAATAGAGGCAAGTTTCGCTTTCAGTTTTTTTTATCTGATGACAAAAAGGAGAGAAAGATGTTTCATAATGTGGAGAAAAAATTACTTACAAGATAAATTTTTTATCAAAAATACAGTTTTTTCATCATCAAAAAGAGGGAGATTTTAGGGAACCAAATTGGTTTTATACTTAGAGTTTTGATGTTAACAAAAATATTTTATGGGAACAATATATTTGACTTCACGAAGTATAAAAAAAGATTCGTGTTTTTTAAGACAATTTAAAATAAGATTTGATTCAGATTTATAATTAAAAATAATGTTTGAGCAAGTTGAAAAGAAGATATGGTCAAGATTTAAAGAAGATGTGATCAACATCTTATCACAAAAAAATATGAATTATTTACAAGAAGATTTGATCAATATTTATCTACAAGAAGATATTAACTATTCACAAGAATATTCGATCAATATTTATCATAAGAGGATATGAATTATTTACAACAAGATTTCATGAAGATTTTTCTACAAGAAGATATGAATTATTAATAGGAAGATATGATCAAGAATTGTTTACAAGAAGAAACACATACAAGAAGATACATTTATTATTTGCAAAGATATGATTTAGATTTTGACAAAGGAACAAATATTGAATTGGACTTAGTCATTTACCTACTCGTGAAAGTTCAAGAACTAGTCCAACATTTTGTTCCCACCCAGATCATAGCAAGCAAATGGAAGGAATTTTCATATGAAGAATTTACGAAAGCCATCTTTACAAAAGAAGAACAATATCAATCTAAAGAATTTAAAAACTCAATCTTATCAAAATACGAATAGTAAAAATATGAAAAAATTTACCAACTCAATCTTAATAAAATATGAACAATATCAATTTGAAGAATTTACAAACTTAATCTTAACAAAATACGAACATAATCAGTCTTGAAGAACTACTAAGATTGGATTCAGAAATAAAGAATTGGATAAAGAATATATCATCAAAAAAACGTCTTGTTCAAAATTATTTTTTATTAAGATTATTGTTGACCAAGCTAGAAATGAAGATACAATTGAGAATCAAACAAGGAGGAAATTAAATTCTTAATTTTATCTATAAATAGATACTCAAGGCTAAAGAAGAAGATCATCAAAAAATCAGAAAACAGTATAATAACTCAAGCTCAAAATTCCAAATTCATCTTAGAAGCAACTATTCAAGTTCCAAACATTTGTATTCAAACTCGATAGTGGTGTTAGTGTGTCTTCAACAATATGGGGTTTTCAGATTGTGTGGAGAAAACTTGGTTGGTAGAGTCAAGGTGTGTGGGTTCCTCAAAAGTGTAGGGTTGTTAGGTTGTTTGAGAAGACTAGCTTGGAGGGTCAGGTGCTTTGCATTTCAAGTTGTTGAATTAATGGATTAAATCATTCTAAGTGAAGGGACTTGATGTAGCCAAGTTAGTGGTGAACCAAGATAAATTACTTATGTCATTTTTCACTCCTTAATTTTGTTATTGCTTATAGTCCAAGTAAGTCACTAAGTTTGAACTAGTTTAAACAAATGACGAAAAAGTTACCAACTTAGTCAAACACAATTCAACCCCATTCGCGTCTTTGCACCTTTACTTGACGTAGCTACCAACTTGGTGGTGAACTAGTACAAATATCTGTTTTACTTCCTTCCTCTATTTTTCATTATGAGCTTGTCAATTACCAAGATTATTGAATAAATTTTAAAAACAATAAAACATAGTTCAAACCCCTCATTTCTTTGTTTTTTCAATCTTCAATTAGTATTAGTGCTTAGTCACAAGTTATAAGCACCTTATAGTGTTTGGGTAAAGATCCAATATTCTGTTATGTTTAACCTAGGTGATGAAGCTGTTGAAGGAAACATCAACAAACCCCTAAGTATTAAAAAAAGCATTTTGAGTACTGGAAAGACAAACTCATAAGCTTTTTCATTTCTCTATATTCTGAA
The DNA here is from genome assembly GCA_037974775.1 of Cicer pinnatifidum. NCBI lineage: Eukaryota > Viridiplantae > Streptophyta > Magnoliopsida > Fabales > Fabaceae > Cicer > Cicer pinnatifidum. The sequence goes on along the minus strand of JBBPBR010000008.1, from coordinate 41,802,623 downwards.
ATCCAGGATTTAGGTGAAGATGGATACACTTCTCCTACCAATGACGATGGTACTTTAGTATCCAAAAATATAGTTAAATGATAGCGTTTCAACAAATGTACTGAATCGTTGCAAGTAATAATAAAATGGTAGTATCGAGTGTCAAAATCAAGGATTGTGTTTTACTATTGAACTATATTTAATTACTAAAATTGAACAAAAAGTTTATGAATTAATTGAAAAAATATTTGAAATTAACAACATTAATAAAATTGACCCTTTATTATAAGAAAAATGTATGGGATGAGTTTCTCTTCGAATCCAACCTTGGTTTCTAATTTCATTATGGTTACTAAATTCCTTTATTGAATTATTACCGAATTTTCTTTATTAGTCTTGCCTTAATGTTTTAGTGACATAACCTTTAATTCCAAAGTAACCCTTAATTCCTTAGTGGATTTAAGATTAGAATTAAGCTTTACGATACAAGAGTTCTGTTTTTAAATTGGTGCTTTTGCAACAAATTAATTGGTTTCATGGCCTACATCATGAATTTTTCATGACAAGCATTTGTAAAGTCCACTTCCATTTCAAAATATGAATTGTAGAACATTTTAATGTTGATCAAGCAATAAAAAGCATTAAGTACAAATATGAGAAAAATAATTCAATAAACTCATTCATATAACTAGAAATCAAATCAAACAAATAAGAGTTCCATCTTGTTTCACTCATCCCTTACAAATATGGTTTAGTTACTCACGACAGGGACACAAAAGATAGGGATTAAAGAAGAATTACAAGAATGATTCATGATTCAATCTTGATTAAACTACTCCAATGGTGTTAAGAGCAGTTGTCTCCAAGTCTTTCTTCTAAATATCACTAGAAGGGGGGTTGAATAGGGATTTTGCAGTTAAAAATAATTTTCAAGTGTTTTTAAAATTATCCTCTTGTAGAGGATCGCAAACCCAAGGATGGTTATTCAAACCTTCAAATTTCAGCTGAGCAAAAGAGTGAGAAAAAAATGTAAGAATGACACACACAAATTTTATACTAGTTCACCCAATAAAGGCTACGTCCATTCCTCACACACTTGTGAGATTTCACTAATGTTCAAACATATCAACCTCTCACTGAGGATGATTACAATTTGTGTCTTCTTTAGCCTCACCAAGTTTACAATCAAATTTCAACTATTTCCAAGTGTATCTCACATGGAAATTACAGAGTGATATGAGTGTGATTGATTCTATATACTTTCTCAAAGGATATTACAAAGATCTAATGTAGGATTATAGAAAGTAGGACAAGAGGATAGATATTGCTCTTGATAGCCTAAAGATACTTAATCTTTTTATGCAATATTGTTGTGTCATTGATGATGAAGAGCTTTCTGCCTTTTATAGAAGTTTTATGATATTCCTTCCATGTGCCAAGCTCTTTATGACTGTTGGAAATCATTACAAAAGATCCAAGGTTTTTCATCATATTTATAGAACTGCCATCCAGGTGTCCTTGGACTGGCTGAGGCCATCCTTGAGCAGGAGGATCAACCTCCTTGGAACTTGATCTTGAGTTGTCCATTTCTTTTCTCATTCTTCAAAACAAGTAAGGCTGTTTCTTTGACTATGTGAGCCACAACCTTTTCAGAAAGTTGAAGGACTAGGTTGATTTCAACTTTTAAGAGTGATGTTGACAATAGAGAGCCATCCTCTTGCGCGTGATTCAGAACTTCTTTCTTCATAACATGTAAAGGCTTCTATTTCTGGCTAGTTTGTTGTTTCCTTTTTTGTTGATTGACTTCTTCATTGTTTTGATTCATACAAGGATGATAAATAGGTCTGATTTTAGCCTATGCACATGTTAGGATAGGTTGCTTTCAACATTTGGGAATGATGCAGACTTTATAGAATCGTCCTTCATCCTAGTACTGCCATACTCTTGCCTGGATTTGGCCAACCTCATACCTATTCCTTTGGCCTTCTAACTTCTTTATTTCAAATGCTTTATTTATTCATTCTTTAATACTATTGTGCCTTTCTTTAATGAATAAAAACATTTGTTATGGTGAGGATGAATATTATGCAGATTTGAAGCTTCATCCTCTTCGCGAGGCCATCCTCAAGAATTTTCATCCTCTTGATTTGAATCAAATTTTTCTCCTTTTTGCCTTAATGATTAATAACAGGTTTTCTTATTTGAATTTACTCAAGAGCACATATTAGTCATTAATCACAATCATAATCTCTTAAGTAATTTTATTATCTTTAAAATCATTTGAGAGATTTTGTCTCATTAATATCCCCCTTTATTATGGTGACAAAATTCTTTAGATTATGATTTTATATATGACAAGTTTATGAGATAAAATGTTTGTGCTCCCCCTCAATCATATGTGTAATTATTTTTTAAAATTAAAAATAATTACTCCCTCTGAACATATGGCAATTTTTTAAAAATGAACCATAAATAAAACTTCATATTAATGAGACTGATATTTCAAAAGTTGGTTCAATACATCATAAACATCAAAAACATACATAGGTACTAAAATAATTCAGCTTAACAACTAGTTCAACACAAAGACAACTGCTAGATAATCATAATCTCTCTCCCCTGAATTTGGCAGCTGCAAAAAAAAGAAAGAACCAAAATGTTACTCGGAGGAGGATGGGTCATCAAACGAGGATGAAGGAGAAAGGAACAGAACAGCAGAGGAAGGCCGGGCTGGTAGCTCAAGAGGATGGTCTCCAGGAGCAATAGTAGGGGCCAAATTTTTGGTAACCCATTCAAGAATGAGATCAAATTGAGCCATAGAGTTCTGGAAATGAGTAAAGCTTTGAATAATTTTCTTTTGATCCTTCCTAATAGACTTGAGAAGTTTCATCTTCTTCTAATTCTGCCTTTCCTCAATCCTCTTGCTAGGGATCGAGTCCTTAGGTTGGTCATTTACATTGGAACTCTTATTTTCAAAGCTCCCAGCTTTGTCCTAAGAAGAGTGATTGATCGTTGTAGTAAGCAAAGAATCAATGGAGCTGAACAGACCCATGACCTCAGGGAGAGGTTGAGTAGGTTCCTTAAAATTTGCAGCAGGAGGAATGGAAATGGGTTGCAAAAGATCTAGTGGTGGGAGCAAATCAAATTCCAGCAAATTTGAAGGAGATGCCACAAGCACATCCGTAGGGGAGTGGTGTGGTCAAAAGTGAGGATAAGACATGTTGAGATCAAAATATAATTCCTCACCATCTTCCATAAGTTGAAGAGAGGTTGGAGACATCATGTTGAATCTTTATCTATTTGATATTCTTCATAGAGAATGTGTTGTTAAAGTGAATAGAGGGTTTATCCTCAAGTGGGAGTTTGAAAAATTTGAAGATCTTAGTTAGGATCATCCCAGTTAGGATCAAAATATCATTTAACATGAAGCAGAAAATAATATGTCCTAAGTGAAGAGGAGTGCCAGACATCAAATGATGAATGATCATGAGGTCAAGCTCAATGACCTTCTCAAAACAGCCAGCTCTGGGTGTAATGGAGTGCACACAAATGTTGTGAAGGATACAACACATATGAAGGAGGTTGGAAGCTACTAAAGGTTTTGGAGGTTTGCGGAAAGTGTTTTGGAGAAAAGAGGTTCTAGTGATTACACATTGAGAATACCACCTATCCGAGAAGCAACAGGCTCCTTCATCGCGTATGTCTAGAATTTGTCATAGCGTAGTGGGGTTTATTTCCATATGAACCCCTTTTAGTACCATACTAAAACCATTGGTGCCTTTCGTAAAAAGGAGGTCCATTTGAGTTGGTCAAAAAATTCCTCCACATTAAATCCTCCTTGTTTGAGATCAGCAAGGTCAATGATTTTACCATTGACCACAAATTTGTTTTGTAATTTTGAGACATAGTTAGTCTCTAATTCGGCCGAATCAAATAGTGGACTATCTTTAGAAATTTTTGTATATGAGGATGGTGGTTTTGGTGAAGAAGGTTTAGCCTTTTTAGAATTTGAAGTTTTGGAGGTAGATTTTGCAAGAGGTGGTTGAGGTGTAGATTCTGAAGAGAGATTTGTCTATGAATCATCAAAGTGGACAACATGAATTGTGTTGTCCTGAGGAAGCGCCTTTCTAAATGAAACAACTCCAGACATAATCCTGGAGGATCGCCTTATGGGAGCGGAGGAGGATGAGTTTTTTGTGATTTTAGGAGTGGTAAATGGAGAAGGAAGTGTTTTAGACGATTGAGAAGAAGGAATGGTGTTCAAAGTTTGTTGAGAATTTCCTTCAGATTGGTTTCCCTCATGGCAATTGGACTCAATGCTTGAGTAGATATCTTGAGTATCTTCTGGAGCTTGATAGGAGATTTTGCATTTTGTAGAGACTTTAGTGCGAGCCTTTTGAAAAATCTTAGAGTAGAATGTAAACAAATGATTGAGGATTTTTAAACTTTGAAGGTTGATGAGTGAGATTGATAGAGGAAGAGAAATTAATTAGAGGAGGATGGAGGATGTACAGGAGTGTTGAAGATGGAGGATGGAGAAATTAATTAGAGAACAATATCAATTTGAAGAATTTACAAACTTAATCTTAACAAAATACGAACATAATCAGTCTTGAAGAACTACTAAGATTGGATTCAGAAATAAAGAATTGGATAAAGAATATATCATCAAAAAAACGTCTTGTTCAAAATTATTTTTTATTAAGATTATTGTTGACCAAGCTAGAAATGAAGATACAATTGAGAATGAAACAAGGAAGAAATTAAATTCCTAATTTTATCTATAAATAGATACTCAAGGCTAAAGAAGAAGATCATCAAAAAATCAGAAAACAGTATAATAACTCAAGCTCAAATTCCGGCAAATTTGAAGGAGATGCCACAAGCACATCCGTAGGGGAGTGGTGTGGTGAGAAGTGAGGATAAGACAAGTTGAAATCAAAATATAATTCCTCACCATCTTCCATAAGTTGAAGAGAGGTTGGTTCGAAGGTATCCTTAGGAGGAGGATCGGCTTCATGAAGAGGGGTCAGAGTGTTGATTGGTGGAGACTGAGGTGGTGTTGGAACAGGGGAGTCACATAATGGAGATGGAGTATCATCAGTGAAGTCACACAGTGGAGATGAAGTATAATCAGTGGAGTCATGCAGTGGAGATGAAATTGGATCAGTGGAGTCAATGGGTTCCTGAACGATTGGAGAAGGAGCATCCTCGGGTGGAGGTTGAGTAGTTTCTTGTTTAGAGTTTTGAGAGGGAGAGAAGGAATGACGAGCATTCCTTTTCTTAGATGCAGGGGGCTCAGTTGATGATGATTTGAGAGGAGTGGAGACATCATGTTGAATCTTTATCTATTTGATATTCTTCATAGAGAATGTGTTGTTAAAGTGAATAGAGGGTTTATCCTCAAGTGGGAGTTTGAAAAATTTGAAGATCTTAGTTAGGATCATCCCATAGGGAGCTGATCGACCCACCACAACATCATTTAACATGAAGTAGAAAATAATATGTCCTAAGTGAAGAGGAGTGCCAGACATCAAATGATGAATGATCATGAGGTCAAGCTCAATGACCTTCTCAAAACAGCCAGCTCTGGGTGTAATGGAGTGCACACAAATGTTGTGAAGGATACAACACATATGAAGGAGGTTGGAAGCTACTAAAGGTTTTGGAGGTTTGCGGAAAGTGTTTTGGAGAAAAGAGGTTCTAGTGATTACACATTGAGAATACCACCTATCCGAGAAGCAACAGGCTCCTTCATCGCGTATGTCTAGAATTTGTCATAGCGTAGTGGGGTTTATTTCCATATGAACCCCTTTTAGTACCATACTAAAACCATTGGTGCCTTTCGTAAAAAGGAGGTCCATTTGAGTTGGTCAAAAAATTCCTCCACATTAAATCCTCCTTGTTTGAGATCAGCAAGGTCAATGATTTTACCATTGACCACAAATTTGTTTTGTAATTTTGAGACATAGTTAGTCTCTAATTCGGCCGAATCAAATAGTGGACTATCTTTAGAAATTTTTGTATATGAGGATGGTGGTTTTGGTGAAGAAGGTTTAGCCTTTTTAGAATTTGAAGTTTTGGAGGTAGATTTTGCAAGAGGTGGTTGAGGTGTAGATTCTGAAGAGAGATTTGTCTATGAATCATCAAAGTGGACAACATGAATTGTGTTGTCCTGAGGAAGCGCCTTTCTAAATGAAACAACTCCAGACATAATCCTGGAGGATCGCCTTATGGGAGCGGAGGAGGATGAGTTTTTTGTGATTTTAGGAGTGGTAAATGGAGAAGGAAGTGTTTTAGACGATTGAGAAGAAGGAATGGTGTTCAAAGTTTGTTGAGAATTTCCTTCAGATTGGTTTCCCTCATGGCAATTGGACTCAATGCTTGAGTAGATATCTTGAGTATCTTCTGGAGCTTGATAGGAGATTTTGCGTTTTGTAGTGACTTTAATGCGAGCCTTTTGAAAAATCTTAGAGTAGAATGTAAACAAATGATTGAGGATTTTTAAACTTTGAAGGTTGATGAGTGACATTGATAAAGGAAGAGAAATTAATTAGAGGAGGATGGAGGATGTACAGGAGTAACCGTTTGAAGAATGGGTAATAAATTTAGCCGTTTTCCTAGGAGGTTTGGGTGATGATGGATGAGACGGGCTAGGGTCACGTAGCCGTTGATGCACTTAATGCAGGGCGTAAAGCATAGAGGCAGTGCCACACATGCTGGCCAATGAGAGGAGGCGCGTGCAGTTGTTCTTGTCTGATGTGACAAGGGAAGTTACACCAAAATGGACATTGCGTCCTCTGGTGTTTTTGCCATCCTCACAGCTTTAGACTCCTTTTTTTTTAACAAATTATATTAAAAAAAAACAGATTTTTATAGGATTTGAAAAATAAGTAATCAAAATAAAATAAATATAATATTGGAGCATAAAAGAGATAAATCAATTAATTTTAGACAAATTAAAGATTGAGAGTTCCTCCAAGATCTTTTTGAACCTATCCTCCTAGAGAGGCTTGGTAAAAATATCTGCTAATTGATTTTCAGTGTCAATAAAAATCAGTTCTAAATCCCTTTTTGAACATGATCTCTTATAAAATGATGTTTAATTTCAATATGCTTAGATCTAGAATGTTGAATGAGATTTTTTGACAGATTTATTGCACTTGTATTATCACAAAGGATGGGAATTTTTGCGTACCTTAGAGAGTAATCCTCAAGTTGATTTTTTATCCATAGTAATTGTGAGCAGCATTGTGCAGCTGATACATATTCTGCCTCTGTAGTTGAAAGAGCGATGGTACTTTGTTTTTTGCATGACCAACTTATTAGAGATTTACCAAGAAATTGGCAAGCTCCACTTGTGCTTTTTCTTTCAACTTTATCTCTCGCATAGTCGGCATCACAATAAGCTATGAGGTCAAGATTTTGAACATTTCTTGTACCAAATTCCCAGATTTATCGTGCCTACAAGATATCTAAAAATCCTTTTTACTGCAGTAAGATGAGATTCTTTAGGAGATGATTGAAATCTTGCACAAAGATCGACTGCAAAGACTATGTCCGGTCTGCTGGCTGTTAAATACAACAGGGATCCGATCATGCCTCTGTACTCCTTTTCAGATATTGGAGTTCCTTTATCATTTTTGTGGAGTATGGAGGATGGGTGCATAGGAGTTCCCATACTCTTGGTTGAACTCATGTTATATTTGTTAAGTAAATCCTTGGTGTATTTTTCTTGAGATATAAAAATGCCATCCTCTAGTTGTTGAATTTGCAAACCGTGGAAGAATTTTATTTCTCCCATCATACTCATCTCAAACTCACTTTGCATGAGGTTGGAGAAATCTTTACACATCTTTTCATTTGTGGATCCAAAGTTTATGTCATCGACATATATTTGAACAATCAATAAATCCTCCTCAAGAGTCTTCTTGATAAGAGTGGTATCAATCTGTCCTTTAATGAATCCATTCTCTTTTAGAAAAGAACTTAACCTTTCATACCAAGCTCGAGGAGCTTGCTTTAATCCATAAAGAACTTTTGAGAGTTTGAACACATGGTTAGGCTTATTTACATCCTCAAACCCAGGAGGTTGGCGAACATAAACCTCCTCATTTAAGAACCCATTCAAAAAGGCACTTTTGACATCCAATTGAAATAGTTTGATACCTTTATGAGTAGCATAAGCTAAGAGGATTCTTATTGCTTCGAGTCTTGCTACGGGTGCAAATGTTTTGTCATAATCAATTCCTTCTTGTTGATTATACCCTTGTGCCACTAATCTTGCTTTATTTCTAACGACCTCTCCATCCTCATTTATTTTATTTCAAAATATCCATTTAGTCCCAATAATGAATTTGTCCAGAGGATGGGGCACAACATTCCATACTTTGTTTCTTTAAAACTCTGAAAGCTCTTCCATCATAGCTTCAACCCATGATTTGTCACCAATAGCGTGATCAATTGTTTTGGGTTCAACTTGTGATATCATGGCCATGTTGGTAGTGTTTTCCTTTAGAGAATTTCTTGTTCTAACACCATCTACAGTATTCTCAATGATTAGATCAGGAGGATGATGTGTGACTGTTTTCCATCCTCTTGGAGGTTGCTGAGAGGTTGGGTCAGACTCATCCTCTTTGTGAGGACTGGGTACTTGAGAGGATGAATGTTCATCTTCTTCATTTTTATCCATTTTTTCTAAGCACAAGTCATCAAACTCATCAAAAATAACATGCATGGATTCCTCCACAGTTTGAGTCCTAAGATTATATATTCTATAACCTTTTGAAATTATGGAGTATCCTAGAAAAATACCTTTATCAGATTTTGGATCAAACTTTCCCAAATTTTCTTTATTATTCAGAATGTAGCAATAACACCCAAATATATGAAAATAGGAAATATATGGTTTTCTCCCTTTCCCTAATTCGTATGGAGTTTTGTTTAAATTTTTTCTAATGGATGCACGATTAGAAACATAACAAGCAGTGTTGATGGCGTCGGCCCAAAAGTATTTTTCAATGTTGGCTTCATTTAAAATAGTTCTAGCCATTTCTTTTAAAGTTCTATTTTTCCTTTCAACAACCCCATTTTGTTGGGGAGTTCTTGGGCAAGAAAAGTTTTGAGAAATACCATTTTCTTCAAAAAGATTTTTAAAGGATTCATTTTCAAATTCACCTCCATGGTCACTTCTCACTGAGACAATTTTTGATCCTTTTCATTTTGAATCTTTTTGCAAAATGGTGGAATTCCTCAAAGGCTTCATCTTTAAGTTTTAAAAATAGAACCCAAGTAAAACGAGAGAAATCATCAACAATTACAAAACCATATATTTTTCCACTAAGACTTGGAGTTTTGATAGGACCAAAGAGGTCAATGTGAATAAGTTCAAGAGGATGATTTGTTTAAATAATTTTTTAGAGTGAAAACTACTTTTAACTTGTTTTCCTTTGACACAAGCTTCACATACTTTGTCTTTTTCAAAATTAATTTTTGGAAGACCTTTTACTAATTCTAATTTTGCTAATTTAGAAATAATGTTTAAGCTTGTGTGACCAGCTCGTTTGTGCCAAATTCATTTATCTTTATCAATGGAAACAAAACAAGATTCAATAGGTAAATCATCCAGATAAAGTTCATATAAAATATTTTTTCTAAAATCGGAAACGAAAACTCTACTCGAGGATGAGTGTTTAAACTCACATAGAGTAGGCTTAAAAATAACTTCAAATTCACTATCACATAATTGACTAATGCTTAGCAAGTTATGTTTTAAGCCATCCACATATTGAACATTTTCAATTTTCGCAGAATTATTCTTACCAATAATACATGTTCTTTTTATTTGAGCTTTATCATTATTACTAAATGTGATCGATCATCCATCCTTTATCTCCAATTAAATAAAGCAATTTTTATCCCCTGTCATATGCCTTGAGCAACCACTGTCCAAGTACCAAGGCTTTCTTTTGTTGATCAGAGGATGAACCTTTTTAGTTTCTGATTTTTCCATGAGACAGAGGTTGTCCTCTTCTTCCTTTTCTTGCTCAACCGATGACTCGTCACTTTCATCCCAAGAAATCATCATGGATTTGTTTTTTTAGGGAAATCTTCTTGAGTTCCTTTTGTTGAGATGACACTCAATTTTGTAGTGTCCCATCTTATAGCATCCAAAACAAGTTATCTGACTTTTGTCAGTTTTTTCTTTTTGAGAAGGTCTTCTATTCTGTCCTCTTGTGTTTATCATCCTCTGAATTCTTCTGGAAATCAGAGCAAGTTCATCCTCATCCTCAGATAGAGGATACTCTGAGTTTTCCTTTTTTATGGCATCTTCATTCTTCTTGGAGGATGAACTTTCTATTTGGCTAGTTTTTAGAGCAATCATTCTTCCCTTTTTTCTTGGTTTGTCTTCCAGCAACAATGGTTCATGAGCTCTTAGAGTTCCAACTAAATCTTCTAATTTCATGTTGGTCAAGTCTCTTGCTTATGTATCGGCAGTTACCATTGGCCTCCATTCTTTTGGTAAACTTCTTAGGATTTTTCTTATCCTTTCTTGAATGGAGTATACCTTTCCAAGAGATCTCAAGTTATTTAATATGATTGTTAACCTTGAGAACATTTCATCAATGGTTTCCTCCTCCTTCATTTTGAATAGTTCGAAATCTCTTACTCCCATGTCTATCCTCGCTTCCTTTACATGGCTTCATCCTTCATGATGGATCCTTAGAGTGTCCCAGTGCTCCTTGTCATTTTTGTACTCTTCAACATTGTCATACTCTTCCCTGCTCAAAGCACACATTAGAAATAAATGAACTTTAGAGTTTAGGAGTAGCTTTGCATTTGCATCTGCTGTCCACTGTGCTTGAGGTTTCTCATCGGAGGTTGCGTCCGTGTTGTTGGTTCTGATGACGTGATCCCCGTTTTCCACCACAGATATGTTGTTGTCTTGTGATATGAGAAATAGTCTCATCTTACCTTTCCAGTGGTAGTAATATGTGCCATAAAAATAGGGAGGTCGGCTGGACGATTCTCCTTTTGGAATATGCTTATCATTTGACATTTTTTCCTTTTGGATCATTTTCTCTTACACTATTAGGTGTATTTTTTAGAGAACCTTGCTCTGATGTCAATTGATGTAGCTAAATATCACTAGAAGGGGGGGGGGTTGAATTGGGATTTTGTTGTTAAAAATAATTTTCAAGTGTTTTTAAAGGTATCCTCTCGTAGAGGATCACAAACTCGAGGATGGTTATTCAAACCTTAAAATTTGATATGAGCAAAAGAGTGAGAGAAAAATGTAAGAATGACAAACACAAATTTTATACTGGTTCACCCAATGAAGGCTACATCCAGTCTTGACACACTTGTGAGATTTCACTAATGTTCAAACAGATCAACCTCTCACTGAGGATGATTACAATTTGTGTATTCTTTAGCCTCACCAAGCTTATAATCAAGTTTCAACTATTTCCAAGTGTATCTCATGTGGAAATTACAGAGTGATATGAGTGTGATTGATTCTAAATACTTTCTCAAAGGATATTACAAAGATTTAATGTAGGACTATAGAAAGTATAAAGAGAGAATGAATATTGCTCTTGATAGCCTTAAGATACTTAATCTTTTTATGCAATATTGTTGTATGTTTGATGATGAAGAGCTTGCTGCCTTTTATAGAAGTTTTATGATGTTCCTTCCATGTGCCAGGCTATTTATGACCGTTGGAATTCATTACAAAAGATCCAAGGTTTCTCATCATATTTACAGAACTGCCATCCAGCTGTCCTTGGACTGGCTGATGCCATCCTTGAGCAGGAGGATCAACCTCCTTAGAACTTGATCTTGAGTTGTCCATTTCTTTTCTCATTCTTCAAAACATGTAAGGTTATTTCTTTGACTATGTGAGCTACAACCTTTTCAGAAAGTTGAAGAACTAGGTTGATTTCAACTTTTAAGAGTGATATTGACAATAGATAGCCATCCTCTTACATTGGACTGCCATCTTCTTGCACGTGATTCAGAACTTCTTTCTTCATAACATGTGAAGGCTTTTATTTTTGGCTTGTTTGTTATTGCCTTTTTGTGGATTGACTTCTTCGTTGTTTTGATTCATACAAGGATGATAAATAGGTCTGATTTTAGCCTATGCACATGTTAGGATAGGTTGCTTTCAACATTTGGGAATGATGTGGACTTTATAGAATCGTCCACCATCCTAGTACTGTCATCCTCTTGCATGGATCTGGCCATCCTCCTACCTATTCCTTTGGCCTTCTAACTTCATTATTTCAAATGCTTTATTTATTCATTCTTTAATACTATTGTGCCTTTCTTTAATAAATAAAAACATTTGTTCTGGTGAGGATGAGTATTATGCAGATTTGAAGCTTCATCCTCTATGCAAGGCCATTCTCAAGAATTTTCATCCTCTTGATTTGAATCAAATTTTTCTCCTTTTTGCCTTAATGATTAATAACCTGTTTTCTTATATGAATTCACTCATGAGCACATATTAGTCATTAACCACAATCATAATCTCTTAAGTAATTTTGTTGTCATTAAAATCATTTGAGAAATTTTGTCTCAACAACAACTCTCCCAACTTCCCAATAGTCCAAAATATGCCTTAAAAATTAGAAAGAAAAAAATGTGTTTTAATGACGCGCGTCACACGCCCTTGGCGCGCTTCAAGCGCACAACATCTTCCATCTGGTTTTTAGTGCATTGTTCTTGCTTTAGAGTTCGAATTTGGGTCCGCTGTCTTCATGAAAGTTGTAGCTATGAATCTGAGCTTTCATTTTCACTTAGGTTGACTCCAATTTGACATCTACAACTCCATGTATGGCTGAAATACTCCACATAGGTCATGATGATTTCTCACCAAAATCTAGCATTGCACTCAAACAAAGAAACAATGCAAAAATACAAATAATCTCTACGTAATCAAGGAAATAAGAACATCAACATTTTATTAAATTTTAGAACTAAAATCAACAAAATATGTCAAATAACTTCTGAAATCAACTAATGATTAACGTTAAATAAGACCAAAAACAATGAAAAGCTATTCAATTGCAAATCAAATGAAGGAAGATTAAGACACTAAGATGATGTTTTCCAAACTTCAGACTCTGGTTTCATTCTTGAGGGTGCTTCAAAAAAGCTATTCAATTGAAAATCATGTAAAGAAAATTCTCAAGAGTCTTTCAAACAAATGGAGACCTAAGATTACTGCAATCAATCCAGGAAGCGAAGTGCAACACCCTACTAATTTATCATGTAAAATAATTAGGACCCATAAATACGTCTTTTAGTATTACTTTATGGTTGATAATTATTTGCCTTGCTCGATTTTTTGTAGTCGATAAAGTTGTTAGTAACAATTATTTAATCAGTTGAGAAGTTTATATATATATATATATATATATATATATATATATGTAGATTGATTGTTTTTATTGTTATTTTTATCTTTAGTGCAAGAAGAATTTGAGTTAGGGGTTTGTGGCTTGGTGTGACCCAACCCATATGAATGAGTAGAAGATATTTTGGTCCATCCAGCTTAGAAAAAAAAAAGGGAAGGATGGGAAGGAATCCAAAAGATTTGATATTTATTTTTCTGAGAAAAAAATTATGTCTTGAATGCTTTTACAAAATAAATTAGGAAGGAATCCTTCTCTCTTAACTTCTACCTCACGCTATCTCTATCATTTACCCCTCATGTGTGACTAAATACACAGTTGATGTTGTTTGTTTGACGAGGGCACTGTAAAATAAAACATATAAGTCAATAAAATATTTGTGCATTGATCGTAAAGGCATATATCTGTAAATAAAAATTTAAAGGCATATATTTCAAACCTTTATTGGAATCCATGTGATTTATTATACTTTTGCTTCGACACTGTAGCACCTCTTTGAGCTCAAAAAACTTGTAAAGCACTATCGAATAAATAAATGTGATTATTATAGCATTAACAAACACATTATATATATATATATATATATATATATATATATATATATATATATATATATATAAGAAATAAATGAATATTACTTACGTGTTGAACATAGTCTTTATATCGAAGTGATTGTTGTAATTGTCATGCAAGGGATCCAAATAGTATATAACTTAAGAGGTCGCATTGATTGCAAATAGCACCCAATGTGCCCTACAACAACAAAAATTTTGTTAAGCAATTTTGTTTATACACAACTAATAAATTAAAATCTTATCAATTAAAAAAGATATAAATAAATAATATATAATTACGTACTCTGAATTATATGGTGCGAAGAACAATTTATCCTTTTCTATATTTCCTAATAACATATCTACAATGTAATTCTTTACATTTGCTGGATCGAGTTTACACATCGACAGCTTATGCAGAGACAAGAATGAGTATCTATAATTAATTATCAATAAATGCAATTATAAGTATTTTTTACCTTATGTACAAGCTGATGACAGTAGCACTCAGCTCCTTATGGTTGAGAAGTTCGTAAATGTGCTCCTTTTCGAGAAATTCTTCATACTCATCTCCGAATATAGCTTTATTCATGGGTATGATGCGCGAATCGTCGTTGCTGCCCATGTTCCTTTTTACTTGGATGTCAAGACACGCCCCGTATTTAGCAAGGCATGGCTGACTTATTTTAGGAGCAACATCGACCGATTGTCCCCGATCCAATTTTCTAGCTGCAACTTTGGTAGCTTTATTACCCTCCAGCTTTTGTAGTTTGCCAGCTCTATTACCCTCCAATTTTTGAGGTTTTCCGGATTTTTTTTGCTGTACAAGTGGTTTATTTAATTGGATCTACAAAAATGAGGTTAAATGTTAGTTTATTGAATCTGAAAAAATGACAAACCTTATGGAATAAATGTGACAAACCTTTTCGAGAGATGTAATTGATTCGTTTATGGGAATCTTTTTATCATTTCCTTTAGGCTTTTTCAGTATCTAAATTTAAATGTGAAATTAAAGTTAGGAGCGGAAAAAAATCAGCAATTAAATATACATATCAATTAAACATACATTTCAATTAATTAAATATACCTTATCAAGGGCAACAAGATGTGTCGGCCATGCCACGTAACTACCAATTGCTTCTCCCAAAAACTGCATATCTCCATCGTTGTCCGATATCGGCAACGGTGCAGTTGGTTCCAAAGCAATAATTGGTGATACTTTGACATGGCCCACAGGGATCGGTATGTTGTGCAATACTTCTCCCGAAGTATTGTACAATTTTCCCTTTCCGACCTTCCGTTGTGTAAGGGAGGATAAGTATAGCACGCATGGAGTGACACCCTAAATCAATGGTTAAAACATAAGTATGGTTAATATATAAGTATATTTAATACATAAGTTTACATAAGTAAGTAATTAATTACCTCGGGAAGACTTTTGAGACCGATGTTGCAACTCGCGTTTTCACTCTCCATTTGTATTTCATGTTGGAGCTTATCTGGGAGTTGCTTGTCTTTGTTCGTCTTCACCAAAAGTGCCACTTGCTTTGTAAGGAGTTTGAGCTTCTCTAATACTTCCTCATTGGATGGATTTTGGCGCTTCTCTTGGGAAAAATAGCATTTAGGAGTTACGCCAAATCCTTTCCCCCTAACCCGACCGGAATACTCAGGAACATTAAACACTTTACCCAGAATGTCCCTGCAACTAGCTTTGTTGCCCTCTTGATTTTCAGAACTTTGTTCGATAGTCTCCTAAAATACATGTAGGATTAAAAAGATAAGTTCAATATCATTTTTAAAATGCAATATTCAAATATATTCAAGTGATAAAATACAATATTAAAAAATATTAAAGTGATAATATACTAACACAAAGTTCTATTACTTTTTGGACATTTTCATTGTCAACCACTCCGTCTTTATTTACACGAGCTTCCTTCCACAATATATGACGACCCAAGGGTTGATCGGATTGGGTGTCTTGTCGCTATTCGTTAAGATCATAAACAAAATATTAGTTAGAAACTAAAGTTTATAATACAAATTACTTCATTATATAAAAGTGATGTTTAATTACTTACAAGTTTTTGCTCAAGACGTGCATATCCCATACGTGATTTTTTGTATGGGTGTGTCGGATTTCTTGCCCTTTCGTGATTTGCCTTACTAATATTCTATATAAAAAAAATAGCAACCGTGTAAAAATTTAAAATACGCTACGAATATGAATAATAAAACACAAATGCTAATAAATTAATCACTTACGACAAACACGGGGTCCGAACGTTTGGGTACAAATGCACTCCATTCATCGTTTGATATATAATGTTTATATATTCTTGGAGCTTCAGCATTTGTATTTCCTTCTCTATCTTTTAGATAGAAGTTAGAGAGGTGAGATCTAAATCCCCGATGGATTTTCCCATCAACTCTCAATACATAACTCTTTCTCCCCTCATCAAGAACAAAAGAAGTCTGCAAGCGAAATAAAGACATAGTTTGAGTAAGTAAAGTATTTCAATGAAAAAAATTATAAATGACAAAAGAGTGGATCCAAAAAGTTACTTGAATGTCATTCCATAGTATATCTTTGGCATCCTTCAACGCCTTATCTCTCCAATCATCAATCGTAATTGGGATATTTTGACGAACAATAGCCCCAATGTAACTTACAAACATGGAGCTGTTGGGGTCAATTGGCTGACCACTCTCAATCTAGCCAACCTAATAAACTCATATAGTAAGTACATGCTATTATAAAAAGATAAAAAATACACAGCAAACAAAGTATAGTATACCTCAAATTTAATGTCATTGCTCCTTGCTTTAATGACCTTTTGCATTATAGTTACACCATGTTTGACTTCATTTTCGTAAGTCTTAGTGTTGACAACTTCTTCATTTTGACGTTCTAAATCTTTGGTGGTATCCATTTAACTACAACAAGTTCAACATGCAGTTTAGTGTAACTTCAATAAGCTCAACATGCAGTATTCTAAGTACATATCAGTATCAATATATCTTAAACAAGCTCAACATGCAAATTACTAATTTATATTTAAGGCTCTTTTTCAGTTCAGTTCATGTAAATTACTACTTTATATTCAGTTCAGTTCATGTAAATTACTAGTTTATATTAAATTACATGAACTTAGTATAAAACACTCAAATCAAGCTAAATATAAGCAGAAAATAAATTAATCAGAAAATAAATTAATCAGAAAATCAAATACATGGCTGCTTATATAAAACAAATGTTCAAACAATTAAATTTACATTAACACAGTTCAGATTACATGGCTTATATAAAACAATTAAACATGTACATTAAGATGCCCTTCTTCTTTTCCTGGTGGGATTCATATTTGTTTGTCCATTTACAATACGAAACGATGGATTAATCCAAATTCCCTCATCATGATCATCTCTAAGATATAAACCATCATCAATTGAATCAATTTCATGTGGTTGTTGTGATGTTGCAAATAAAAGATCATTACCAACATCTTCATCATTATTGTTATCATCACTTATTTTATTGGTCGATAGGACCACAGACCATTTATCATCAGAAGGATCGGTGACATAAAATACTTGTTGAGCTTGCGACGCTAAAATAAAAGGCTCGTCTTTGTATCCCACCCTATTAAAATCGACAAGCAAGAATCTTGACTCATCAATCCGAACGCCATTATTATTATCGACCCACTTGCAACCAAATATGGGAACACAAAACATTGTGTAGTCTAACTCCCATATGCGCTCGATAA
Organism: Cicer pinnatifidum; assembly: GCA_037974775.1. NCBI lineage: Eukaryota > Viridiplantae > Streptophyta > Magnoliopsida > Fabales > Fabaceae > Cicer > Cicer pinnatifidum. The sequence goes on along the minus strand of JBBPBR010000008.1, from coordinate 41,784,899 downwards.
CCCCAAAATATGATAGATTTGCATATATTGGGTTTTTGTCTTTTGCACTTGAGACATGCATCGCTTCAGCTACGAGAGTGACTCCACTATATTGCATAGTGGTCTGATCATCTTGTTCTTTGGTATAAAATGTGTAGCCGTTAATAACATAACCAGTGTAAGAAAATACATGTAAGCTCGGACCATTTGCTAGCCACCTCAATCTCTTTGAAATTGATCTGGGTTTATATCAAACTTTGACTTTATGTGATTTTTTAACCATGTTATAAAACTTCGATTGTGCTCTCGAGTTATCCAATTTTGATTCCTATTCATGTTCAAACGAGATAACTGATCCATGTGTATTGTAACATACGGTTGAACCTCATCATCATTGTGCAGAACATACAATTGTGTCTGCTCCCATTTTGTCCTTGATATAGTCAATAGTCTCCTTCCAATTATCCCTTCTCCTGATATTCTTCCCGAATGACGAGACATGGGAAGCCCTATGGATTCAACATTGGACATATATTCAGTACAAAATTCAGCAGCCTCTTCAACAATGTATCGTTCAGCAATATAACCTTCTAGTCGACTTCTACTTTTTACGTACCCTTTTAATAATTTCATATATCGTTCTATCGGATACATCCATCTCATGTAACCTGGCCCACAAAGTTGTGTCTCCTTAACCAGATGAACAGTAAGGTGAACCATTATATCAAAAAACGATGGTGGGAAATACATTTCAACCTCACACAAAGTAACAACAATTTCCCTCTGCAATGTCGGTAATTTCTAAGGGTCGATCACTTTACTACAAATTTCCCTGAAGAAGAAACATAATCTAGTTAAGGCTAGTCGAACTTTTTCAGGTAAAATGGAACGTATATCTATTGGTAGCAAATGCTCCATTAGAATATGACAATCATGGGTCTTCAAACCTTTTAACTTGAGGTCTTTCATACAAGTCAAATTTTTAATGTTTGAAGAGTATCTTTCTGGAACTTTAACTTCGTGTAGAAATTTACATAAAACAATTTTTCTTTTCTAGATAGAGTATAAGTGGCTGGAGGTAGATATGAGGTCTTTTCTAGATATATGAACAGTAAGGTGAACCATTACGGGACCCAATTCATTTCTTATTCCCATATCGACCAAGTCCAATATTGCGTTGATGCCATCTTTAGACTTTCCTGGAACATTGAGTAACGTACCAATAACACTATCAAATACATTTTTTTTCAATATGCATCACATCGAGGAAATGTCTTATATACAATGACTTCCAATATGGAAATTCAAAGAAAATTGACTTTTTCTTCCACCTAGTTTTGACCAGCTCTCCCGCAAAAGGTTTGCCAAATTTATTGGTCAAACCTTGTACTTTTTCAAGTATTTGATATCCAGTCGGTGCTAAAGGAGCTTTACCTTCATCTGATTTTCCATTGAATGCATTTCTCCACCGATGATACTGATGACTATAAGGTAAAAATCTACGATGTCCAAGAAACACATTCTTCGTACAATGTTTCAACCGCATCCAATTTGTACTCTCTTCACATATAGGACATGCACACTGACCTTTAATGCTATATCCTGATAAATTACCATATGCTGGAAAATCATTAATTGTGCCGAACAACATAGCCCTCAAATTGAAACATTCTTTCTTATACCCATCATAAACTTCCACACCTGTCTCCCACATAATTTTTAAATCTTCAATTAAAGGAGTCAAGTATACGTCGATATCATTCCCCGGTTGTTTGGGTCCAGAAATTAACAAAGACAACATCATAAACTTACACTTCATACATAACCATGGAGGTAGGTTATAAATCAACAAAATCATAGGCCACATGCTGTGTGAGATGCTTTGAAGACCATGTGGATTCATTCCATCAGTAGAAAGTGCAAGTCTTAGATTTCTTGACTCTATCCCAAATTCAGGATACTCGTGATCAATTTTTGCCCATTGGGGGGAATCTGCAGGGTGTCGAAACATTCCATCTCTAATTCTTTCATTTGTATGCCATGTCCAGTGTTTTGAATCTTCTTCACTGCGATACATGCGCCTAAATCTTGGTATTATAGGAAAATACCACACGACTTTTGCTAGAGTAGATTCTTTCTTCTTATATCGAGAGACATTGCATTTCGGACACGCCTTAAGTAATTCATATTCGTTTCAAAATAAAATGCAATCGTTAGGACACGCATGAATCCTTTCGTAACTCATGCCAATAGAGCACAAAATCCGTTTAGCCTCGTAGGTTCGACTGGGAAGTTCATTATCATCTGGCAACATATCTTTTAAGAGTGTTAATAATTCTGTGAAGCTTTTATCAGACCATCCATTACTCGCTTTTAAGTTGTACAACTTTAATATCGCCGATAGTCTTATGAATTTAGTACAACCATTATATAATGGTTTCTCTACATCACTCAACAAACTCTCAAACATTTTAGGACAATCTCGAAGATCTTCTTCAACTGCTTTTGCAATCTCCTCAACTCGGTCTGACTCATATGTATTTGTATCGAAGTCAGTTGAAGCATATATCGAACCATTCTCAAAATTAATGTTTCCTTTTTTTTTCTCACCATGTCTTATCCAACATGTGTAGCTTTGATCAATTCCATTACATACTAAATGTCCTTCCAATTCATCTTCTCTAATGCATTTTCCAAAACAACATTTTAAACAAAGACAAACGACTCTATTTGGATCTTTTGCATTCTTCACTGCAAACTCAACAAACTCCTTCACTCCATTTTCATTCTCTTTTGACAATCGATTGGCAGACATCCATTTACGATCCATATTATACGACCTATATAAATGCAGTTACAAAAATAATAAGCTACTGAACAGATCAACAAATTTCAAAAAGAAACCAATATCAACATATCTAATAACAATTTCAAAATAGAAAAGATTTCAAAACAGAACAGATCAAAAAATTTCAAAAAAAAAAGATTTAATATATAACAATTTATTAGTTTTCAATTATTAAAAAACTAAAGATTTTTTGACAAAAACAAATTAATAAATACTTGAGACAACGTAGATGGCCGCACAGAACGTAGAGAATATGAGAGTTCCCATAGTAGAGGTGATGAGGGTTCGTAAATTTGTTTTTATTTATTTAAAAGTAAATGATATTTATTTAAAGTGAATGATTTTACAGCGCTTGTGAAAAAAAGCGTTGTAATAGGTAATTAAATTATTTGAAAGCGCATGTCTTTTACAGCACTTGTGAAAAAAGCGCTGTAATAGGTAATTTAATTATTTGAAAGTGCATGTCTTTTACAGTGCTTGTGAAAAAAGCGTTGTAATAGGTAATTTAATTATTCGAAAGTGCATGTCTTTTACAACGCTTGGGAAAAAACGCTGTAATAGGTAATTTAATTATTTGAAAGCGCGTGTCTTTTACAGCGCTTGTGAAAAAAGCGCTGTAAAACAATACGTGAGGGCACTTCAATTTACAGCACTTGTGTACAAGCGCTGTAAAAGTTTTATAAACATTATGCGCAAACGCTATATGACCCTACAACAACGCTTTTTTCACAGCGCTTGTCAAAAAAGCGTTCTGATAGGCTCCGTTATGTTTAAAATATATTTACAACAGCGCTTGTATTTAGTAAGAGCTGTAAAAGGAGCGCTATTAAATGACATTTTTCGCGTAGTGTTTCTTTGTTATAATATAATCTTCTGATCAAGCAAAAGATAAGGAACAATTGCTGTATCTACTGCAGAAGCATAATATATTTCAGTGGCTAGTTACAACACTCAATTATTGTGGATGAAACATCTACTAAAATATTACAAAACAAATCAGAGTAACAATCCTATCTTTTGAGGTAATATAGAAGGTTCTAGAAAACAAAAAAAAAATTATGTTTGAAATTCGTTTTGTCATTTCTAAAATTTTATTTTTGTTGCATAATCAAAAGATACGTCCTTTATCAAATCACTCAACTTACAATTATAAAATAGATTTGGTAAAATAATGTTGAATCATAAAGAACTTAGATTAGAATAACAAATATATGTATATGTATATGTATATGTATATGTATGTGTATATATATATATATATATATATAGAGAGAGAGATAAGACATAAGGAGTTTTATACTAGTTCACCATAGACTGTTGCTACATCTACTCCTCACCTTATAGAGAGATTTTGTCTCAGTATAGCCAAAGTCTTAATCGACAATTGAAGCAATAACATATAAGTATTATTTACTCTTCCTCTTTAAGCTTTGAGTATTTTTCTTATGCCTCTCCAAGAAGTCACCATTAGAACCCTTCTCAACTTTCTGGCAAACTTTTTTTGAGGTTCATGAGTATTATTATACCTCTTCGGGTACCTCTTATGGATGAAAGAGTTGTTGCCACTATCGAGATATTTACATTAGTTCTAATTTGTGTCTGAATTGACACAAAGTTTGTTTCTAGGATTCTAACTCTCACTTCGAGGGTGTTACTTTTCAAGTCATATATGAATTCAAGTGTATAAAATACTTTGACTGATTCAAATCTATTCTAGTAACTCTCCATTGAGAGGATTTTTGATTTCTTCTTTTCTTTTGATGGGTTCTAGGATTTTACATAAATTATTCTTAACATATTGACTTTTTCATTCTCTCAGCGACACTTTCATATTGTTCAATTTCTACACATTTCTTATTCGTTGAGGATGTTACCGTTGGAGATCTTGAATCATTATTTAAGGCAAACCAGGCTTTAATATATATCCATATATATCTTCATAATTTATTCACCGTATCTTGATTTAAGAGGAAAAATCTCAAAGGATGACACTATCATAGGATGTCATGTGTTTCTTTAGTTAAAGGATAAGTCCACTACGATGAGTAGAGGATGTGGAATGTTGACTTCTTATCATAGCGTTGACTATATCAATATGTTGACCAATAGTTGAATGGTTAACTAGATTTATCAAACACATAATAATCAGAGTGATATTGTGTCATTAATTTAATCTAAGGCGCATTGAGAGTGTGTTTGATGGAGTCAGACACTACTTCAATAGTTTCTTCAGAGTCATTATGCACTTGATTGGTTAATTCTCTCTTTGTTCATTTGAGGATTTAGCTTATACCAGAATATTGAATTTATTAAAGGGTTTACTCAAAGCTTTCTTCTTTGGATCTTTGAGTCAGAAAATCAACATAGGTTTTTAGCCAGAGGCAAATAATCATTTTAAAGTTATTTTCTTTATCTTTAGAGGGTCAATCATTGACTTGTAGTTCCTTTGTCTTAAACGCATTAACTCGAACTATAGATTATCATATGCTTGTCTCAATGCTTCTTATTGCTATATTAGGACTTACTCTATTAGTAAACATAATTACTTATTTATTAGATAATAATATTCTTTGTATTAAAAACACTTTGATTATTATCTCTAATTTACTCATAATTTATGTTACCTTACAGTAGATAGGCATTCATATAGTTCTTTGTATTCTAACTTAATCTACACTCTTAGCAAATACAGTTAGGGGATAATTGTTTTCATTTTTTATTTTGTTCTCATCAAAATATCAACTAGAGAATTGTACCTAAAACCACTTTTGCACTAACAAATACTTCTACTGTCAATTTAACAAAAAAAAAAAAAAAAATCTTATTTTACATTAGAGGGCAAAACATAAAAAGATTAAGCATCATTTCATTTGGGACTCTATTCATAAGGAGATTTTAAACATTAAATTTGTGAACACTGATCAGTGGACAAACAAATATTTTACAAAGCCCCTTGTTGAAGATAGATTTAATTTTATAAAGAAAAATTTAAACATTCAATTTATAAATGAGTAATATTTTAATCTTTGTATGGATGGTTTGTCTCTAGTAAACCAATTTGTTTTGGATAAATACATACGTTTTGTCCCTGATAAATTAAGTTTTCTCTACTTCTCTGGCGGATTAAAATTTAATTTATCACTTGAAATGTTTTATTGATTTGTGTCTAAATTTAGCAACCTAACACACGTCGTAGTGTGATTATTAGGTGTGCATGTTAGTTTTTGCCCTATTAGTTTTTAGCAACTTAAAACATTTTAATAAAAACAAAAATACTCATAATTCATTCACTATTTTCACATAATTTCCTATACTTTTGCACCTAGGAACCTTTTACAAACTTCCTTCATAGAAATTCTTCTTGCTTCAATGGCTACAAGTTCCATGCCCCCTTCACCTACCTTTGCATGCAACGTTAATCAAATTGACGTCCTTAGTGAGCTCTAAGTCGACTTTGCCAATCTCGCTGAAAATGAGTTTGACTTCATAGAAGACTTTGCTAGTGTGGGGTGGTCTGATTACTTTAACCTAGAATAGCTAAACGTCTATGATGTGCTTGTCAAGGAACTACAGAGGTTTGTTGATGCAAACAAAGAAGGTGAAGTTTCGTGTAGTTCTAGGGCTACCACTCAAAGTCACTCAACAAAAAGTTTATGCCATCACAAAATGCTTGAATAATGGAATAATCATGGAGAGTGGTTATGATCAAAGGGTTGGGGTAACCTAAATCAACAAAGATTTATTTGAAGACCATAAGGGTAACACCAAGATCGTTCACTTGAAACCTAGGTACAAGGTTCTTTTCAAGATTATGATTGAGTATGCGATGCCCAAGGGTGGCTCTGTAGACCATATCAGCAAGAATCACAAAAGGTTGGTGCTTAACATCTCTTAAAACTTAATTCTAGAACACACGAGGTCGCATGTCATCAATTGTAGATCTAGCAAAATCAAAACCATATCCTACTCAGGACTTATCACTACCATGCTAAAGAAGACTCTTTGATAAAGTCTTTGGAAGAAGTTGGAGAACACCATTTGATAATGGTTTTCTCTATTACTACTTTATTCAACATCAACAATATTATCAAGATGATGTTGATTTCTACAAAGGACATCATAACTTCAGACAATGAAATTAAAAAGCTTCTTGTTTGTTTCCCTTTGTCAAAAGAATATGAAAAGAAGAGAAAAAGACATCATTTTTGAACCCTTATTAACTCTACACCACCAAACTAGGTAACCACAAACACAATCAATGTATCACCTACCTCTAAGTCTAACTTAAGATACTTCTGACAATTTATTTTTAGAAGCTTTGGAGAAAACCTTGGAAACCTCTCGCTACAAAAAAAACCCACATCCTCTAAATAGTCAATTTTCAACCTCACCTCAATCAAACACAACCTCCATATCCCAAGCTCCACATAATAACCCTCCTCAAACATCTACTCAGACGTTACCCAAACATCACCAACTTCTTCTACCCCTGACCTCTCTCAATCTTGCTTGTGGACCCCATCAATATAGCATATGAGATAACATCTCAGGTTGTTCATAATTTAGTCTCTAAAACATCTTTAGATAACGCATCTACTACTAACACACTACTACCAAATTTTGAACATGACCATTCCATTCCCCGTGACTTTTCACTTTTCATTTCATCCTTATCTTCTAGTTTAACCAACCTAGATTCATTCATATGTGCTTTTACGGTTAACATTAATAAATTTAGAAGTATGAATGCTCGTAGTTTGTACCCTCATGAAGTCTCAACGTAGTGGGACCAAGTTCTAACCTTCGTAACAGATTGGGTAAGGAAGAACATGAAGTATGGAAGGCGTTTGGCTTCTCATAATTCAAGTGATTCCTAACATACTGCAAATATCTTCTACCTTTATATTTTGCATTTTCAGAAAGCACATGAAAATCAGACAAGGAAGACTTTAACTATTACATCAGAAGGAATTTCAAAAGAAGTTGTGTCTCCCTTTGACTCTAATCTCTGGAAATCATAGTGGTTACTCCTCTAGCACCATTGTAGTTTCTTGTGGTCATTCTTCAAATGGTGATTCCCCTTTTAGAAGTACCAACTGTTTCTTCTGTATTAGGATATGTCGTGTTTTCCTCTAAAGGCTCATATGATGCTCCCTTTGCACCAACCTTTGACCCTTGTCCATTTGTGAATGAGGTGTTTATGTCACAAATGACCAAGAATGAAAAATATATTCATAATACCCTAGGCCTTTTGTTTTCTTTACTTTTTAATGTTCTATGTAAACCTTCCCTTTTACATTATTAATGAAAATTTTGTTCTTTAGTCTCAGTGCATTCGTTTTATGATGCCAAAATGAGGAGTATATATTTTGAGAACTATTTTACTTTTAAAACTTTTTCGAGTATATCTTTTAATCTTGCTCTTGTTTAGGAGGAACTTTACTATTTTTAAAGAAAGATTATTTATAAAAATAGATGTTTGTCATCATCAATAATAGGGAGATTGTTAGAACCAAACGTGTTTGAAGAACAATGACCAAAATTATTTTGATAATAACAAAAGTAGTTTTTTGGAACAATTTATGTTTTAATGAATTTTTTTTAAGTGTGGAAACTCTATAATCAAGATGTTCTTGAAGACTCTATGTTGGATGCTCCATTTTAGAAAGAAATATAATCTTCAACTCAAGGGATTGCTTTGTAACTCTGGTAATCGTATTATTCATCTAATTTTGGTCAATACGCCTCTGCTGAATTTGGTTAAAGAAAGCTCACTCAAATAATTCCGTCTTTAAAAGAATTTGACAAAAGTCAATGCTTTACTCAAAGTCAACAACTTACAAGTAAATCCCCTGAGCCCAAAATTTGAACAACCCAATAACTCAACATCTTCTACTCATCAAAGTTACTTATCCTTTACAATTCCTACCTCTTTTATCAAGATATGCATAAGAAAGATATGGACAGGTATTGAATGTTGAATCATGATTTCTCAAGATTGATATGATCCATATTTTACGTTAGAAATTTATGCAAATCACTGTAATGGTTAGAAACCTTAATTGCTGTGAAAATTCTCTATATAAAGGTGAATCGCAAATATACAATCGTTCACAGACTAGTACAATCCAATAAAGTGATGCATATCTCATGCCATCATGGATCAATAATCCCTGCGAGGAGATGGTCGTCCCTCCAGACAACAATAGTAGTGATAAACACTAATAAAAACCATAGTAGTAATAAACAAGTAAGGTTAAGGTTGAAGTTCAAATCATAAAAAAAAAAGCAAAAAAAAAAAACAAAACACTTTCCCCCTATATATGCACAATTATAGGTTTGAGAGAGAAAGGTGAGAAATGCCTACCTCAATTAACGATCCTTATCTCTTTGCAATCTTCTCAAGTAGTGTAGATAGAGGTTTTGTGTTTGGAGGCTTCTAAATTGCTAAAAACCTGAAGAAAAAGATTTAGGTTTGGAGAGAAGCAAGAAAAGAAGATGTGTTTGAAAAAAAGAAAGTGATAGTAAGATGATGATGGTGGTCGTGAATTGCTTTTTTAGGGAGGGGAAAGTGTTTTATCCTTCCCTTAGTTAATCTATTATCTCAATTCTAAATTAACCTCCAAAATTTCTAGCCATATAAATTGTTAGTGCAAAAGTGGTTTTTAGCTACAATCATCTGATTGATGTTTTGATGATAACAAAAGCAATAAGAACGATTATCCCTTAACTATTTGATAAGTGTGCAAATTGTGTTAGGAGAAAAATATTTATATCAATGACTATCTATTTTAAGGTAGCATAAACTATGAGTACATTCAAGATGGTAGTCTAAGATTTTTTTAACACAAAATATTATCACCTAATAAACAAGTAATTATGTTTACTAATAGAGCGAGTCATGATACAAGTTGTAAGAAGTTTTGTAACGAGCATCTAGTTATCTACAATCAAATTCAAAACATTAAAGACATAGGAAACATGACTCAATGATTGAACTTCTTACAATAAGGAAAAAGAATGCAACAATAATCATCTCCCTCTGACTAAAGGTGACTAAGAATCAAGATCCTCTTTGATCCTTTCACTTGAATGAAGCCTACATTAAAGTCAATACTCTGAAAGTCAAATCTTATGATAAACAAAGAAAGATAAATAATTACTCAAGGAAAATGCACAATGGCTCTAAATAATATGTTTAAGCGAATTTATCTCTAATCAACGCGCTCTCAACACACACACCTATGATAATTTGATTAGACAAGGTCTCTAATCATTTTGCGTCTCATAAAAATGGCAACCGAGTTGGTAATTTGGTCAACACATCACAACAACACTCAGATAAAGTCAACGTTCTAATAAAAAATCAATTTTCTAAAGTCAATCATTTCAACCCAGAACCAAGGAGAAGTAAACATCTCAATATCAACTACTCAACAAAGATGGACTTATCCTCTGACTGAATAAGTGCATGTCATTTTATAAACATGTCATCCCCTGAGATCTGCCTTTTTAAATCAAGCTACGTTGAATTAATTATGAAAATATATATAGGTATATCTTAAAGGCTGGTATATTTTAAATGTTGATTCAAAATCTCCAACGAAAATATCCTCAACAAATATATTTCTCAATGTTTAATTTGGTCTCTAAGTAACATTTTAAGTTAAAAGAATTGACGATGTAGGCAATACTTAACGAGGTGATTAAAATGTTACTAATACTTAAGCCTATAAATTGATGATATGACTAATACTTAAAATGTTACTTGTAGGGGTATATATTGGGGAGTTCAGGAGGAGCACAACATTCGTAATGGGCTAAACAAGGATTAATAAGAGACTTAGACACCATATATCAAACCCAAAACCTTAAGGCATTACTGGGTCATTCTCCTTATAAATCCAATACAGCCACCATTCTTGGTCAATGTGTGACTAAAGACTCATAATTGAATACCCAACAATCTCCCCCTCAATTATGAGTTCCCACCACTAGACTTGATCCACTTGATCACCGAGTCCAGTCCTTTATTGACCACTTGACCACTAGACTGATCCACATGATCCGAGTCCTTTTTGGTCCACCACTAGACTTGATCCACTTGATCCAAGTCCTTAAATTTTCTCCCCCGTCAAGCCGAACCCGGCTCTGATACCACTTATTGGGGAGTTCAGGAGGAGCACAACATTCGTAATGGGCTAAACAAGGATTAATAAGAGACTTAAACACCACATATCAACCCAAAACCTTAAGGCATTAGGTGTATGAGTCATTCTCCTTATAAATCCAATACAGCCACCATTCCTGGTCAATGTGTGACTAAAGACTCATAATTGAATACCCAACAGTTTAAAGCAAAACCAAATTTTTGCAAAGACTGATTTTAAGGTAACTTATTCACAGGGACCAAATAAATAAATAACTCTATAAATTATAAATATTATATTTAATTATTTTCTTTATTTATCTAAAAACTCATGGTTTTTTTAGTGAGTATTTGAGATAATAAGTTTTGAGTGATTTTATGCTTAGATGTTTATTAAATAATTGGGATGATATTTTTGTTTGCGTTTGACTAAATGATAATTATGTACAACTTTATTTTAACATTTCTAACTATTTTAGTTATTTATTTTATAAATAATTATCTTGAGATATTAGTAATATTGTAATCAATTTCATTTATTTTTATATATTTGATATGTAATAGTAATTTTATACATATTTATTGTGATTTAATAATTAATATAAAGAGTTTATGTTATATTTATTTACTTATTTTACCATTTTGTC
>JBBPBR010000008.1:41758918-41771332 GCA_037974775.1 Cicer pinnatifidum | reverse complement strand
AAAAAAAAAAAAAAAAAAAACAAAAGCAGTGTGAAATCTGATATGAGCATTTTAACGGTTTCCTTAACTAATTGTGGACGCTCGCGCGCTAATATAAATTATGTGTCACTATGGCGCCTAACTACATTTCAACTAGACTCTGAATCAATTTTGCAGAGCGATAAACAGAGTAGCGTGAGGGAGAAGATAAACGTTCAAATTCTTCACTCAGATTTCTAGGGTTCCATTTTCGTTTTCGGTTTCCATTTTCACAATGCAGAAGCGAGGATTCCCAATCTCCAAGGGCATCGACCAATTCAAATCGTTATACGGTTCCGCATCGGGAACTGTGAAGCCATTATCATCGCTCTCTTCACGTCCTTCCCCGGATTCCGTTTCATCGGGGAGTTTCGCTAATCTGAAGCTGACTGCAGGTTTTGATACGGATTTCGCTTCGATTTCCTGTTTTTCTTCTTTTATATTGATTCTGATCGGAAGTTTTGATCGTAATGTCGCCATGCATTGTTTGATTTCTTCATGTGCAGAGAAATTGGTGAAAGAGCAAGCTTCAGTGAAGACTGATCTTGAAATTGCGGTATGATATGATTCTAATTTGTGATTGTGCGCGTGCTATAAGACAAGGAATGCTCGCATGTCGAAATGTATGTTGCTTAGGGTTTCGTTTGGCTATGTATTGAATGATTATTACTCTCTTGCTGTTCCTATGAAGAATACTAAGCTAAAGAAATCGCTGGAGCATATTCGTGCATTAGAAGAAAAATTGCAGAATGCTTTCAACGAAAACGCAAAGCTCAAGGTGAAGCAGAGGGAAGATGAGAAACTCTGGAATGGACTTGAATCTAAATTCTCATCGACTAAGACTTTGTGTGATCAACTTACGGATACTCTACAACAGTTGGCTAGTTTAGTTCAGGATGGTATATATGACCATCCAATCACTCAGTTATATCTATTTTTGTTTTTCTTCCTTTTATCATCTGGAATTTTATTTTTTCCGTCATGTCATAGCTGAGAAAGATAAGGAAACATTGGAAAATAAACTGTCAGCAAGTTCAGATGCTCTTGAGAGTTTGAATAAACAGATGGACGGTTTGTCTTTGAAGCTTGATTCTGCACAGGAAACAATAAAAATTCGTAAGTTCTTTTTGTTAGTTTTAGACTTTCGTCAAACAGTTGATTTGAAAAATTGGTTGGTTTTATTTGTTTGTGAGGTTCTAAATTCCAATATGAAATATACTGTTATCCTTATTACAGGTGATAATGAGCTAGAGAAGCTCAATTTTGCTGCAGAAGAAAGGGAGAAGTTTCACAGCGATGAAAAGTGTAAAGCTGCCAATGTTATTCAAGAGAAAGGTGAGAGTTAAATTGCAAAGTACTATTTCTAAGGATTTATTTAGCATGATTTGAATGTTTTATGTCAAGAATAGGAATAATTAATAAATGATTTAGTTAAACAGTGTCTGATGTCCTAAACACAGTTTTGGTCCACTAGGTTCATACATTCAATAACTGTGTGTGTATAAATATTAGGAATATATACATAAGGAATGTGAGAATGAATTATATATATTTATGCAGTTTTACATTAGAAAGGTCATTGATCTTTTGGTCCCCCAGGGTCTTAAATTTGGTTTGATTGTGTATATTATATATCGTTCAGGTTAATTTGAAAGTGGAAAGATGCAGATTTTCAATCATGTTTTCTCGGCTTTCTTTGTTGATAGTTTATTATCTTGTGTAGTAATTTTTTTATGAGTCTGATTTCTTGGTATGGATATTGTTACTTATATAACTAATCTAAGGTTTCATTATGGAACTCTTGTGGTAATCGGCACAAGGAAGTGTTAATCATCCCTTTGTCTTAATTCCAAGCCCAGAAAGCATTTATGTGAGTTGGCATATCAGAGAAAAAAATTTGTCATAAATATTCAAGGTAAAAATACAGAAATAATCTATATAATAGAGGTGTAATTTGTATCTCAATAATCAATAATATTCAGATTATTCAAACCTTTCAAGTTGATATCAAAGCTCGATCTGGGAGACTTTGCATCTAAGTCAAAACCCTAGCTACCTCAATTTCAGTGTTGCCGCTAATAATCATCATTGGCTTCCACTACCATTGCCACTCTTTTGATCAATAACCATACCCTGAGGTTTGCCACTTGAGACCAGGTGAAACCAAAAATTTCATAGACATCTGTCCATTCACACATGCATAAATTAACTTGCCTGTGTCTGTGTGTGCAATTCACACACCACTTTTTAGATGTCATAAATTGCCTCTTCTGTATCATTGTACTCGTTGATCTCTGATTCCTGTTTTATTGGTTTCCAATGTTTATTGTGAAACTGTAGCTCTTTTTTTTTTTTTTCCATTTCAAATCAATCTTCAGTATTCGCAGTAGAATTACACATGAGATATAATAGTTAAGGAGGAAGCTTGTTAAGCTGTCTTAAGTGGAACACATTCTTTATATCTAAGGGATGATATCCCTTGAGCTCCTCAGTGTATTGTTCAATAGCGGATTGCAAAGACTGTACTACATTAGTTGTTTTAGTTGGAAATCTGTGCAACAAATAACACAAATCGTAGGTGTTCCCATCATGCTTAATATTACAATAGTGGAGGTTTCCTCTACCACATCTCTCAATCAAGTTTGTTTTGATGACTGTTTGACAAACGTGATTCTAAATAAACTTGATTTTGTAAAACTGTTTCGGTTAAAATGGAGTGTAAAGCGAAGTGATTTATGATTTAATGTTCTTGTATAAAAGAAAATTTAATATAGAACTCAATGTAAACTTTTCAACTTACAAAATCTACTTTTCATCACTTCTAGTCAAACAAAGAGATATGGAAGCAAAACCAATTTTGATTTAGAAAATATAGTTTGACACATATCGACATAAATTCAAACACACTAAATTGGAGACTAAAGTGGAAGACTCGGATTTTTTTTTGAAAGTCATCTTCAACTAATGCTTCTGGTGAGGGGACTCCAAGCAAATAATCAATAACTCCTCAACCATAGGGTACTTGGAGTCTGATTTTGAATTGAATCGATGCCTTTGTGGAGACCATGGAGAATGAATATCACGATCATGTTATTGAGCATAATCAACAGCCTCTGTAATTCGTCACCAACAAGAAGCAACTCTAATTCCTCATTGCCATTGCTGGACTGTGCTTTGTTCAGGTATCTAGGTAGGCCACGTTCAGTCATCTGAAGTGTGCTAGGGTATTAAGTGACTCATACAGCTGCAGTATATCATTAGCATAAACATGTTTTTGAAGGAAGAAAATATAGCATTAATTTGTTTCAATTTGCTTCCACAAGATTGATACAAGTTGATAATCAGACCTTTGTCATTCATCTTTCTTAGATGCAACAAAATCATAACCAAACGCCACACTTTCACAGAATTACCTTGGTCCAAATAGTTCTTGTCATTTCATTGAAGTTTTAGAATTGTTATATACACATGTTGACCTTATAACTCTATTTATGCTGTTACTACGACTATATAAAGACCTACATTCTTTGCTTTGTGTACTACAAATAGCTAATAACTTTACGCATAAGAGTTTCTTCCTAACTTAAAACTATGTTACATTCCTTAAGAACAGGCATGTAAGAGTAACTACTCTTTTAGGTTCATTTGGAAGGTCCTGATTAAGATGTTTAAAAAACGACCTAATTTTAAAATAACATCAAGAGGTCTTTTTCAAGGTTCTAGAGAGACACGTCGTAAATGTCATAGACTAAGATGACACTAAGTGGCTTCCTTTTCATGTGGTAGTGGGTTCAGTACTCTTTTGAATCAAACCATATTATATTAAATTAAATATATACCGATTTCAGATTATTCAGTTTCTATTTTATATTTTATTTTTTTCCCTCATAAATCCTTATAGCTTCATCATGGTGAATGTCCAGCATCTTCAAATTTCAACTGATTTGTATTGTTTTATGGAATGCTAATTTATTTGCAGATACCATGATAAAGAATTTAGAAGACATGTTAACTGTTAGTAGATTGGCTACAGAAAATTTGAACTCCATGTTGGTAGAGCTTCACCTTCAATTAAAAGTCAAAGAAGAAGAAATTACACATCATGTATCCAGTCAACAGAAATTGGAGAAAGAAAACAGTGATCTTCAATTTTGCAAGGCTGAGCTTGCTGAAAAGCTTGGCATGTCGCTTCAGGAAAACAAAAACCTTGAAGGATCACTTCAGGGGATGGCTGCACATTTGTTGAATTTGGACAAAGAAAGCTTGAACCTTGTGAGCAGGTTTGATAAAATGAACTCTCTCTACACTTCTTGCTTCACGATGGTCCAGCAGGAAAGAGACATTTTCTCCAAGCATGCTCAAAACCAGTACGATGAGCTTCATAAAAGGTTCTTGATCTTGTCATCAGAAAAGGACGGAATTCAAATGATAAATCACGAGTTAAGCAATAGTTTGAATGAGATATGCAAAGTCCAAGAGTCTACTTTAGTACAATATACAGAGGACTGTCGATTAGCTGCTGAGAAAATTCAGCGTCTGGAGTCAGAAGCTGAAGCTTTAATCTCAAAAAAGGCAGAAGCAGAGGTCACAATTTCCACATTAGAGGAGAAAGCTGAAACTCTGTTAGAAAGTGCTAGATCATTGGAGAATCAAATGGTATTACAATTATTTTGCTTTCTTTAACAGCGTATGAACATACACTGTCATGTTCTTTATCTGGATATCTAATGCTTTGCAGCAAGGTTTACTACTCAAAATTTCAGCTTTAGAGACGGAAAGCAAAGAAAATATGGAAAGAATGCAGGCAGAAATATTGAAGAAATCAGAGGAAATTGATTCTCTGCAAAAGGAAAGAATGAAACTAGAGCAACATGCAGATTTTTTTGATAAAGAAGCCCTAAAGCTTCATAATGTCTTAGAGGAGAAAGAACAATGCATTTTGCAGTATAAAGAACAGGAAAAGAAGCTGGAAGATCAGATCACTGAGGTTTTGGAGCGAAAATATAGTGCATACTGCAATTTCCCGACTGGTTTTTGTGTAATAATTAAGTTTTTTTTCTTCATGTCTTTGTAGAATCGGTCATTATTAACCACTGCTGAAAGTAAACTTGCAGAAGCTAGAAAGCAATATGATCAAATGGCAGAGAATAAGCAGTTGGAATTGTCTAAGCATTTAAAAGAAATATCTCAGAGAAATGATCAGGTGTTACATGTATCTGGTTACCTACCATTTGTGCTTGATGTATTGTACAAGAACTTCTTGTAACAATTGCATTATTTGAACAGGCTATTAATGAAATTAAAAGAAAGTATGAATTAGAGAAGATGGAAATTGTCAACATGGAAAAAGACAAGGTTTGCTATGATATATTAGTCTTTGTAGCACTTACTTTCCGCTGATACATTTCTGACCAATTTAAACCATCAGGCTGACAAGGCTATTGCAGAAATGGAGGCAAGGTGTGACCAAAAACTTGCAGAATGCAAAGATGAATCGAGGCAGCAGTTGACGCACATTCATGAGGAACACACTAAGCTGGTATGTATTTAATAATATAGAATTTAAAAATTATTGACTTTTAAGAAATATTTTGGTGGTTCACTTCTGTTTCATGGGATTATAAGTTGTCTTTATGAAATTTGCATAATATTTGGTTCAAATAAGCCATATTTTTTTATATAAAAATTCTGTTACTTTGAATTAGTACTGACACTATCCCTGTGATGATGAAATTGCATCACTACTTCTCTTCGTATGAGATTTGCTTGACATTAAGTTGACATCTTCCAAACACTGAGGTAAGCTAATTTTTTGTCCAATTTCCAGGTTACTAATATGCAGCAGGAACATGACAAGAAGCAACTACGCCTGCTAACTGAACACAGTGAACAGTTAAAGCGTGCCCAACTGCAAGCTGAAAATGAATTAAGAGAGGTGGAACACACCCACCAAAATAAGACCTGAGCTATGATTTGTGTACAAAATTACTTCATCTGCTAATAGCCTAATACCTTGATTACATGTAGAAAACACTGTTTATGAGGAATGACCATGAAGCTCAGATTAAAGCAATGAGGTGTGAACTTGAAGATGAGTGTCGGAAGCTGGAAGAGGAGTTGCATCTCCAGAAATCAAAAGTATGGAATACCTGATAAGATAAATTAATCTCATCATAGAATGTGATTTCCCCCCCAATATTTACAGGAAGACAGGCAAAGGGCTTTGCTGCAGTTGCAATGGAAAGTGATGAGCGACAAACCAAAAGAGGACCAAGAAGTGAATTCGAAACAGGTTGACTTGTGTAACCAATCTCTGTGTCTGCCTCTATTAGTTGATTTGCATGTTGTGATACAAATATATTATGTTTGTCAGGTCATTTGTATATCTTATAAGATATCCATCTGCAACCAAAACAATATCACAGAAGCTAACTTGCATATTCAATTTTATTTTTAAACGACCAATGTTGATATATTAATTGTTTATTAGTTAATATTAAACTGGAGGTGATAGTGAATTTGAGACCACCTTATCCCCCAATTCATCAACTCTTCCAACTCAGCCACCAAACCAATCATGCACAAAGTAATAGAATATGCTACATAAGCTTTGTTTAATAAAATTAGGATAAGTTAGTTAACATAAGATAAGGTAGTTGATACTAGATAAACAAAGTTTTAGCAAAATGTAAATAGCTGAAAAATTAATTGATTGATTGAAGTTTTTTATAAATTAGTTGTTGACCTAGTTCTTTAATGTAAAAAAAAAAACATAATAGGACATGTTTATAATTTTAATATAATTATCAATTTAAATGCTTATTTCAAATAGGGAGCAAGAGTTTTACAACGTGAGAGTTAGAAGGTTAAATCTTGACCACATAATTATATATAGATAGTCAAAATTTTAAAAAGTCATGTGTTTATTAAATGATCATATGAGACTTAAATGACTTTTATATATATATATATATATATATATATATATATATATATATATATATATATATATATATATATAATAGTTATATATGAAAAATACTTATTGGTACGAGACAAGATAACGAAATACTTGGTGGTTATCTTCGCCTTAAGAGTGTATGACACCAAATTCGGAACTAAATCAGCTTTTGCTTGTTTTTGTTTGTCAAAATTATCCTACTAAATAGCAAAACTATATATATATATATATATTCCATTAAATGGATTTTTAAAAACTTTTCACAAAATTACCATAATCTATTTTTTGTTTGAAGAGGTGGATAAAGGGAAATTTGATTAAAATATTTTGGATAAAAACATTTGAAAAAACACAATATAAGTTAGAAATAGTAGTTTCTTGCATGGAGGAGTAATAGCAATAGTTTTTTTTATTTTATTTTTTTTAATCATTAAACGCTCGCCGTTAAGGATGAGTTATGAGTTATTAAAAGATCTAATCAGTCTTCATTACGGGAAATGCAATGAACATATATATGAATATAATGACAATATGGGTGAAAGATGTTAGAATAAATTAGATGGAGTAAATTTGTGCAAATTTAATCAATATTTCCAATGAATTTTGAATGAATTTGCAAAACGAACATATTGTTTTTATTCCTTCAATGTGGTAGGATTACTCCGTTTCATCAATCAAGAGGAGTTCTTTTGGTGGCAAAAGGAGTCAGCATGACAAAAGGAGTCAGCGTGACCTAGTAAGAATTTCATGTCGAAGAAAGAAATTTTATTCTCCTTCAGTAATCACATTTTTAGCATTATTTTCTCTCCAAATCACCTCATTTTTACCTCCTCGTCATAGGAATCTCCTTACTTTGAAGCAACAGAAACACCAGTGCCGAAGTTGTTGAAGAAAGTGGAGAACGTAAAAGCAGGAAATTCAGGAGGCATTCCTAAGCATCATAGAAAGGTGAATTACTTTTCTATGAACCCCATTGCCAATGCCAACAGGAGGGACCCTTATATTGCAGTAATTACATAACAATTAGAAAATCTTAAATGTTTTAGGCTTTTCAATTGGTTGTCCGAAATCATATTTAACAATTGCCATTGTCTATGCTCCTATACTCAATAAGCAGGTAACTCGCCGAGAATATGAAGTTGAGACTTCTAATGGAAGAACAATTACAAAGAAAAGGAAAACGAGAAGTACTGTCTTGTTTGAGGCATGTATCTGTTTCTCTCTAAAGATTAACACATGAACAACATTTCCACACCAGATACCTTGGCTTCCATTTATTTTTTTAAAAAAAGTGAAGACTTATATGCCTGTAAATATTGTATTTCTTCTCTTTTTCAGGACCCAAGAAAACAAAAGATAAATACACCGAAAACAAATACCCCTAGAACTGTTGTTAAGGTATTAACTCGGCTAAATTGTGCCTATTTTTGGTATGTCATGTATACCTTGCTTTTAGCATTGTTGCTTTAACATATCAAGATGCATGTATAATTACTATGTACATACTTCTTGGAATACTAATCTTTGTAAATCCTTTGTATAAGTGCTTTTGCATATGTTATGTTGTTTCTTGGCATGTTGCAGTGTGCTTATATTTTTTCCATTTCATTGATGCAGAGTATGAGGGTTGATGGTCATCCTCCTTCCAATATTGGTGATTTGTTTTCAGAAGGGTCTCTAAATCCATATGCAGATGATCCATATGCATTTGATTAGAGGTACTTATAATCAATAACTATAATCCTGAGTTTTATTTCCTTTGAAATAAGATGCTTACTCCTACTAAATGTCATAGTACAATTACCGAAGCCCTTTCATAACTTCCTAATTTTATCTCAGCTATACAAAGTTTTAACCATATACTCGAATAAAGATATGAAGTCTGCACTATTACCGAACAATAAATTTTCCAGAAAATTCTGTAACTTTTTGTCTGACTTTCTTACCCATAGTTTCTGCATGGGCTGCAGCCTGCTATATTCTCAAATGCCATTGTGGCCAATAAGTTATAAAGAACAGTTTTAAGGACTTGAAAAATAACCAGGCTGTGTGGAAACTATGATGATATCATAATTGTGAGGATTATTGATAGATTTCATGACTTCCATGTAATTGTGATACATAAGCACATTAAATATCTGGCAGATTGTTCACATACTTAGTGCTTGTATAACGCAGCAAGAAATTGATTTTCCTCCACTGAAGATACAGGATGACCCTTTTGGATCTTAGAAAGGCCTATTGCATTTGTATAACATATCTTTCGTGGGATCTTGTGTGGTGGATCCTTGCCAAGTTAATGCATTACATCGGCTTTTGGGAATTCCGGAATACAGAATATTTGTCACTGTTGGATTTATTCTATCTTTTGGTCGGGGGTTGTGGATCCAAGAACCACAACTTTTAGAACTTTTAGTCATCTCAGAAATTAGAGTACACATTTTTAATTGAGGACGAATTAAACAAATAATGGTGGTAGGAGATTGCTTGTTTATCCTGACTCAAGATTTCACCTGGATAAGTGTAGAATTGTATAATTGCCCTGGATTTCGTAGGATTCCAAATTTTTTTTCCCTCTCAATACGTGCATCTGACAGACAACTGCTACCCTTGGGCAAATGGAATAATATTCATGGATTTCGCATTCTCTATTAGGTGTATATACTCAATCTCTACGTAATAAATATTCACCCCACCCAAGGCCAAAACTGATAATTAGGCCTCCTAAAAAAATTATTTTTTATGAAGGTTTACGCCTAAAGAAAATATAATAAATCTCTAATTACAGCATAGAAAAGACTTAACATGTGTAAAAATATACAACAATTGACTACTTAGTTAAAAAAATTTGCATCTAAAAAAGTAAAAAATTGTAAAATTTAAATAAAATAATAATAGAATATTATTACAAGCATTAAAAAGGCCTCTACATTTTTTTTAATCAAAGTAGTGCTTTAGATTTCGCTTTAGAGTGTTGTGTCTGTCCCCGCCCCCTTTCTATATATATTTGATTGCATAAACATGTGTATGTGATTCTCATTGTAGTGCTGAGAGTTGAATATCTTTAGTTAGTGCCAATAGAGTGATTGATCTTCGGCTTCTGGTTGTCATCTTTTAATTCCCTATTTTTATGTTAACTGGTCTAGTCTGAAAACGGAATGGAGATTGAAAGCATCGATCACAAGCAGGAAGAAATTTTATTTCTGTTGGTCTTGATCTCTGCAGCTGCTAACAGAATGGCAGATTTGACTAGTCCTGGTTCACTGTGTAATTTGTAAATTCACAGCTGTTTGCTGGTTGCAGTACAGACTAGTCTCTGATGGATGGGCTTGTAACAAATAAAAGGTCCTATGAATATTTTCATAATATGGACATGACTGTAAATTGCAAACGCTTGGTTCGTAAATATATTGTTTTGTAAAAAAAAAACCTCAAAAATGACATTACCATTTTAAATCGCTTAGCATTGTTTTTATATAGTGCACACATGTGACTCCAATGACTTTATGTGCAACACCTCATTCTATTACGTGGTTAATGTGTATTTGGTATGTGCTTATGTGTTACTAATATGCTTGGTTGTGTGCCCATTGGTATGGTTAAATGAGAGTTAAAACATTTACAATTGGAATTGTTTTAGGACGCATGTTTAAGCATGTTGTTTCACGATTAAGCGTGAACACACTTTTGTGAGGTAGGATCCACGCTAATGCATGGAGTGCAAGAAACAATTTTGTATTGATTCTTTTTCCTTCTCACCCATCATATATTTTACAATTTCTTATCAAACATTATTTGTCTTTCTCTTCTTTAAATTATATACCAAAAATATTTGGAAGTAGTCCATTCATGAATAAGTTTGCTAAGATCTCATACATTATTAATCATGCTATAAATTCCATTAAATGTGAGAACGATATAAATAAACTCTACCATCTGGATGAACCTCGATATGTTGGGACATGGAATTAACGTCACGTTAATTCCCTAGAAAAGTGGTTTTATATTAATCATTGTCTAAATATGTTTTGAATATACCAATCACATGGGGGAATTTGAAATTTGTACCATGGATATTCTAGCCGCCTACAAATCGAAAATGAAAATGTTGAAAGCATATGAGACTTGAATGCAATCCCCAATCAACTATATCAAAAATGGAAAAATTGAAATAAGAATATTATCATTTTTATTAGGCAAATGTCTGGAAAAAAAAAAATTGAAGCCATTTTCCATCATGTCCCTCAATAATATAATCAACTAGCTAGTTGTAGTTACTTTATCTTCAATATTCAAAGTAAGTCAGGACGAAGAATAGTCACTCACAAGAATGAAAGTCATGACTACTCTACTTACTATCAAATGTATAAGAAAAGCTAGATTGAAAGTTCTCGTACCAAATATTACCTCGTAACTGTGGAATACCCTCTGTGAGTATCAGACTATAACTGGGGCACCCCTTTGTTTCTTATTATATAGAATAAAGGCAGTGCGACCCATTCAAATAAAAATCCCCTTATCAAGAGTAATGACCTGTGTTGACCGATTGAATTCAATTCAAGAAAAATGTTTGACTGCCTCATGTCATGGACAATTATTTCAAAAGATCTTAAAGGAAGAACATATGAACTTTGGAGCTTCAAAACAAAGAATTAGTGCTCAAGGTTTCACATATCTAAAAGGACTCCCATGACAAGTGAACTCTCAACTATATGAGCCCCAATACCATAAAAAAGTTACATTCAAATGTGACTCTGATCCACGCCAATATGGATCGAGAAGACTTATCAATACTTGCACACGTTGAAGCTTCAAAAAGTATTACATCTAAATGAAGACCCGCTAGGTTGAAAATCCAAAAGGATGACCTAGGCAAAAATTAGGGTATAAAAAATGAATAAAAATCCGCTAAGTTGAAAACCCCAAGGAGCATTCTAGGAAAAAAATTTGGGTACAAAGTTGAAAAAACACCTGTTAGGTCAAAAATCCGAAAGGGCGACCTGGGAAAAAATTATGGTGAAAAATTTAATGAAGATCTGATAGGTTGAAAACCAAAAAGGATGACCTAGGCAAAATTTAGGAAAAAATCCCGTTAGGTTGGAAACTCAAAAGGACAATCTAAGCAAAAATTAGGGCCACAAAATATAGAATGATAGAAGATCACTAGTTTGAGAATCTAAAAAATGACCAAAGAATATAGCTTACATACAAACATCAAAGTCGATGCATAACATATTGCGAAAGGTTGTGAAGATAGATTGAAGCAAATTATATCTTCGAAAGTGGGTTAAAAACATGATTGAAATTGTGGCATGAGTTATTAACACACTTCTTTTATGAAATACTACTAACAAATTGAGTCATTTACCTCTATGAGATCACCTTATCTTCTTTTCTTTCTTTGAATCCTTTTTTTTTTTTTTTTTTTACTATAG
>JBBPBR010000008.1:41736926-41758815 GCA_037974775.1 Cicer pinnatifidum | reverse complement strand
TTTTTTTTTTTTTTTGTACTATAGATTTCCTCATTAAATATCATTGTCTGAGCCTTCCTTCAATAATGTCTTATGTTATAAATCTGTTTTGTTAAAATGCATTTTTATGATAATTATAAAACTAGTATGGTGTCTTTACATGTAAGGCAGAGGCAACTCAAAATCAAGTCGATGATGTAACAACAAATCTCTTTTAAAAATCAAAAGGACAATCACCACCATTTATTTGCAATGGTGCGCATTTTTCATTCATGAATCCAAGGATCATGTCCGTAAAGAGGTGAAAGAAATAGAAAAAGAATAAAACAAAAAATTGAAAAAAAGTTGATCGAAAAAATTGAAGAAAAAAAAGATGAAAATGAAGGAAAATGTTCATTCATCAAATGCATTCATGACATTTCATATTTTCAATAGTGTATAAATTTAAAGTTCGGACGCTAACCTGCACTCTATGATTTAAAAGACGGGACAATGACCCGCACCATATGATTTAAAAGGCGAGACACTAACCTGCATCATTTGATTTAAGAGCTGGGATGACTGACTCAAAACTCGAAAGGAAATCATTATTCTAATGAGAATCAAGAAAGAAACAATTGTGGAAGGAAATTTATACATTTCAACCCAATCCCTATGACTTATGTAGAATTATTGCCACACCTCATTAGCAATTCAATGGTTGCACTATGCTTAGGAAAACATCTGGAACCGCCTTACCCAATATGATATGACTTGAACGCCACATGTGATTATAACTCTAATATGACTTAAACGCCGCATAACCCTAATAATTCAAACACCAAGCCCTTTTTCCATATAAGGATACTAAAAGGGTACCTTGGAACTATAATGTTGAAGTGCATCTAGCTGAAGCAAAGAATAAAAATGTTTCTAGCTCAAAAACCACCATTGTCACAAACATTTCAGGGATATGAGGGATAACTAGAAGTGGTCGAATATATTATCTGGAAACACCACATAAAGAAACAACGATGACACTTGAGAAAGCTTGCAAAGATAATGGGAAGAAGAAAATAATTGTAACAAAATAAGTTGAAAAAAAGAAAATAGAGAATAAGAAAGAAATCTCCGATGACGAAGCTCATGAGTTTCTCAAGATCATCCAACTAAGTGAATATAAAATAGTCGACCAACACAACCACACCTCCATAAAATTTTGTTGTTGTCTTTGCTGATGAATTCTGAGTCCCACATGAATCTATTAATGAAAATATTAAATGAAGCCTGCATCACTCAAGATATCACTTTGGACAAATTTGGAGGCATCATAAATAACATCACTACTAACAGTCACCTAACATTCACCTAACATTCACTGATGACGAACTGCCTGTTGAAAGAAGAAGGCATAACAAAGTGTTGCACATATCAATAATATGCCTCGACCAAATGATATCAAGAATCCTCATTGACAATGGCTCCTCATTGAGCAACTTGTCAAAGTTGACATTAGCAAAGCTACCTTATGATGGTACCTACATGAGATCTAGCCCTATGGTTGTTAGAGCTTTCGATTGGAGTCGTAGGGAAATGATGGGAGAAATCAAACTCCCAATTCAAATAGGCTCGGTCACTTTTGAAATCCAATTTCATGTGATGGATATTCTACCGGCCTAAATCTGCTAATTGGGGAGACCATGGGTCTATTCTACCGGTGTGCTGCCATCAACCCTACATCAAAAGCTAAAATATATGGTACATGGCCAACTAGTAATCGTGTCAGGAGAAGAAGACTTGTTGGTCAGTAAGTTTTCCACCACATCGTACGTTGAGATGACAGAGGAAGCCTTGGAGACCGCCTTCCAAATGCTAGAAATCGTGGACACCGCTTAAGTCGAGACAACACAAATAGAACTACATCTATCAAACACGACAACTATGGTGGCTTGATTCATCTTGAGTAGAGGGCATATGCCCATGGCACAGTTTGGGGAAGAGTGAAGAACGACTCAAAGGATTGATAGAGCTTCCTAAGAGTAGAGATAAATGGGATTTAGGCTACGAAACAACCAAAGTTGACAAACGAAGATTGGCCAAAGAAAAAAAAAAGACAAAAGGTTAGCTCAGATTGAAAATAGAGAGCCTAGAACTTGAAGGATCCCCATCTGTGACATTCTACATAGTTTCCAAAGTGCAGGAAAGACAAACGAGATCCATATTGCAGCAGTTGGAGATGATATTTCCATCGATGATGCTAATTGGGTACATCTGTATGATGCAAAAGCAAAAATCAAGAATTGGTAGATAATCAAGTTGCCTATAATATTCAATGCAATTCTCATATTCGGGAATAGCTCAGTCATAGATGATTGTACTGAAATCCTGCCGCATAACTTTGACCATCTTGCTCATCAAACAGTAAAAGATAATGAAGAAGATTACAAACTTCCCCTAGAATTGTCAAAATTGGTAGAACAAGAAGCCAAGGGCATCATGCCCCATGAGGAACCAATAAAAGTGATTAATCTAGGGACATAAGAAAACAAAAAGGAAATTAAAGTCGAATAGAGGCCGACCCCGATAAAGTTCGAGCCATTTCGAAAAGTTCAAGCCATAAAGGAATCAAATAGTTGAAGCCATTTCAGAAATGTCTCCCCCAAGTACAAAGAGAGAGAGAGAGAGAGAGAGGTTCGTGGTTTTCTCAAAAGACTAAATTATATTTCTAGGTTTATATCAAAGTTAACCGTCACTTGTGAATCGATATTCAAATTTTGTGAAAGAATCAAACACTTGTGTAGAATGAAGAGTGCCAAAATGCATTTCAAAAACTCCAAGAGTATTTGCAAAAACCACCAATTATAATCCCTCTAGTCCTTGGCCGACCCTTGATAATGTATCTTACAGTTCTCGAAGGGTCCATGGGATACATGTTGGGGCAACACAATGAAACAGGAAAATAAGAGCACGCCATTTATTATCTGAGTAAAACATTTACAGATGTTGAAATGAGATATACAATGTTAGAACGTACTTGTTGTGTCTTAGCCTAGGCAACCCACCGCTTGAGGCAATACATGTTTTTCCATGCTACTTGTTTGATATCCAAGATAGACCCAATCAAATACATTTTCGAAAATCTTGCTCTCACAGGGCGAATTGCTTGTTGGCAAGTGATGTTATCAGAATATGATATTACCTACATTACTCAAAATGCCATCAAATGGAGCACCTTAGCCGATCATCTTGCTAACCAACCTGGCAAGGAAATGTGAATTCCTAGGTGAAAGCATCATGGTGTTGTTTGAAGAATGTGATAATGAAAAGTGGACTCTAATGTTCGATGGGGCCTCAAATGCAACGGGGCACGAGATTGGGGTTGTCTTAATATCTGCCAAAAAATAGTCCATCCCTATCACGACATGCTTATGTTTTGATTGCACCAATAATATGGAAGAATATGAAGCTTACACCATGAGAATTTTGGCGGCCTTAGAATCAAAAGCAAAAATATTGGAAGTATATGAAGATTCAGCTCTTGTCATTAATCAACTTAACCAAGAATAGGAAACTTGTGATAAGAAATTGATACCTTAATACACCTACATTAGGGGGATTTCTTCACAATTTGACAAAATCACCTTTCACCGTGTCCCTCGAGAAGATAATAAATTGACTGACGTTTTGGCTACTTTATCCTCAATTTTTAAAGTAAGTTGAGACGATGAAATCCCATCCCTTAAAAATAGAGAGTTGAGATCATTCTTCCTACTGCCACATAATAGAGGGAGAACCTGATGGGAAACCTTCGTACCACGACATCAAACAATATTTTATAAACAGAGAATATCCTACCGGAATATCAGAAAATGAGAAAATGACTCTAAGACAGTTAGCCGCGAATTTCTTCTTGAACGGCAACATTTTGTATAAAAGAAATCATGATATGGTACTTCTTAGATGTGTCGATGTCGATGATGCAAAATATATTATGCAAGATGTCCACGAAGGTTATATGGGACCCATATGAATGGACACGTCATGTCTCGAAAGATTCTTTAGGTCGGATATTACTGGCTCACCCTAGAAAAAGATTGTTTTGATTATGTGAAGAAATATCATAAGTGTCAAATATACACTAACAACATCCACATCCCGCCAATGCCCCAGAACCCCCTTATGACGCCTTGGTCATTCTCAATGTGCGGCATGGATGTCATTGGAATGATTGAACCGAAAATATCAAATGGATATCGCTTCATCTTGGTGGCAATCAATTACTTTACCAATTGGGTAGAAGTTATTTCATGTGCCAACGTAATAAAAAATGTGATAGTCAAATTCATAAAAAGGGAATTAATATGCCATTATGGCCTACCAAGTAAGATCATGCAGTAGAAACAACTAATAAAAATATCAAAAAAAAAAAAATTCAAAAAATAGTCGTAACATACAATGATTGACATGAGATGTTGTTGTTTGCGCTACACGGGTATCATACTTTGGTGCGTAATTCCACTGGGGTAACCCCTTTTTCCTTAGTATATGAGATGGAGGTTGTGCTACCAATTGAAGTAGAAATCCCTTCAATAAGAGTACTGATGGAAGTCAAACTAGAGGAGTCGAAATGAGTACAAACTCGTTTTGATCAACTGAATTTAATTGAAGTGAAAAGGTTACCGACCATATGCCATGAGCAATTGTACCAAAAGAGACTGTAAAAAGCATACGATAAAAGAATAAGCCCTCGGGAATTCCAGGAAGGGGACTCGATGCTCATAAAGATCTTACCTATTCAAAGGATTTATCATGGGAAATGGACCCCTAACTATGAAGGTCCATATGTTGTAAAGAAAGCTTTTCCAAGTGTAGCTTTAATCCTCGTAAATATAGACGGAAAAGACTTAGTCTTCCTTGTAAACTCAAATGCTCTAAGGAAATATCATACTTGATTAAAATGCCCGCTAGGTTGAAAACCTAAAAAGACAACTTAGGAAAAAATTAGGGCATAAAAATAAATTACATGCTTGGTTGAAAATCTGAAAAGGAGACCTAGGGAAAAATAAGGGTACAAAAAAAAATGAATGTCCGCTAAGTAGAAAACTTGAAAAGGGGGTCTAGGCAAAAATGAGGGAACAAAAATATAAATATCCACTAGGGCGACCTGAGAAAAAATTAGGGTCTATAAAAAAAATCTAAATTAAAGAGATATCAAACAAATACGCAAAATAGCTCCATGACAAAGATAGAGAGTGAGGCGAAGTCTTCTTCTTCTCGAAGTCTTCTTCACCATTGAACTAGCAATATGGATCAAATTATGGCATTAGAAATTAGTACAATCTACCTTTCAATTGCTAGAACCAAGTTGGACCTTATAATGAATATCAAACATCAATCTATTATCTTGTACAGGGATGTAAAGCATGTGGCATACCTTGATATAGTTGCGGTAAAATAAATGTAAAAAATAAAAATAAAAATAATAATAATAATAATAATAATAATAAAAAAGGGTGCAACACATTCGTTCATGACATTTTAAACCTTTAAAACCTAGAAAGCGACCCTCATCTTAAGCCGGAAAAATGACTCGCACCCCTGAAGCCAAGAAAACGACCCGCATAAGTCGGGAAAACGACTCGCATCCTTGAAGTTGAGAAATCGACATGTGTCTTAAGCCGAGAAAATGACTCGCACCCTCGATATAGAGAAAAACGACCCACATCTTTAAACCGAGAAAAACGACCGCATATTAAGTTGAGAAAACGACTCGCACCCTTGAAGCTGACAAAATGACTCGTACCTTAAGCCAGTAAAATTACTCGAACTCTTGAAGCCGAGAAAACGACTTGTATCTTAAGCCACGAAAACCAATCGCACCTTTGAAGCCGAGAAAACGACTCGCATCTTAGGCCGGGAACACGACTCGTACCCCTGAAGCCGAGAAAATGACTCGCATCTTAAGTCAGGAGAACGACTCTCACCTTTGAAACCGAGAAAATGACATGCATATTAAGTTGGAAAACAACTTGAACCCTTGAAGTTGAGAAAACGACCTGCATCTTATGGTTGGGAAAATGACTTGCACCCTTGAAACTAAGAAAATGCCTGCATCTTAAGCCAGGAAAATGACTTGCACCTTCGAAGCTGAGAAAACGACTCTCGTCTTAAGCAGACCTAGAAAACGACTCACACCCAAGTCGAAAAAAATGACTTACATTATCTTCAAACAACACTATCCTTTTCGGACAAAATTAGTGTTGTCGTCTTTACTTATCTTTTACTTTGATTCTCAAGTAAAATCTAAGCAAAAAGGGACAACTGTTGACACCTAATTTTGTATGCTCTTCTTTTTTATTTATTTGTAAAAAATATAATAAAAAGCGTAAAAGACATTTTGGACTTTTCGTAAAATAAAATAAAATAAAAATCATATCTTAAGTGATTATGGTAGATTTTTGAAAATACTGATAATTACCTTACTAAGCATTAATGGGAATTATTATCTTCTAAAAAAAATTACCTAATTTCAGGCTATAAATAAGAGGAAAAGAAAACACCAGGGGGAGAAAAGAGGAGGAGCTGGATTGGAAATACGAGCTAATAAGAAACTTATCGAGTGTGATAAACATTCTTTTTTTCTTTTTCTCCTCGTCTATTTTTTGACATTGTTGAAGTTATATAGGTTTTTTTTTATGATACAATGCAGGTATGATATAAATAAGATATTTTTTTTGGCACAATTGCTCTTGCGGTTTCTTAAATTAATTTTAGATAACACTTCAGTCTTTTATTATATTTTTTTCTCGATTTGGTCCTTTATTTAATTTTATTACAAAAGTTCAAAAACATAAAGATTAAAAGTATGAGTTTATTTGAAGATTTGAGTTATATATTTGATGAAATTTTCATTTAATTGAAGATGATGATTAATTTTATGAGTTTTGTTTGAAAATTTTGATGATTTTTTATAAAAGAAGGATAACATTGTTAACATTTTAAAACATAAAAAATCAAATTGTTTACTTAAAATTGAATAATGGACTAAATCGGAAGAAAAAAAGATTAAGGACTGAAGTGTTATTTGAAATTAAGTTAAGGAACCGCAAGAGCAATTATGCCTATTTTTTCTTTTTGGTTTCACAATCAAATTATGAAATGAACTAATAAGAATCAAGTCAATTGTTGTACAATCGTCTACTTTTTTTTAATCAAATTTGTGATCTCTTCTCTGTATTTTGTTTTATTTCTTGTGCGATAGATCTTAAACTCTTTTATTATTACCACCGCCGATCCACACCACACATCGCCATCCACTCGCGAATTTTCTCACGTCGTTGTGACTGTGCAATACTTTTCCATCGTCTGTTGTAGTTCTGTTCAGTTTTTTGTTGTTGTTTTTTTACTCAAAAAAAAAAAGGAATTTCATGTTTTGGATCTTGACTTTTTATCCTTTACAATATGTAAAAGTCAAAAATCATAAAATTCTTTCCTTAAAATAAAACAATACAGAAATCAATATACAACACATCGCTCCTATTATTATCATTATCATTATCATTATTATTATTATCACCATTATGTTGTTATTCATTTTGATATATGTAAAGTGGAATTAAAAATAAAATCGATCAACACACAAGGTCTTCCACTTGTCAAACCAAATTAATAAAAAAAAAACAATTTACTTTTATTAATGTAAATAATTTAGTTTCTTTTTTATTCTTCTTTTTTGGGTAAAATAAACAATTAATTAAATAAATAGTTTGTATACAATTAATTATAAGATAACTTTGATTGTTGAGGAATGAATACATGTTAGGTTTGATGACAAAAAGTTTGACCTTGAAAAGTCAAAGCTAGATGAAGATTGTGCAGGTTCACAAAAATCAGAGGAAGCTACAAAATCAATGGAAACAGTACCACCAAAGGATACAAAAAATTCAGGATATATGACTTAGCAATCAAATCAGAATTATCAGGATTCTAAATCTTGATGGAAATACCAATTATCTCATACAAACACTCTAATCATTGAAAGTGCAACTGCTCGTCTGAAAACTAAATCCTTTGCTAAAGAATCATCATTGTTTGAACTGCTTTCTACAACTGAACCAAAAAATATAAATGAAGCATTATCATATGATAGTTGGATACTAGCTATGCAAGAAGATTTAAATCAATTTAAGATGAATGATGTATGAAGACTAGTTGTTAAACCTTCAGAAAAGAAATCAATAGGAACCAAATGGATATGTAGAGACAAACTAAATGAGAAGGGTGAAGTAGCTAGAAACAAGGACAAACTAGTAACACAAGGATATTGTCATCAGGAATATGTTGACTATACTGAATCTTTTGCCTCTGTGGCCAGGTTAGAAGCTATCAAACTATTACTCTCATTTGTTGTTTATAACAAAATTACTTTATATCAAATGGATGTAAAAAATAGTTTTCTTAAATGGTTACCATTAATGAAGAAGTGTATGTCAAGCAACCCCTTATGTTTGAGGATATTGATTATCTAGACCATGTTTTTAAATTAAAGAAATCTTTGTATGGACTGAAAAAAGCTCCAAGAGCTTGGTATGACAGATTAAACAACTTTTTGTTAAAAAAATGATTTCGAAAAAGGCCAAATTGACACT
This sequence comes from Cicer pinnatifidum, assembly GCA_037974775.1. Taxonomy (NCBI): domain Eukaryota; kingdom Viridiplantae; phylum Streptophyta; class Magnoliopsida; order Fabales; family Fabaceae; genus Cicer; species Cicer pinnatifidum. The sequence goes on along the minus strand of JBBPBR010000008.1, from coordinate 41,750,209 downwards.
ACTTTATTTACAACATCATAAAAAAAATTATCTTCTTATTGTTCGAGTTTATGTTGATGATATAGTTTTTGGTTCCACTAATGGCAAGCTTTGCGAAGGTTTTTCTTAACTAATGCATAATGGGTTAGAAATGAGCGTGATGGGGGAATTGAAATTCCTTTTGGAAATTCAAATTCATCAAAATCTAGAGGGAGTACTTGTTCACCTAACCAAATACAAAAGAGAATTACTTAAAAAAATTAAAATGGATGATTGTAAGGTTATGGCAACTCTTATGCATCCAACTTTCTCTATTGAAAATGATAAGACTGGTAAGAAGGTAGATCATAAGGTATACAAAAGAATAATAGGTTCCCTTCTTTACTTAATTGCCTCTTGACTTGACATTTTGTTTAGTGTGTGTGCCAGATTTCAATCTAATCATAAAGAATCCCACTTAACAGCAATCTAGAAAATTTGTAGATATCTGAAAAGCATAACTAACTTTGGTTTGTGTTATAAGCATTCCTCTAAATACAGGTTAACTGTTTTTTGTGATGCTGATTATGCTAGAGATAAGCTAGAAAGGAATAACGCCAATGGAAATTGCACTTTCCTTGATGAGAACTTGATCTCCTGGTCAAGCAAAAGACAAGGAACCATTGCACTATCAACAAAAGTGGTAGAATATATCTCAACAATTAGTTGTAGTACTCAAGTATTGGGGATGAAGCATCAACCTATAAATTTCCACATTAATGATAGTAACATCCCTATTTTTTGTGATAACACTTCTGCTATATGTTTAACCAAAAATCCTATTTTATATTCTAGAGCAAAACATATATAGATCAAACATCATTCATAACTGATTATGTTCAAAATGGTATTTTAGACATAAAATTTGTAGATATTGATCATTATTGGGCTGACATTTTCACGAAACCCCTTGTTGTGCACAAATTTGAGTTTATAAAGAATCATCTAAAGATTATTTTTATTAAAGAATGATGTTGGCTCTAAATGTTTGCTTCTAATAAAAACAGAATGACTGCTCAAACATTTGGCTAATGTGCCTCTGATAAAATTGAATTTTTTTGTCCCTCTAACAAAACTAAATTCAATTCAAATAGTTGTGATAATTTTACAAATATCAGTATCTGATTTTTTTTTTGTTCTTTACTTTTTGTCCGATGATAAAAGGGGGAGAAGGAATATTGTTTTTAAGTGTTAGAATATTGTCTTATGTTTAAAATCAGACATGCATATTATGAGGGGAAGCTTTTATCAAATTTTTTTTTAAATAAAAAATTATTCACACAAATGGATTTTGTCATCATCAAAAAAGGGAGATTGTGCGAACAATATTGGTTTCAAGTACAAAAGATCCTACTTGTTTTGACGATAACAAAATTAATTTGTGGGAACAATTTTAGGCATTAATGTTTTATTTAAGTGTGCAGTTCCAAGATCACAAACAATGTTGTAGGATATTAGGATATATCCTTTGATGAATTGGTTAAAAAGTCATGAAAATTTTGCATTTAAAACTGATGACAAAAGTGTATTTGAAATATTGTCTCTAATGATACAAAGCATTAGATTGCATCTACCTCTAATGATACAAAACATTATACTGCCTTTGCCTCTAATGGTACAAGACGGTTTGCCAATACTACATCTGATTTTGATTCATTTATGCTCTTAGTACATCTGATGATATCTTCCTCTGATAAAGCAAAACCATCTTTGGGAAAGTCTTCCTTTGGTAAAGAGACTTTGAGAAATTCTGCCTATGATGAAGTAAAACAAACTTTGAGAAAGTCTGTCTTTGGTGAAGCAATCAGGCTTCTGGTCAAAATGCCTCTAAATAGTTGCCTCTGGTGAAAGTCAACAGTATCACAAAATTCAACACACAAGAAAAGTCAACATTTAGAAAAAGCAACATCTAGAAAAAAAAACCAATTTTTGGAAAAAGTCAACCCCTATGGTAAAAAGTCAAAGTTGAAAATTTTCAATGCCCCTGGTAAACGTCAACGCTCTGACATGGTTAGTGTCTTTGATAGTCTTCCTTTGGTCATTTACCTTTGATTTTGGTTTTTGCCTTTGGTCCAATAAACTTGATTCTGGTGTTTCCCTATAGTCTAGTAAATTTTCCTTTGGTCCAGTAAGCTTGCCTCTAATCTAGCAAACTTGACTCTAGTGTTTGCCTCTTCTCTAGTAAACTTGTCTCTGGTCCAACAAACTTGATTTTGGTGTTTGCCTCTGGCCCATCAAACTTTGTTATGATGTTTCTCCAATAAAATTGCCTCTACTCCAACAAACTTGATTATGGTGTTTGCCCTTGGTCTAACAACTTGATTCTGGTGTTTGCTAGTAAACTTGCCTCTAGTCCAACAAACTTGCTTTTAGTGGCTGCATCTAGTCAATTACACTTGCCTCTGGTTCAATAATTATGTCTCTGGTTTCTCCATGCCTCTGGTCAAGAAATCATGCATTTGATTATTCTTTCAGCTGGCCCAGTAATTGTGCCTTTGGTGTTCTTGCCTCTGGTCTAGTAATTGTGCCTCTAGTGCTCTTACCTCTAGTTCATTAAATGTGCCTCTAGTCATTGTTCCTCCAATGATCATGCCTCTGGTTGTTATTTTCCTATGATCAAGTACAGTTTGTTTCATCAAAACTAAAATTTGAGAAACACTTAGAAAAAATTATAAGTCTTAGTTTTGTGCTCAACGGCTAGAATTGAACTCAACGATTATAATTTTGAAGACAATGAAACACCATGCTGAAAGAAAAAAAAACCATGTCGTGAAGGACACAAGACCATTATTTGAAGGACATTCAACCATACTTTGAAAGACAAAAACAATATTGCAAAAGCTTCTTTAAATTGCACACAAATTCGGAGTTAAAAGTAACAGACTATTACACAACAATTCCAAACAGAAACATTACTGATCACAACATTCTTTCAAAGTGAATTAATCTTAAATCAGCAAGCACAAACATTGAGTTAGAAAATTGTCAAATTTATCTAAGTGTTGAGAAAGAAAAATCTAAGAGATTATATTACAAATGCACTCTAGTTAGAGAGAAAATTATGGAACCCACAACCATTCTTTCTTTGTAACCAAGTCTGGTAGTGGTTGATTGTGTTCCTCAACGGCTTGACGACACCAAGCTAAAAGTTAAGAATACTTTTTAGAATTTGTAAACTAAGTCGAGTAGTGATTGCCCTTTCCTCAACAACTTGACGGTATAAAGTTGGAGGTGAGAAGATTGAACACAGTCATTATGAATAACCAGTGTTCAAGTGTAAGTTCTAAATATAGTGGATTAAATCTTTCGAAATATTTTAAAAAAAAATTGTAAACATTGTTCAAACCCCTATTTTTTGTGTTTCTTGACCAACACAATTAAACTTAGATTTCGTCTTCTGTTAGCAAAAACTATTCACACACAAATAAAATACAAAAACTAAATGATTGGTTATATACCAATGTGCAAACAACCAAATGATAGGAAAAACCAAGAGCAAATCTCAAATCATTTTATTCATATCCATGAAACGCTTAACTGAATAAAAAAATCAATTGGGTTGATTTATCTCATTAATTTATATATGAATGTAATTGAATAAGACATTAGCCTTCCGGTAAATTTTGTCACTAGTTTCCCTTGTTTGAAACGTTATTTAAAAAAGAGGTTTTATCAATCATTATGATATTGATATTATGGGGGTTTGGGAATCACATGAAGCAACAATGAGCTAATGGTGAAGGACCTTATGAGACTAAAACACCACATTTCTATTTAAAATCTTAGAGATTGAATATATAAGACACATTTCTTATCATGTGTGTTACCAACCAACAAAATATGAGGTTTGATTCCAATGCGTTGTTAGAAAACCTTTGATACAAGGATACATTGCACTAGATCCACACACAATTCGATACCATGTTAACAGGTTTTGAGGAGTGTAGGGAGCACTAGAAATAACAACAAACTTATAACTCTGATTGCCATGAGATCAAAATACCACGTCTCCATCTCAAACCTTATAACATTAAATTTATAAACTTCTCTTATATATTGAACCTTGCATTGAAGTCTTGTTACTATGCTCTCTTGGGGTCTTTCTGAATAAGGAAAGAGCTCGTTCCTTGGTTATCTTCCTGTCTTGTTGATAACCTTGAGATTGACAAAGACTACACTCGAGTCTATGGTGAAGGAAGTTACAATCAACATTGGAAAAGTACTTGCTAAGCACCAAAAAGAATATATGAAGAACCTATTTTTGAAATTAAAAGAGCAAATAAGTTGGAAAGAAAATGAAAACAAGAACAAGAAATGATAAATGAAAAGTATTAATTAGAATTTAAGTTGGACCTAACACAAACTCAACTTTTAAGTTGAGAATTGTCGCACTTATAAACACATTTTATCTTATTCAATGTGCGACTCTTAAAATACTTTAGCACGTCCATAATTGGACACCTGAAGCATGATTTGAATGACTTGACATATTAATAACTAAATATCATTTTGTCCGGTGGATATTAAATAGACTTTAATAACATCTTAGATTTTGAAATTAACCTAACACAACCTACAAAATCTGCGTGTAAGGTGAAGACTACTCCACTTATAACATATTTTCATACTTTATCTCATTCAATGTAATGTAAGACACTTAACACAAAGTATAAGTCATAATCCTACAAAGTTTTCCTTGATGATTTTGATGCAAGAACGATCTTCCAACTAGAAACCAACACCAGCAATTATGCCTAACTGCGCTACTTGAAGACTTAATTTATCCCACATGTTTCAAGGAACATTAATTAGCTTCTAATTAATTACTCCCTTTGGGCCAAAGGAAAAGCGATTCCAAGGAAAATGATGCCTAACTGCAGCATAAATTTATCCGTCGCTATAGAGGATGAAGCATCCAATAAATGTAGCTGCCTTGGTAGTTCATACATCCAAAAGGAGTTTATGAATTTTATGAATAAGACTATTCTAAGGTGAACAAATAAAGAGTGTATCACAGTGAAATTTTTAATTTCATGAATTAATTAATATGATCATGATAGGCTTTCTACTTGCTACGACTCTGACGATCCTACATTTAGATAAGCTTTTTCCTGAATTGTGTAACATAGAAGCTTATAAATTATGGCTATTTAATGTGGAAATTTGTAGTAAGGTTAATCTATTTATTGCTTCACCCTCTCGAATTTATGGAGCAAAGAAACGTAAATGAGCATGACGCAACACCTTAACGCTCAATAAGCATTTAATGTGAATAGAAATGTACTATAACCGACGTAAGCTAATTAATGCAATTGCAATATTTTCGATCTTCATTTGCTGTCATTAATTTTAGTCTTTTCTCAACTTTGCTGGGAAGTGGTCATCTTGCATTTTAGAAATTACATTTAGAACTTAGATTTGATAATTTTAAACGTAAGGATTACCATAATCTTACTCCAACATTTCCCCAAATTTTGGGAACAAAGACTACACGGTCATTTTAGTTCCTAGATGTGAGAGGCGCTGCCACTATAATGTTTGAGTGTGTCTAATTTACAAAAGCGTTTCCAAATGTGTATTTTATTAGGTAATTATTTCATGATCTGAACTGAATAACAAAAGACACGTTATAATTATAAACTAACCAACGAAAAACACATATTACAATCAATTTTTTATTTATTTATAATTTTGATGTATTATTTAAAGACTACAATGACATTATAAAAAAAAAACTATAGTGACAACTAGGTAAATAGTATTTACTCTTCTAGAATGAAATATAAAAGAAAATGATACTTGTATTTGGTCAATCTAAATTTAAACTAAATACATTTATTATTTTCTTATATTTCATTTTAGATGGCGTATATTTTATCATCCTCTCATTTGTGTAGCTAGTGATATTGCAGTAGCAAATTACAGAAACATTAATTTTCTTAATATTTTGATGATAATTTTTTTAGCTAGAACTCTCATTTAGTGAAATTCATGTACATAATTTGACATGAAATTCAATCAACTTTTATTCTTTTGTAGGACAGGGGACAAAATTAATGAGAATTATATCTTGATTATTCTGAAGCCTTATGTAAAACAGCTATCTTTCTGGTGTGGTGTTGTATCTAATTTTTCCACTGACTTTTAACTGTTATAGTATAAACAAATATTTATTCTATACAACTGAATTAAATTAACCTCCTAATTTTACATATTAATAAAAACATTTACAAGGTTGAAGACAAGAGACCCTGCAACATGTTCAAACTCTGTTCTCATTACTGGAAAAGAAAATTGAAACACATAAGATTTTGTTACAACTTTAAGGAACATACTACTAAGTTAGGAACATACATGAATTTAGGATGATCAAGAGCAACACTCTTATATACATAAATATAATGACTATGATACACAAGGTTAGTTTCTAATAAGTTACTCATTGAAACACATTCTAAAAGTCAAATACAACTACTTAGAGGAAGAGGTAGATTAAACACTACCCTTTTGTTTTGAATATATAATATCTAAAATATAAAATAAACTACAATTATCCAAGAAGGATTAATTAAAAGATAACATAGGCTTATTGGACCAAGAAATGCTTGTGTTCTTGAATTATGACAAGAAGCTAAACCTTCTTCTCTTCAAAAATTTTGAAGGGTTCTGATCTGGTGGTGGGTGCATGAATTTGCAATTAGGACAAGAAGGTGATGACTTGCAAAGCATTACCAACATGTGACACCTCATACAAACTGTTGCAATCATTTCTTTGTAATCTCCATCTGATGATAACCATGATGGAGTTAAAACACTTGAATCCTTTTTATTACTATTATTACTATTATTCTTGCTGCTTGATTCATTCAGTAGATTAGGGGAACCAGAAATCTTCTTCTTCTCAAGATTGTCATAACTTTCTTCTTTTTTCCTCAATGATTCACATGTCAAGTTAAGCTCAAGGTCTAAGCTTATTTGACCAAGAGATGATTTTTCAGGTAAAAGGTCTCTGTTTGATTCTTGTGTTTTCATATTCATCTTTGTGTTACACAAGTGTATCTGCCCTGACTGCATGAAAAAATTGAAATATTTGTTAAATTAACTCATGAGAACATAAAATTAAACACAATAAAATGTTACATCATAGGTAAGACTGCATATACATAATTTAAAGGACTATAGATGCAATTTTATTTATATTATATTATATGATATTTTATATACCTGAAGAGTGAGGTATTGTTGCCATTTATCTGAAGGTAATGGTGTTTTGAGGTGAAGTTCAATATCAAAGATTGATTTTCTTTTCACTTCATGTGTTTGATCCTTAAAGAATTCTTCAGTAAGTGAGTCTTCCCACTTTCTCTTCTTTTGTGAAGCTTCAAAATCTGAAGGAGCTTCTTTTTTTGGAGTCATGGTGAGTGCTTTGAGAAGTGAGACCATAGCTTTAATATTGTTCAACAAGAAGTGGTTTATCAACTCTTTTTCTTTTAGTAGTTGTGAGCAAAATGTATGATGAGTTTGAGGTGGTTATATAGTGGAAAATTTTGAGGATATTAATGGTCGAAATTGGTGTTGGTCGTTGGCTACATATTATTTATTACTATGACGTGTCATGTCATCTAAGTGGTTAATTTACTCTCCCATTAAGTTATCTATCTAGAAGCGTATAAATCAAAGAGAGTTAACAATATCTTCAATAAATTACACTTTTATTGATCAATTGTTGTATTATCTATTATAAATGTAAAGTAAAAAATGTTGATTTATTAGTGTTATAAATAGTATTACTTCTTTCTTTTTTAAATGTCGTTTTTTTTTTTACTTTTTAACAAGATAACCGATAAATTTTAATATTTTTAATATAAATATTTATTTTTTTTCTTATAATACTTTTAATTTTATAGCACTTTTAATTATTTATTATTTCATTCACTCTTAAATACATTTATTTGAAAAAAAATAACTTTAATATATATCAATTTTAAATAACTAGATACATTGTTGTTTCTTTTTCAATTAAATCTCTAATAAGTAATATATCTTAGAATATATACACAAAAAAGTTAAAATTAACTATATACGAATTTAAAGTACTTCAATATATAAAATGGATATATTATCTACAATACCGAATTTTCGTAATTTATAAGAGTGAAATATGTTTACAGGTAAACACTTTACAATGTGTTTATATTTAGAGATAAAAAAAAAATTATATAAATAAATAAAAATATTATTGATAAATTAATAATTAATATTATATTGAATTTTGTAATCCACGAATAAAAAAGATAAATTTTGATACAGATAGGTTAATTAATTAAAAAAACAGAAAAAATATTAATTAAAAGTACCATAAAAAAATTACTTAATATTGCATTCAGAATAAAAATAGTCATTTATTTTGAAACATTTGTGTACAAAATGAGTCAGTGAAGGAAGAGAGTCCTGGTAATTAAATAACTCATCTACCTTATTATATTTTAATGCATTAGTATTTGGCTTTTAGTGTCTCATTCTTGCCTAGTAAGTAGTAACAATAGACTCGTGCACTTTCTCACGTCTGAAGTACTCTTTGCCAGATGGGTCGGTTGAAAATATAAAAAAATAAGTGTTAATAAACATTAGAAAAAAATAATAAATTTGTGTTTTCAAAATGGTTTTTAAACAATAATTTGTAGTACGAATGAAAAATAGCTTCTATCATAAAAACTCTCATTTCACTACAACTACAAGAAAAGTTGTGTGTACTCACGGAAAAGTTATCAACGGACTTGAGCCGTAAGTAATATTTGTTTCAAGCTCAACGGATTTCATCTTCTTCAAAGGTGAGTTTATCTTTCTTAAATTTCTGAGTTTGAATTTCAAAAGAACAACTTTTAATTTGGCTTTGATTTTGTTAATTTTTTGTTATTGGAAGTGTTTAAATTGATGATAACTTTGAGTTTGAGAAAACATTATTCTTACATATCTGTTCATCGTCATAATCCACTTCTTCAAATTGATGATAACTTTAATTTTATGTTTTTTTGACTGAAATCTGAAAACGGTTAGACCTATCAAACCTGCCTCGATTGAACTTTGTATAATTTGAGCATTGGATTGAGATTGTTGATTATTAGACTTATGATTTTCTTTTGTTATTTCAATTTGATGTTTATATTGAACGATGTTAAGTTTTTCTTATGTTCCTAATTTTCATGTTTGATAACTTGCTTTTTAATTTTACCTTCTATGAAGAAGGAAGTAACTTAGAGATTTAATTATTATGTTATTATAAGAAAATAAAGTTTCCTTTTTATTTATCTAATAAATATCATTTTATTTTTTCCTCTTTTCTTTCTTTTTAATGAATTTGGATTCCATTTATTCTTTTATTAGTGTATCTTTGTTTTTCCTTAAAATTAATACTTTTTGTGCTTAAAATCTTCCAACAAATTTCTCATTGGCCAAAAATACCACTATTGAATTATTTACTTTATAGTAAACCATTCTTTGAGGTGCACGATTAAAATACCTATAAAAAGTGCATACTTGATAATATATGAGTGGTTTCCAAGGCATATTTAAAACATGGTGAGCCGTGCATTATATATTTTCAATATGATTATTTTTCAAAGTAAAGGCTGGGAAATGGTAAAAGATTGATTGTCTAAACCTTTAGTTCTTCCCATGATTACCAAGAATAAATGCAATAGAAATTCAAGAAAAAGAATCATCGTTAGCCTTATCATGAGGATTGACCATAGAAAAACAATAGCTATCGAAACTATAAGTTTCAAAATACGATAACAATTTAATAAATTTTATTTGTTTGTTGCTTCCACTGAACATGATTTTATTTGTTGTAGTAATGGTTGCACTGAAAATGGGGCATTTAGCGGTAGTCGGAATTGACCACTAAAAATCCAAAAATTGGTGAATGTTACAGTGTATCAATCCAAAAATCGGTGAATGTTAATGTTATCTAACAGAATTGTGATAGGGATATTTTTTATTATATTCTCTTTTGAAAAAAATAATAATTATATTAGATAAATTTATATACGAAAATAGTCTCCGTATCTTTTTTTTATTTTATTTAAAAGGTCTAAGGTGGAGATACGTCTATTTGAAAGAAACAAAACAATTTTTTCTGTCATGATCACATTGTGGAAATGCGATCATGTGTTCACTTATATAAATAAAATTAAATAAAATATATTAAATAAAAAAATATATATTAAAATTAATCCAGTTGACTAAATATATCAATTGACAGTTGAGAATATGTACCAATGAAATACATGTCAAAACTAATACTCTTTCAATATCCCTCCCTGCCAACCTTATGACAGATAGGGTATTTGCTTAAAATGTATCCTTAATCAGCCATATCTTATAAATCATTTAGCAAAAATCTTGTCTTTTCTTATATATAGTTTTACAATTTCAAGGAAGCATAAAAAAAAAAATCTATTAATCATTATTAATTAGTGTTTTTTAATTATAAAAAAATTTGAGAGATAGTAAATGGTAGATAAGGAAACTACACTATTTTTTTTTTATCAAACCTACAATTTAATTTGTATTTATTAATTAATATGTAGACATGACAAAATCATCCACACACTTGCATATATCCATCGAACCCATTTTAATTTCGACAAGAAACACATGTTTTAATTGGGTGTAGATTTTCCTCAAAATCAAAATTTAATGAATTTTGAGTGTTGATATCCACCCTACACCTATCTTCGAATTCAGCCGTTATAAAAAATATGTACTTTTCTTTCTATAAAAAATATGATTTAAATATTTATTATTATCTTATTATTATTATTATTATTATTATTTATAATAAATATGATTTTTAGTTATTTATTTTATATAAATGAATGGTTGCTCTTGAAATTTGAGTTGGATCTTACACAATCCCCACAAAACGTCTGACTTGTAGGGTGAAGACTGTCCATTGCTTAAAAATATTTTGTTAAATTTTATCTTAATGTGGAACTCTTAACAGTTGCAAGGTCAAAGTAGAAAAAATTGACTCCCTTCAAAACACGGTGATGAAAATTCAAATTTTAATCCTGACAAAAAAATTATATAGGTGTGAATTTTTTCCAATTAATCGTGTGCAGATATAAAAAAAAAATAAATAAATAAAAAATAAAAAAAAAATAACAAAATATGTCCCCCACCAACTCAAGCTATTCATGGGTCAATTTTAAGTGGCCTATAATATGAGACTGAGGTATTAGATTACATGTGAAATTTTATTCATCACATGTGTCAAACTTTCAATACTTTCTACGTCTTTGGCAACAACATTTGATCTACTATACATATGTAGCATAACAAAACAAAACCAGAACACTGATATAAATTAAATTAATTTGGCTTGTTCATGACAAGCTATAAATTAATGGTTAGGAAAGTCGGTGAGGAAGTGAAAGGGAGGAGATGTATGGTACGGTTCATTAATGTTAGGAGTCACTATACAGTTGAAGGGAAGGTCATGAATGCCAATTGTTCTTTAATAGATCATAACTCCAACTTCTATAATTGGGTCACTCAAAAGTACTAAAAAGAGTAAACTTTCATCAGTAGTTTGACACCATCGATCACAAAATCTAGAAATGCAAAAAAAAAATTCTTGCAAAAATCATATTGGTCCATAAGCACCAACATTTGTCCTTATAAAACTAATGTGATTCATTTTCATAGTTTTTAAACTAGTAATATCACAAGTCTATGTAAAAGCATACTATATAGCTTACGTTCCATCCATTTTTATGATACCCTTTTGTCATTGTATATAGTATATTAATAGTTCATTTTATATATATAAATGTTACTAATCTAAATACTCTTTTACTATGATAAAAATGTCCAGGTCTAACTTTTAATTTTCAAAGACAAATTAATAGTATTACTACCCTCGTGTCCCAATAATAACAAAACTTTTAGTTTATTTTTAAGTCTGAATTTGTTATAAGAAAAAGAAATACATTTTAAAGTGTATTAATTACTAGAATTCTTTTTAAACCTAATTTAATGTGAGATAATGTTTACTAGAATGTCACATACATAATATATTATATTATGTAAGTTTTACTGTTCATTTTGTATATATGTTCGAATAGAGATATAATATGATATATAAAGTTTGATAAGAATATAATATTTAGGAATGTATATGGATTGGACTAACCCAATCAACTTACCCAATCCAACCTGGATTGACAAAAAAAAAAAACGGTTTAGGTTGAGTAAATAAGTGTAAATGGACGATTATATATAGTTTCACAAAATAGAAAACTACTCAAAATAATTGGAGACTGACTAAAATGAAACTCAATTACATGATTTATTCAAATGATTTAATTCTTAAAAATTATTTGGTTACTTTAGAATGTTGCACTTTAGTTATTTTGATGTTTTGCAATTTTAGGAACTTTATAACATTGGTTACATTGATACTTGAAATAAAAGTATTTTATGATTTTGATATTTTCATGAATTGTATGTTTATACATATTAGTTGCTAAAAAGATAATGCAAACACGTTACATTGGAGAATTAAGGTTGTGTCCTTCTTTTAGAAAAAATGTAATTAAAAAAAGAAGGAACGTGGATGACCCGGTACTCTAGAAATCAGCGGTTTGGCTCAACTAAACTCAATACTACAATAGACGAATTTTTTACTAGACTCAACCCAAACTAACTCATGTACAACCTTAATGTTATCATAGTGACATGATAAATATTATCATATTTTGTATTTGATGCACAAATGAAAATAAACAAGATGATATTATTTTATTTTGTCATCATTACATAACATAATATATTATATACTATATATATATATATATATTTAAATGATGAAAATTACAATTGTGAAATAGTTACATACTATTTTTCAAAATTAATTAACATTTCTTTTAAATATTATAAATAAACAAAAAGAATATTAAAAATAAAATAAGTAATTACATACTTTTATTTAAAAAAATCCATTGAAACTACTAAAACATAATTTCCAATTTTAAAGAAAATCTAGAGTAGTTAAATAATTCTATTTTATTTGTTATATAAGCCATATAAATATATGGTATATGATATATTTAAATGGAAAAACTACCATGTAAAAAAATATAATTATTTTAAAAATTTAAATTCATATTCATAATTTTGATTAATAATTTATTAGATTATATAAAATGACAAAATTACCATTGTGATAAAATAATCATACATATTTTTAAAAATTAATT
>JBBPBR010000008.1:41701377-41732288 GCA_037974775.1 Cicer pinnatifidum | reverse complement strand
GAAGATTTGAGTTACGAATTTGATGAAATTTGTTTTATATTAAAGAATATGATTAATTCTATGGGTTTTGTTTAAAAATTTTGATGAATTTTTTGAATTTTTGTAAAAAAAGGGATAACATTATTGACATTTTAAAACATAAAAGATCAAATTGTCACTTAAAATTCAAATAAAGGACCAAATCGGGAAAAAAAAAATAAAAGACTAAAACGTTAACTGAAATTAAGTTAAGGGACTACGGGTGATATTTAGAATATATAACAATAGAGACAAATATATAACAATAGAGAGAAATGAGAAAAGAGAGTAAAAGTTATGTTATACTCTTCTACATCTATAATGCACCATATCACACCTGTCCTATTTATATTTCGTACATTTTGTAACTTATAAATACATGAATGCTTTATGATAATGATCTTTAACAATCCACTCATATTAAGGGTTTCACTATAAGAATAAAGATTAAGACTTTAACTCGTAGAAATTAAAAAGGACATCCCCCGAATCTTTATGAAAATGTTTTGAATTCAAAGGAATAAAAGAAATTGTTGAAGATGAAATCTAAATTAATATAAAGATATTTTACAAATGATATTAATGTTATATATGATATAATTAGCTGAAATTTGTTAGTCCCTTCATTCCGTATTATTTGTGTTAGTTGACAGCTTCACACATGATAAACGAAAAAAATAATAATAGTGATTTTATTAAAATAATATTTTTAATTATCGATTGATTTTCATTATTATAAATATCAAGTAAAAAATAATAATTTAAAAATAATATTAATTAAATAATATAAATAATAAAAATCTATTAATGTTAATGACAATTATTTTGTTTTTAAAATGTAAAAATTATTACAAGACAGGGGAATACTACATTTTAGACTAGAGAAACTTTTATTGTTTATGGTCGAAACCGAAATAGTAGATATATATCATGGTGAAGTTTTTATCACTAGTACATTTATGAATCAAAGGAGAATAGTAGTACCATACAATAGTACAACTATTGAATTTATAATGAATGAATTTCAGAGTTTATTTTTTCAAATAAAAAATTCAGAGCACTCTTTCAACAATCTCATCATCAATTAAAACAAACCGATCCACATCGGTAGTAATAGGATGACCTATATGGCATTTAACACTCAAGTAGTAAAGGCTCTCAACACCTTCGGCCATTAAATCAAGCAAGTCCTATGAGTTACTCTAAATATGAACAAAAATTTAATGTTTTTCTCTCTCCAAAATTAATGTTCAGAACAACCACTCCCCATCTCTTCCCCTGATTCCTGCAGCTGCAATTCATGCTCATAGATATATGTCCACTTCCTTCCAAGATCTTAACAATTTTGCTTTTATGTTATGAGTCTACTTGAAACAGCAATACAATTATGTAATTGTCGCTATATACAACTGAACAATATAAAAAAACAATGAGCCATACCTAAGTTTGCACATGTTTGAACATACTATATATACAAATTTTATTATACAAATAAATAGTTTAACACATGATATGGTTTAAATCTTTGTCGCGGTTCATATTGAAAAACGAGTTGCCACCAATTTTATTTAAAGAAATATCCGAAAAAATCAAGGAATATTGACCACGAATCAAAAATTTGAATTTGAGATTCGATTATGAATAAAAAAGGTATTAGCACTTTTCTATAATGTCCGTTAAAAACAGTTACCTAACATTAATTGTATAGAAATTATATTATGTAAAGTCTATTTGTGAATATGTGCCTCAAATCATCTAACTAAAGTTAGTTAAACTTTAGTGGTTGTTATAACTACCTTTGGCCAAGTTAGTTATGATACGTAGTTAGTTAGTTTGAATTTGTATTCTATAAATAAAGCTGTAATATAGTTGCAGCTGTGTGAAAAGAGAGTAGAGTTAGAGTTGTAGTTGTAATAGCAATGTGGTAATGTTGTTGTAATAGCAAGAGTTGAAAAACTAAGTGAGGCATATGCAATTCATAATTCATAGAAAATCAGAGAGAGAAGATTAAAGGGAGAAAAGAAAGATTGAGAGAAAGGCTAGTATTTCTGGTTCATAAACAGTGATAAATACTAGGAGATCAATCTTGAGAAGGCTTTAATCTTATAACATTCAATCATTTATAGTGGATTAATCTCACTTGCTTGCTCGTGACGTAGGTCTCATCAATTGAGACCGAACACGTAAATTCTTGGTGTTATTCTTTCCTTATCCTTCTTTATTTTCGTTTGCATTGATAGAGAAAACTGGTTTTAGAAAACTGCAGAAAGAAAACTGTTATATACAAAACTGCAGAAAACGAAGAACGATAAACAATCTCCGTTTTCTGGTTTTTCTGTTTTGCAGAACATTCTCCGTTTTCATTTTTTCTCTGCAATTGTTTGTTTTTTGTTTTGTTAGTTAATCTAAGTTGCAGATCCCAATATTGTTTTAACAATTGGCGTCGTCTGTGGGAAGGGAGCAACAATGGTTAGAACCACAAAATTCGACATTGGGAAGTTCAATGGATCAAACGAATTTGGTCTATGGACTATAAAGATGCATGTTGTTCTGGTACAGCAAGGCTTGGTGAATGGGTTGAAGGGTGAATCGGGTCTTCCTGCTACAATGACTGTACGAGAAAAGGAAGAACTGGTTGAAAAAGCAAAGAGCACAATCATCTTGTGTCTTGGAGACAAAGCTTTGAGGGAGGTTGCAAGGGAACCAACAGCAGTAGCCTTATGGCTTAAACTTGAGTCTCTCTACATGACTAAATCAGTTTCAAACAGGCTCTTCTTGAAACAACAATTGTTCTCTTTTAAAATGGATGAAGAGAAACCAGTTACAATGCAACTTGTTGATTTTAACAAGATCCTTGATGATTTGGAAAATTTAGAAGTCAAGGTAGATGATAAAGACAAATCTCTGATATTGCTTAGAGCGCTGCCAAGTTCTTATGAACATTTCAAGGATGCTATAATGTTTAGAAGAGAGCAAACAATTACTCTTGAAGAAGTGCATGCCTCCATCCGGACAAAGGAAAGCTATAAAAGAATTGAGTTCAAGAATGACAATCATGCAGAAATTCTGAATGTGACCAGAGGAAGAATTGAAAGGAAAAGATCAAATGGAAATAAACAAAGGTCCAATTCAAAGTTAAAATCTGAAGGAAAGTACAGGTGTTTTCATTGTCACAAGAAGGGGCATTTCAAGAAAGATTGCCCTGAAAGAAATGAATCAAGAAACTCTCAAGATCCAGGAAATGTTGCACTTGTTGAGGCTGGTTATGAATCAGCAGAGGCATTGATGATTTCAAATTCTGAAGGTGAAAAGAACTGGGTATTAGACTCAGGTTGTACTTTCCATATGTGTCCAAGAAAGAATTATTTTGAATCAATAGATCTTCGTGATGATGGAGTCGTTCTTCTTGGCAACAACAAAACATGTAAAGTCCAAGGCAAAGGAACAATCAGATTTAGAATGTTCAATGGCAAGGAATTACTGCTCAATGATGTAAGGTACATACCTGAATTAAAAAGAAACTTAATTTCTGTTGGTATGTTCCACAAACATAAAGAATGGTATTACGACTATTATTAATAAAGATGATATCATTGTTAAAGGCATTAAAAGAAATGGTTTGTATATTTTAGAAGGTTCTACTATAATTGCACAAGCTTCAATTGCTAGCTCTAATTTGCATTCATCTTCTAGAATATGGCATATGAGGTTAGGACATGTAAGTGAAAGAGGTTTAATTGAGTTGTCAAAACAGAATTTGCTTAATGGTGACAAAATTGAAAAATTGGAATTTTGTGATCATTGTATTCTAGGAAAGTCTAAGAGGGGAAGTTTTGGTGTTGGCCAACACATCACCTCTAGGCCTTTTGAATATGCTCATTCTGATTTTTGGAGTCCTTCAAGGACAAAAACTCATGCTGGTTGTTCTTACTTCTTAACCATAATTGATGATTATTCTAGGAAAGTATGGATCTATGTCATTAAAAATAAAAGTGACACTTTTATGAAATTTAAAGAATGGCATATGCAAATTGGAACTCAAAAGGAAACTAAGCTGAAATGTTTAAGAACTGACAATGGCCTGGAGTATCTTTCAGAGCAATTTAATAAGTATTGTAGGGACTTAGGTATTCAAAGACATAGAACAGTTGCAGGCACCCCTCAACAAAATGGCATTGCTGAAAGGATGAATAGAACAATCTTGGAAAGGGTTAGATGTATGATTCTGAGTGCAGGGCTGCCTAAAATGTTCTGGGGAGAAGCTGCAGTTACAGCAGTGTATTTGATAAATAGATGTCCTTCATTAGCTATTGAATTTAAGACACCAATTGAGATGTGGAATGGCAAACCAGCTGATTACTCAAATCTAAAAGTATTTGGTTCTTTAGCATTTGCTCACACAAGGCAAGATAAGTTGGATCCTAGAGCAATCAAATGTGTTTTCATTGGATATCCTAAAGGAGTAAAAGGTTACAAGTTGTGGAGAATTGACCAAGGTTTGCCCAAATGCATCATACCAAGAGATGTAGTGTTTGATGAAACAAGAATGCCCATGATTAACAAAGAACAATCTCCGTTTCAGTTCTGCAGAAACGCAGAACATTCTCCGTTTCAGAATTGTAGAAATGAAGAACATTGCAGAAACGCAGAAGATGCTCCGTTTCAGAACTACAGAAATGAAGAACATTGCAAAAATGCAAAACATTCTTCGTTTCAGAACTGCAGAAATGCAGAACGTTCTCCATTTAATAGTGCTTCAAACAACAATGATGAGAGTGTTCAGATTGAGGTGGAGTCACCTGAAGATCAAGAGATTAATGATGAAGACATTATTAATACCTCACTTGATGACAATGCTGCAACAGAAACAGATTTGGTCAATTACAACTTGGTAAGGGATAGAGAAAGAAGGGTTATCAAGCCTCCAACTAGATATGGTGAAGCAGATTTAATTTGTTATGCTTTAAGTGTTGCCGAAGATCTTCAAAGAGATGAACCAAGCAACTACAGGGAAGCCATTAATAGTGAAGAAAAGGAAGCTTGGATGACAACTATGAATGAAGAAATGCAATCATTAGAAAGGAATCAAACCTGGATTTTGGTAAACATTCCTAAGAGTCAAAGGGTAATTAGATCAAAATGGGTGTTCAAGAGAAAAGAAGGCATTCAAGGTAAAGAGAAGATAAGGTTCAAAGCAAGATTAATTGCAAAGGGATTTTCTCAGCTTGAAGGAATATATTTCAATGATGTATTTGCACCAGTTGTAAAACATTGCTCAATCAGAATTCTACTTTCAATTGTAGCTCAACAAGACTTGGAATTAGAGCAGTTGATTGTCAAAACAACATTTCTACATGGTGATCTGGAAGAAACCATTTATATGCAGCAACCTGAAGGACTTGTTAAAGGCAGAAACAAGGTATGCCTTCTTAAAAAATCATTGTATGGCTTGAAGCAAAGTCCTAGACAATGGTACAGGAAGTTTGATGGTTTCATGATTAGAAATGGTTTCAAAAGATGCAGTTTTGATAGCTGTGTTTACATTCTGAAAGAGAAAAATCAAGAACGTTCTCCAGCTCAAGAACATTCTCCAGTTTTTCAGAAAAGTCAAGAATGTTCTCCAATTTACCTATTACTCTATGTGGATGATATTCTTCTTGCAAGCTCAAATAAGGATTAGATTAAAAGGCTCAAAGCTGATCTTAGAAATGAGTTTGAGATGAAAGAACTTGGAGAAGCCAAGAGGATCTTAGGAATGGATGTAAAAAGAAATAGAATGAAAGGGGAACTATTTCATTCTCAAGCTGCCTACTTAAAGAAAGTTGTCACTAAATATAGAATGCATGAGGCAAGACAAGTTACTACTCCTCTGGGACAAAATTACAAATTGTCTATGCAAGATTCACCCAAGACTGATGAGGAAAGACAAAAAATGAGTATCATTCCTTATGCTAGTGGAGTTGGCAGCATAATGTATGGAATGATATGTAGCAGGCCAGATTTGGCGTACACTGTGAATGTTGTTAGCAGATTTATGACAGATCTAGGAGCACTGCATTGGACAACACTTAAGTGGATTATGAGGTACTTAAATGGTTCACTAACAGCAGGTTTAAAATTCAAAAAAAAAAAAAAAAACTCATCATGACAAGGAACCAATCAAAAGATATGTAGACTCGGATTATGCTGGAAACATGGACACTAGAAAATCAATTCCTGGTTATGTTTTCACTCTATATGGGACTGCTGTAAGTTGGAGAGCAATTACACAGTCGGTGGTAGCACTTTCTACAACTCAAGCTGAATTCATTGCGCTTACTGAAGGTGTTAAAGAAGCACTATGGATGAAAGGACTTATTGGTGAACAAGGAATAAATCAGAATTGTGTTTCAATTTATTGTGATAGTCAAAGTGCTATACACTTATCCAATCATCAAGTGTATCATAATAAATCTAAACATATTGATGTCAAATACACTTCATAAGAGATGTGATCGATTCAAAGCAGGTTTCAGTTGAGAAGATAGCAATTGAGGACAACCCAGCTGATGCATTCACCAAATCACTTTCACAAGCTAAGTTCAAGCATTGCTTGGACATAGTTGGCTTCGACAAAGAGTAAAGATGAAGCAATGGCAGCAAGATTAATGATGGAGTTATTATGATATTGAGTCAAGGTGGAGAATTGTGAATATGTGCCTCAAATCATCTAACTAAAGTTAGTTAAACTTTAGTGGTTGTTATAACTACCTTTGGCCAAGTTAGTTATGATAGGTGGTTAGTTAGTTTGAATTTGTATTCTATAAATAAAGCTGTAATATAGTTGCAGCTGTGTGAAAAGAGAGTAGAGTTAGAGTTGTAGTTGTAATAGCAATGTGGTAATGTTGTTGGAATAGCAAGAGTTGAAAAACTAAGTGAGGCATATGCAATTCATAATTCATAGAAAATCAGAGAGAGAAGATTAAAAGGAGAAAATAAAGATTGAGAGAAAGGCTAGTATTGCTGGTTCATAAACAGTGATAAATACTAGGAGATCAATCTTGAGAAGGCTTTAATCTTGTAACATTCAATCATTCATAGTGGATTAATCTTGCTTGCTTGCCCGTGACGTAGGTCTCATCAATTGAGACCGAACACGTAAATTCTTGGTGTTATTCTTTCCTTATCATTCTTTATTTTCGTTTGCATTGATAGAGAAAACTGGTTTTAGAAAACTGCAGAAAGAAAACTGTTTTATACAAAACTGCAGAAAACGGAGAACGATAAACAGTCTCCGTTTTCGTTTTTTCTTTGCAATTGTTTGTTTTTTGTTTTGTTGGTTAATCTAAGTTGCAGATCCCAATATTATTTTAACACTATTTATCATGCTCTTTTTTCGTGGAAACTTTTTTCTAATTGGTTGTCTAGAGAGGATAATTTGGTTGCATTTGGGTTGCTTGAACAAAATGCAATATCATGTGTAGGTGAATATGATAGGATAGAGACACTTCAACACCTACTTTTAGTTGGGTATGAAAAGAAGTCTTGGTGTGGTTTGAGATTAAAAGTGTTTTTTCAAAGGAAAACATTTCTATATGTTAGAGAGTTGGAAGGTTTATTTTTCCGTAACAAGATATTGCACTAGAGTCTTTAAATTATTTGGTTTGCGTGTGTTTAAATTATTTAGAAGGCTCGTAACAATATGGTGTTTAAACAAGCCAACAACACTACATCTCTTAATTTATTGGATTGTGTTAATGTCCTTTCTTTGTGGTGGTTTAAAGTTAAAACAAAAGAATTCTCTCATGATTTCAACCTAGGTGGCAATACTCTATAGAATGTCTTTGGTGTCATTTTGTAATTTATCTTTTTTGGTTTCTCTTGTCTAATTTAGATGAGCTTTATAGTGAGATACTGGTTAGACCGCTCTATACACTTTTATGTAAACTGTTTTCGTTATTCATGGTATGCCATGTACTATAAATAACTTTTTTTTTCCTCTTTTATGTATATATTGGCTTCTTAAAAAAATTGTATATATTGAAATTAAAACTATTTTAATTATATTTATTTTATCCTTGAAAGAAAAAAATAAACATATAAAAGGTAAATTATTTAAATCAAACAAAAGATAAAAGTTATTTTTTTATTAATTAATTTACTAAGAGGAAAATCTTACTCATACATAATCATTTTTTTGGTGTAATAGAAAAACTAAAACATACACATAATTTTTGTAAAAAAAAATATTTATGGGTTTATCGATTTTATTACTAATTGATTTTAGTCATTTAATATTTTAGAAATAAGTCAAGAAAAATAAAATTAAAAAAATAAAATAAAATAAGGAACCTAAATTAAAGAGAAAATATGATTGAGAAATATTATTCAAAAACAATTTCAAACAGGTGATCCTAACGTGAACACTTCAACAAAACCAACGTGATTAGTATATGTTGTGGCGTTGTTGTAGTTTTGCTAAGATATAATTTTAATACAATTGTCAACAGGTGATCCTAACGTGAACACTTCAACAAAACCAACGTCAAATATAATTACGAGAATGAAAAATAAACCAAGAAAGCCAGTTAAAAATTTAGTTAGTCAAAGTCCGTTTGTGAACCCGAATGAAAAGATAAAGAAGAAAAAAAACAAGCTGTAATTGGCATATTTTGAGTTTGTGGGAGGTTCTCTATAATGATATAGTTAATGGCGTTTGAACCACACTTTTTGTCTCTTTTTTGTTTTTGTTTTTATGAACAAATATGTATAGTTAAAAGTTAGTGTGCATTAGCTGTTGATTTTTATGTACAAATATGTTGATTTTAGTGTGCATTAGTTGTTGCTTTTATATCTTGTCTATGAGAATGACCAAATTTTCAGTTTGAATCCATTAACCAAGTTGTTCATCATATATTTTTAAGCCATTAATAAGGTGTATATCTTGTATATAAGAATGACCAAGTTTTCAGTTCAAATTCATTAACCAAGTTGTGCATAAAATTAACAATATTTTTTAAGCCATTAATCATATTTAAATATTGTCTATAAGAATGACCAAGTTTTCAGTTCGAATCCATTAACCAAATTGTTCATAGCATTCATCAAATTTTTTAATCCATTAACCAGATTTAAATATTGTTTATAAGAATGACCAAGTTTTCAGTTCAAATCCATTAACCAAGTTGTTCAAATATTCACCATATTGTTTTAAGCCATTAACCATATTTAAATATTGTCTATAAGAATGACAAGTTTTCAGTTCGAATCCATTAATCAAGTTGTTCATAGAATTAACCATATTGTTTTAAGTCATTAACCAAATTTAAATCTTGTCTATAAAAATGACAAGTTTTCAGTTTGAATCAATTAAACAAGTTGTTCACAAAATTAACCATAGTTTTTAAGTCATTAACCAAATTTATATGTTGTCTATGAGAATGACCAAGTTTTCAATTCGAATTCATTAACCAAGTTGTGCATAGAATTAACCATATTTTCTTAAGCCATTAACAAGGTGTTCACTTCACATGCAAATTCATCTTTTTGTTAACTTTGAACAACCTTGCCTTTGTTGGACTCATCTTGGGAGTATGATAAGGTTCAAATTTGGTAATGTACCACAATCCATCTTTATCCAACTTAATAACAATTTTGGCGGGACACTTATTTACTTTCGTTGGAAGTGTTTTTAAGGTACACAAATTTTTAAGGGACACTTATTTATCGAATAAGTTCGTTTATGTCATTGGATTAACATTTAGGTTTTTTTGGTCGTCCCTAGGGTTATTCTAGTCAATTTAGGATTGTTAACTAATCTTGTACATCCAATAAGTTTGTTTGTGTGATTTGATTAAAATTTAGGTCATTTTTATCCTCCCTAAGGTTATTCTACTGCATTTAGGGTTTTCAAATAATCTTGTGCATCCCATAAGTTCGGTTGTTTCATTGGATTAATATTTTGGTTATTTTTGTCATCCCTAGGGTAATTCTAGTCCATTTATGGTCTTTAATCAATCTTATGCATCCAATAAGTTGTTTGTGTCATTGGATTAACATTTAGGTCAATTTCTTCCTCCTTAGGGCTATTCTAGTCCAAATAGGGTTTTAAACCATTCTTATACATCCAATAAGTTTGTTTATGTCATTGGAGTAACATTTAAGTCATTTTAGTCCTCCCTAAGATTATTTAGTCCATTTAGGGGTTTTAACCAATCTTGTGCATCCAATAAGTTCGTTTGCGTGATTAGATTACTATTTAGATCATTTTTGTCCTCCCTAAGATTATTCTAGTCCATTTAGGGTTTTGAACTAATCTTCTGTATCCAATAAATTCATTTGTATCATTTGATTAACATTTAGGTCACTTTTGGGCTCCCAAGGGTTATTATAATCCATTTAGGGTTTTAAACCAATCTAATGCATCCAATAATTGTGTTTGTGCCATCGGATTATCAGTAGGTTATTTTAGTCCTCCTTAGGGTTAATCTAGTCCATCGGATAGTTGTGTTTGTGCATCCAATAAGTTTATTTGTGTTATTCGATTAACGTTTATGTCATTTGTGTCCTCCCTAGGATTATTCTAGTCCATTTAAGGTTTTTAAACAATCTTGTGCATCCAATAAGTATGTTTGTTTCAGTTCCTTAACCAATCTTATACATCCAGTTAGGGTCATTTTCGTCGCCTATATGGTTATACTAGTCCAGTTAGGGTTTTTAACCAATCTTGTACATCCAATCAGTTTGTTTGTGTAATTGGATTAACCTTTAGGTCATTTTCGTCATCCCTAGGGTTATTCTAGTCATTTTAGGGTTTTTAACAAATCTTGTCTATCCAATAAGTTCGTTTGTTAAACAATTAGGTCATTTTCGTCCTTCCTAGGGACATTCTAGTCCATTAAGGGTTTTTAACCAAACTTGTGCATCGAACAATTGTTTTTGTGTCATTGGATTATCAGTCGGTCATTTTAGTCCTCCTAAGGGTTATTCTACACTATTTAGGGTTTTTAACCAATCTTGTGCATCAAATAAGTTCGTTTGTGTCATTGGATTAACATTTAGGTCATTTTGATTGCCCCTTGGGTTATTCTAGTCAATTTAGGATTTATAACCAATTTTGTGAATCCAATAAGTTTGTTTGTGTGATTGGATTAATATTTAGGTCATTTTTGTCCTCCCTCGGGTTATTCTAGTGCATTTAGGGTTTTTAAATAATCTTGTGCATCCAATAAGTTCGGTTGTTTCATTGGATTAACATTTTTGTCCTCCTAAGGGTATTGTAGTCCATTTAGGGTTTTTAACCAATTATGTGCATCCAATAAGTGTGTTTGTGTCATTGGACCCAAATTTAGGTCTGGTAGAATATTAGAAAATATCTTATAATATCTTATAGTATCTCTTATATTATATTAGAGTATCTTGAGTTATTTTCTAGGATCAATTTATAATCATAGAGAATCTTAGAATATCTCTCATTATTATTATGATTTATTCCTAATTTAGGATTTAGTCTTTGTTTCTCTATAAATAGAGATTAGTATTATGTCTTTTGTAATCAAGTCATCATTAAGCTATTATCAATAATATTCAAACCCTTATTATTTTCTCTCCTCCTTTTCTCTAAAATCCCACAACTTCAACATGGTATCTAGAGCCTATTTCGATCCTCCTTGAACGATTCCGCTTCTATTCCGCTGCCGAGTTCCCAACAATTAGGGAATATAATTATAGTTTCTCTTTTCCAACATTCCGACACGTTACACTCGATTTCCATTCAATTTGCTACTGCCGCCGCTGCCATTATTTCCGGCAAATTTTTCTGCAAATAACAGTCATCTCCATATCAGGTTATGCTTGAAAGCGCGTCGCAAAAAACCGTCACACGCGCTGCAAATCTCTCATGCGAGTAGATCTCTCGCCGCTGCCGTCTGCTACTGCCCGTCGTTGCTGCTGTCCTGTCTGCTACTGCTGCCATCTGCTGTTGCTCCATGTTGTCGCTGCTGGAAAAGTATTCCAGCAAATTTTCTGAAACAACCATTGTCTCTTCTGTTTTGGATTCATTTTCTCACTTCGTTGATCGATCATGGCTTCGTTTCATTAGAGTTGTGCTGTTTCCTCTTTAGTGTTTGTCATGCAATTTAGTTCTTACTAATAGATTATAATAGTGGCTTTTATTCCCACCGACAATCATTCTGGTGGTGTTCCTTTTCCCACATATGAATCATATTAGTGATGACTTCTTCCTCCATTGATGGTTATTTTGACGATATCTTTTATTTTCATGACTCACACTTTAGCATGACAATTTGTCCCAAATGCACTGGCCCTATATTTGTCTCAGATGTACTGGCCTTGCCTTTCTCTCCTTGAATCATGCCTCTCTCTCCTTGAATCAAATTCAAGTTTAAATATTTTGAGTCTCTGATATTATTGGTTTGAAGCTTCCAAATGCAGTTTTTTAGAAGGACAGACCTTGCTTTGTTCAACTGCTTGCCATGAATTTCTCTCATGCTGATGATCATTCTGGCTATCTGGCTAGGCTGTATTTATAGCAATTCTCTCCGACTTCACCTGCATCCCTGAGTTGCCTTTCCATCTTTTTTAACTATTTTACGGAGCAAAACATTGTTTTCTTGTAACAAGCTAAAACTTAGTAAGCTTTAGCTTGAGGGGGAGTGTTAGAATATTAGAAAATATCTTATAATATCTTATAGTATCTTTTATATTATATTAGAGTATCTTGAGTAATTTTCTATGATCAATTTATAATCATAGAGAATCTTAGAATATCTCTCGTTATTATTATGATTTATTCCTAATTTAGGATTTAGTCTACGTTTCTCTATAAATAGAGATTAGTATTGAGTCTTTTGTAATCAAGTCAGCATTAAGTTATTATCAATAATATTCAAACCCTTATTATTTTCTCTCCTCCTTTTCTCTAAAATCCCACAACTTCAACAAGGTCATTTTCATACTCCCTAGGGATATTCTTGAACATTTTGGGGTTTTAACTATTCTTGTGCTTCCAATAAGTTTGTTTGTTTCATTAGGTTAACATTAAGGTCATTTTTGTCCTCCCTAGGGTTGTTCTACTCCTTTTAGAGTTTTTAAACAATGGTTTGCATCCAATAAATTGGTTTGTTTCATTGGATTAACATTTAATTTATTTTCGTCCTACGAAGGGTTATTTTAGTCCATTTAGGGTATTTAACCAATCATGTGCATCCAATAAGTGTGTTTGTGTCATTGGATTAAAATTTAGGTCATTTTCGTCTTCCCTAGGGTTATTCTTGGAAATTAAGGGTTTTAACCAATCTTGTGCTTCCAATAAGTCTGTTTGTGTTATTGGTTTAACATTTAGGTCGTTTTCGTCCTCCCTAGAGTTATTCTAGTCCATTTTGGGTTTTTAACCAATCTTATACATCCAATAAGTTCTTTTGTGTCATTAACATTTAGGTCATTTTCGTCCTCCCTAGGGTTATTCTAGTCCTTTTATTGTATTTAACCAATCTTGTGCATCCAATAAGTTTGTTTGTGTCATTGGATTAACATTTAGATCATTTGGGTTCTCCTTAGGGTTATTCAAGTCCATTTAGAGTTTTTAACCTATCTTGTGCATTCAATAATTGTGTTTGTGTTGTTGGATTAACATTTAGTTCATTTTTGTCCTCCCTAGGGTTATTCTAGTCCATTAAGGGTTTTTATCCAATCTTGTGCATCCAACAATTGTTTTTGTGTCATTGGATTATTAGTTGGTCATTTTAGTCCTACTTAGGGTTAATATAGTCAATTCAGGGTTTTTTTTACCTATCTGGTGCTTCCAATAATTTTGTTTATGTCATTGGATTAAAATTTATGTCATATTCGTCCCTCCTCAGGGTTATTCTAGTCTAGTTAGGGTTTTTAACCAATCTTGTACATCCAATAAGATCTTTTGTGTCTTTGGATTAAAATTTAGGTCATTTTTGTCATCCCTAGTGTTAGTCTAGTCCTGTTAGGGTTTTCAACCAATCTTATACATCCAATAAGTACTTTTATGTCATTGGATTAACATTTAGGTCATTTCCATCCTCCCAAAGGTTATTTTAGTCCTTTTAGGGGTTTTAACCAGTCTTGTTCATCCAATAAGTTCATTTGTATCATTGTGCTTCCAATAATTGTGTTTGTGTCATTGGATTATCATTTAGGTCATTTTAGTCCTCCTTAGGGGTTTTAACCAATCTTTTGCATCGAATAAGTTCGTTTATGTCATTGGATTAACATTTAGGTTATTTTGGTCGTCCCTAGGGTTATTCTAGTCAATTTAGGATTTTTAACTAATCTTGTGCATCCAATAAGTTCGTTTGTGTGATTTGATTAAAATTTAGGTCATTTTTATCCTCCCTAGGAATATTCTAGTGCATTTAGGATTTTCAAATAATCTTGTGCATCCCATAAGTTCGGTTGTTTCATTGGATTAATATTTTGGTTATTTTTGTCATCCCTAAGGTAATTCTAGTCCATTTATGGTCTTTAATCAATCTTATCCAATCAATAAGTTGTTTGTGTCATTGGATTAACATTTAGGTCAATTTCTTCCTCCTTAGGGCTATTCTAGTCCAAAAAGGGTTTTAAACCATTCTTATACATCCAATAAGTTTTTTTTTATGTCATTGGATTAACATTTAGGTTATTTTGGTCGTCCCTAGGGTTATTCTAGTCAATTTAGGATTTTTAACTAATCTTGTGCATCCAATAAGTTCGTTTGTATGATTTGATCAAAATTTAGGTCATTTTTATCCTCCCTAGGAATATTCTAGTGCATTTAGGATTTTCAAATAATCTTGTGCATCCCATAAGTTCGGTTGTTTCATTGGATTAATATTTTGGTTATTTTTGTAATCCCTAAGGTAATTCTAGCCCATTTATGGTCTTTAATCAATCTTATCCAATCAATAAGTTGTTTGTGTCATTGGATTAACATTTAGGTCAATTTCTTCCTTCTTAGGGCTATTCTAGTCCAAATATGGTTTTAAACCATTCTTATACATCCAATAAGTTTGTTTATGTCATTGGAGTAACATTTAAGTCATTTTAGTCCTCCCTAAGATTATTTAGTCCATTTAGGGGTTTTAACCAATCTTGAGCATCCAATAAGTTCGTTTGCGTGATTAGATTACTATTTAGATCATTTTTGTCCTCTCTAAGATTATTCTAGTCCATTTAGGGTTTTGAACCAATCTTTTGTATCCAATAAATTCATTTGTATCATTGGATAATCATTTAGGTCATTTTAGTCCTCCTTAGGGTTTTTCTAGTCCATTTAGGGGTTTTAACCAATCTTGTGCATCGAATAAGTTCGTTTATGTCATTGGATTAACATTTAGGTTATTTTGGTCGTCCCTAGGGTTATTCTAGTCAATTTAGGATTTTTAACTAATCTTGTGCATCCAATAAGTTCGTTTGTGTGATTTGATTAAAATTTAGGTCATTTTTATCCTCCCTAAGAATATTTTAGTGCATTTAGGATTTTCAAATAATCTTGTGCATCCCATAAGTTCGGTTGTTTCATTGGATTAATATTTTGGTTATTTTTGTCATCCCTAAGGTAATTCTAGTCCATTTATGGTCTTTAATCAATCTTATCCAATCAATAAGTTGTTTGTGTCATTGGATTAACATTAAGGTCAATTTCTTCCTCCTTAGGGCTATTCTAGTCCAAATAGGGTTTTAAACCATTCTTATACATCGGATAAGTTCGTTTATGTCATTGGATTAACATTTAGGTTTTTTTGGTTGTCCCTAGGGTTATTCTTGTCAATTTAGGATTGTTAACTAATCTTGTGCATCCAATAAGTTTGTTTGTGTGATTTGATAAAAATTTAGGTCATTTTTTCCTCCCTAAGGTTATTCTACTGCATTTAGGGTTTTCAAAATAATCTTGTGCATCCCATCAGTTCGGTTGTTTCATTGGATTAATATTTTGGTTATTTTTGTCATCCCTAGTGTTGTTCTAGTCCATTTATGGTCTTTAATCAATCTTATGCATTCAATAAGTTGTTTGTGTCGTTGGATTAACATTTAGGTCAATTTCTTCCTCCTTAGGGCTATTTTAGTCCAAATAGGGTTTTAAACCATTCTTATACATCCAATAAGTTTGTTTATGTCATTGGAGTAACATTTAAGTCATTTTAGTCCTCCCTAAGATTATTTAGTCCATTTAGGGGTTTTAACCAATCTTGTGCATCCAATAAGTTCGTTTGCGTGATTAGATTACTATTTAGATCATTTTTGTCCTCCCCTAAGATTATTCTAGTCCATTTAGGATTTTGAACCAATCTTCTGTATCCAATAAATTCATTTGTATCATTTGATTAACATTTAGGTCACTTTTGGGCTCCCTAGGGTTATTATAATCCATTTAGGGTTTTAAACCAATCTAATGCATCCAATAATTGTGTTTCTGCCATCGGATTATCAGTAGGTTATTTTAGTCCTCCTTAGGGTTAATCTAGTCCATCGGATAATTGTGTTTGTGCATCCAATAAGTTTATTTGTGATATTCGATTAACATTTATGTCATATCCAATAAGTATGTTTGTTTCAGTTCTTTTACATTTAGGTCATTTTCGTCGCCTATATGGTTATACTAGTCCAGTTAGGGTTTTTAACCAATCTTGTACATCCAATTAGTTCGTTTGTGTAATTGGATTAACTTATAGGTAATTTTCGTCATCGCTAGGGTTATTCTAGTCCTTTTAGGGTTTTTAACAAATCTTGTCTATCCAATAAGTTCGTTTGTGTCATTGGATTAACATTTAGGTCATTTTCGTCCTCCCTAGGGTATTGTACTGCTATTAGGGTTATTAACCAATCTTGTGCATCCAATAATTGTGTTTTTGTCATTCGATAATCATTTTGGTCTATTTCGTCCTCCCTAGGTTTATTCTAGTCCATTTAGGGTTTTTAACCAATCTTGTACATCCAATAAGTTCATTTGTTTCATTGGATTAATATTTAGGTCATTTTCATCCTCGCTAGGGTTGTTCTAGTCCTTTTAGGGTTTTTAATTAATCTTTTGCATTGGATTAACATTGACGTCATTTTGGTCCTCCATAGGGTTATTCTAGTCCATTTAGTAACACCCCGCCATTTAGCTTTACCGACGATGTTACCTCACGCTCTTCTCGCCCCCTTTCCCTCAATTGGAAATCTGGCGAGTTTTTTCCTTCTGTGGGATTCGAGCTCGGTACCTAGGGGATAAGTACTGCCTCCTCAATGATCCCACTACCAATTGAGCCACTACATTTTGGTTCTTTAATCAATCTGGTACATCCAATAAGTTTGCTTTTGTCATTGGAATAACATTTAGGTCATTTTCATCCTCCCTAGGGGTTATTCTAGTCCATTTAGGGTTTTTAACCAATCTTATACTTCCAATAAGTTCGTTTGTGTCATCGGAGTAACATTTAGGTCATTTACGTCCTCCCTAGGGTTATTCTAGTGCTTTTAAGGTTTTTCACCAACCTTGTGCATCCAATAAGTTCGTTTGTGTGATTGGATTAATATTTAGGTCATTTTTGTCCTCTCGAGGATTATTCTAGTCCAGTTATAGTTTATAACCAATCTTGTGCATCCAATAAGTTCATTTGTGTCATTAGATTAACATTTAGGTCATTTTCGTCCTCCTTAGGGTTATTCTAGTCCATTAAGGGTTGTTAACAAATCTTGTCCATCCAATAAGTTCGTTTGTGTCATTAAATTAACGTTTAGGTCATTTTCATCATTCCTATAGGTACTCTAATCATTTTCGGGTTTTTAGCTAATCTTGTGCATTCAATAAGTTCATTTGTGTCATTAGACTACTATTTAGGTAATTTTCGTCCTCCCTAGTGTTATTATAGTCCATTTAGGGTTTTTAACCAATGCTGTGAAACAAGGTATTCATTGCTTGAATGAACATGTTGTGCATTAGCATGGGCTGCTTGTCGATTGAGGCAATACATGTTATGTCATACAACTTGGTTGGTATGTAAAATGCATCCATTTATATACATCTTTGAGAATCCTGCTCTTACTGGAAGGATTTCCCATTGGCAGATGTTGTTATCAGTATACGATTTGGTGTACGTTATACAAAAAGCTATCAAAGGAAGTTCCCTAGCAGAGTATTTAGCCCAACAACCTTTAGAAGATTATCAATCAATGCAGTGTGAATTCCCCGATAAGGGTATCATGACTTTATTTGAAGAGACCGAATCTTCTGATAAAGAAAAATGGACATCGGTGTTTGATGGTGCTTCTAATGCATTAGGGCATGGAATTGGAGCCATTTTGATTTCCCCAGAGAACCAGTTCACTCAATATATGGCTAGATTGTGTTTTGATTGCACAAGCAATATTGCAGAATAGTGGAAAACTCATTGAATCAAAGGTAAAAGTTCTTGAGGTATATGGAGACTCATCTTTGGTCATCCATCAAACAAAAGAAGAGTGGAAAACTCGAGATTCCAAATTGATTTTGTATCGTACACATATCAAAGAATTGGTAGAAAACTTCGAACATATCACTTTTCACCATATTCCTCGAGAAGAAAACCAATTGGCTGATGCCCTGAACACATTGTCATCAATGTTCAAAATAAGCGTCGGTCATGATGTGTCGGTCATAAAAATTCAACAAAAGGATAAGCCAGCGTATTGCTTATTGATAGAAGGAGGAGCTTTTGTTAAATTCGAGAAAATGATAGAAATACCAGAAAAGAAGGATAAGTACGGGTTGGGATATGTACCTACGAAAGTTGATCAAGAGAACGTTGTAAATGAAAAACGAGATAGCAAGCTAGCTCGTTGGGATAATCGGGTACCAAATTCACAAAAGATCTCTATTTGTGACATTCATCAAACCTTTTAAAGCGCTAGAATAATATATGTTGATCAAGTGGCTGTTGTGGAAGAGGATCATTTTGATAATGATACCCTCAAATTGGTGTACCCTTGTTCTCCAAACACCAATCTCAGTAATTGGAATATCATCGAGTTTCCCGTGTTTATTAATTAACGTTCAAAGTAATTATGTATTTTAACTCGTTTTGTTATGCCCAAGGCTATAAGGATAACTAATAGGGCGCATGTATTTCAATTTTGTACTTATTATCTATAAATGCATTTTGGATTCTCCAGCTATTTTTGTTCTTCTCTTTTCTTTTTTCAGCAATCTTTATTCATCTTTTCTTTCTTTCCTTTTCCTCTTAATTTAAACAATGTAGAGATGAAAATGAACATGTTGACAATAACAACGCTAGAAACCCTTCTTGTAATTTTGAACACCCAATTAATCACGCTGATGAGGATTGTGAAGACGACCATGAGCCTCCCCCGGAACTAGAAAGGTTAATTGAACAAGAAACTAAGATAATCCAACCCTATCAAGAACTTGTTAAGGTGATCAATTTAGGGACTGAACATGATAAGAAAGAAGTTAAAATTGGTATGTCTATGAAAGAAAGTGAACGAGAAAAGTTTGTTAAACTCTTATTTGATTA
Organism: Cicer pinnatifidum; assembly: GCA_037974775.1. Taxonomy (NCBI): domain Eukaryota; kingdom Viridiplantae; phylum Streptophyta; class Magnoliopsida; order Fabales; family Fabaceae; genus Cicer; species Cicer pinnatifidum. Next base: position 41,712,765 of record JBBPBR010000008.1, on the reverse strand, counting down.
TGTGCATGTATTTGCATTGTCATATCAAGATATGCCTAGGTTAGATACTTACATAGTAAAACATAAGCTACCACTCAAACCTGAATGTGCTCCAATTAAATAAAAATTGAGGAGGATGAGGTGTGATATGTCACTTAAAATTAGAGAAGAAGTTAAGAAGCAATTTGATGTTGGTTTCTTAGCAGTAGCAAAATATCCTCTCAATGGGTTTCTAATATAGTCCCAGTTCCAAAGAAAGAAAGAAAGGTTCGAATGTTTGTTGATTATCAGGATTTAAATAAAGCTAGTCCAAAAGACGATTTTCCTTTGCCTCACATTGATGTCCTAGTAGATAGCACTGCTCCATATTCTCTTTTCTCCTTCATGGATGGTTTCCCAAGGTATAATCAAATCAAGATGGCTCCCGAAGATATGGAGAAAACTACATTCATCATACAATGGGGGACTTTCTGTTATAAAGTGATGTCATTTGGATTAAAGAACGTTGGAGCAACCTATCAAAAAGCAATGGTAACTTTGTTTCTTGACATGTTGCATAAGGAAATAGAGGTTTACGTGGACGATATGATTGCAAAATCTCGGACTGAAGAAGATCATGTTGTTAACCTTCAAAAGTTGTTTGTGCGACTAAGGAAGTTCAAACTCCATTTAAACCATGCTAAATGCACTTTTGGTGTAAGATCAGGCAAGTTACATGGGTTTATCGTTAGTCAAAAAGGGATAGAAGTGGACCTAGATAAAGTAAGAGCAATTCAAGATGCCCGCTCCACGCACAGAAAAAGAAGTTTGTGGCTTTATGGGTAGATTGAATTACATTGCTAGGTTTATATCTTATCTCACCGCTACATGCGAGCCAATTTTCAAGTTGGTTTGCAAAGACCAAAAGGTTGAATGGAATGAGAATTTTCAAAAAGATTAAGCAGTACTTGTCAAAACCTCCAATATTAGTGTCTCCAGTTCTTGGAAAACCACTTATTATGTACTTAACAGTACTTTACGAGTCAATGGGTTGTGTAATAGGGAAACATGATGAATCTGGTAAGAAAGAACATGCTACTTATTATTTGAGCAAAAAATTCAACAGTTGTGAAACAAGGTATTCACTACTTGAACGAACATGTTGGGCATTAGCAAGGGCTGCTTGCCGGTTGAGGCAATACATGTTATGTCATACAACTTGGTTGGTGTCTAAAATGGACCCAATTAAATACATCTTTGAGAAACCTGCTCTTACTAGAAGGATTGCAGATGATGTTATCAGAATACGATTTGGTGTACGTTACACAAAAAGCTATCAAAGGAAGCGCCCTAGCAGAGTATTTAGCCCAATTGTAACACCCCGTTTTTCAAAGCGAGGGTGTATTTTTTTTTTCAAAAGAAATTAAAATAAAACAGAGAATTAAATAAGGTAACATCTTTGGATAAATAATTAAGTCATTATAATTTACAAGCAGCGGAAAAAGTTATCAAAATATGAATTCGAAATATTTACATAACAAAAGTGGTACAGTCTTCCAGTTTAAAAATAAAAGCAACCCAAAAGAAAGACATATGTTCCCTCTGTCCACCTAGTCTGATCATTCTACAAAAAAACTAAACATCCTGAGTAATCTCCACGCGCCCCGTGAGATCCTCCTAATGTAGCTCCAATCAAGCATTTCCATCTACATTCCCATCTGTAGGGTACGAACCGGTAGGATCATCCTGGCTCTCATCTGAGGGCAAAGCCCAGATTTCCACAATAGTTGTAAAGGGTCACCAACCGAAATTAACAGTTAACACATAACATTTAAGTTTTTAAATGCACAAAATATCCTCTCAACTAAGCATGAACCTTAAAAGGATTTTCCATATGCTAAAAGTTCATATAATGCTTGCCAAATGTAAATGAAATCAAATAAAGTTCTCAATCCATCAAGTAATACATAACTGACCAAAACATTGAGAAATCAATTGAGCAATCAATTATCTAACTTAAAATAAGATTTTCCACTGAGCCAATCGATTGGGCAAATCGATTTCCTGAAAGTTTTTAGTGAGAATTGAACTCTGGACTTACATCAATCGATTGGGGAAATCGATTGGGCAAATCGATTTCGTGAAAGACAGAGCCCCTGTATTGAAGCCAATCGATTGTGCAAATCGATTTCGTGAAAGACAAAGCCCCTGTAATGAATCCAATCGATTTGCTAAATCGATTTCTTAAGTGGTTTAAAAAAAACACATTACCAAATCGATTGGGTAAATCGATTCCCCTGTAAATTCTTCCAAAATTACATAAACTAACTCAATCATATTCAAACACAACTCCAAATCTTAACACTTAGCAATTTCCACGCAAACACCACTGCAATTGGGTTTCGAAATAGTTTTACCATCCATCACACTTACACACGATAATCAATACGTAGCACTTAGCAAATTCAACACAATTACAATTACATATCAGGTTCAAATCACTCAATCATAAGCTTGAAACAAACACACTACACACAATCTGATCCAAAACATAGCACTTAGTAATACCATCACAGTCATAAATTTGATTCAAACACACTTACGCATAATTTCAAAACATACCGCTTAACTGTTACAATGCAATACCCACACAGAAAAGATGAACCAACAAATCACATGGCATCACCTTGACTAGACAATCCCAACGCAGACAAGATGAACCAACAAATCACATCGCATCACCTTGACTCGACAATCCCAACATAGACAAGATGAACCAACAAATCACATGGCATCACCTTGACTCGACAATCCCAACACCGACAAGATGAACCAACAAATCACATGGCATCACCTTGACTCGACAATCCCAACGCAGAAAAGATGAACCAACAAATCACATGTCATCACCTTGACTCGACAATCCCAACGCAGACAAGATGAACCAACAAATCACATGGCATCACCTTGACTCGACAATTCCAACGCAGACAAGATGAACCAACAAATCACATGGCATCACCTTGACTCGACAATCCCAACACCGACAAGATGAACCAACAAATCACATGGCATCACCTTGACTCGACAATCCCAACAAAGACAAGATGAACCAACAAATTACATGGCATCACCTTGACTCGACAATCCCAACACAGACAAGATGAACCAACAAATCACATGGCATCACCTTGACTCGACAATACCAACGCAGACAAGATGAACCATCAAATCACATGGCATCACCTTGACTCGACAATCCCAACACAAACAAGATGAACCAATAAATCACATGGCATCACCTTGACTCGACAATCCCAACACCGACAAGATGAACCAACAAATCACATGGCATCACCTTGACTCGACAATCCCAACGCAGACAAGATGAACCAACAAATCACATGGCATCACCTTGACTCGACAATCCCAACGCAGACAAGATGAACCAACAAATCACATGGCATAACCTTGACTCGACAATCCCAACACTGACAAGATGAACCAACAAATCACATGGCATCACCTTGACTCGACAATCCCAACGCAGACATGATGAACCAACAAATCACACGGCATCACCTTGACTCGACAATCCCAACACCGACAAGATGAACCAATAAATCACATGGCATCAGCTTGACTCGACAATCCCAACACAGACAAGATGAACCAACAAATCACATGGCATCACCTTGACTCGACAATCCCAACGCAGACAAGATGAACCAACAAATCACATGACATCACCTTGGCGCGACAATTCATTTTTCCACAAAATCATTTTCACGACAACATTAAGTAAACGCAGATATGAAGAGATTCCACATTCTTAATACTCATTTAACTTAACGATTTTCCAAAACACACATTAAGTAAACAGAAATATTAAGAGATTCTCCATTCTTAATACTCGTTTAACTTAATGGTTTTCAAATTCCACACAAAACAAACTCAAACATACTTTCACATTCAATCCATAATTCACACAAAAACATATCAATCAAAGAACATCAAGAATGAACACGCCGAATACGACGACACAAATCAACACAATCCATCACTCAAACACAACAAGTTTCATATACTCAAAATGATACATAAATGAGTGTAAAATTCATTTTCCACGAAACATTACTTTAACCCTAACCAAATTCTTTTCCACACAACCACAGATAAGTCCCTAAATGCAAACTAAAAGTTTGGAAGGATCTCTTACCTTCACGTTAGCTGTAACGTGCGATTACAGTACCGCGAGCAAATCCGGTAAAATCTCTGCTTGCTACGCTGCTTCCAAAGTTAGCTCACTAGCACCATAGTGTAGTGGTGAGCAACTTTCCCTTCAATCCCTTTGCAAAACGAAGCTTGGATCTAGAAGAAACGGCGAGGTTTGTGTTTGACGGTTTTGAAACCCCTAAACTATTTTTCTTCGTTTTCAGATCAAAGAGGAAGAGTGAAGTTGAGTAATCCTTGTCCTATCACCCATTAAGCATTGGGTTTCTATTCTTGTGTAAAAGGAAGCAACGAAAAGCAAAAATGGAAGAAGAGGGGGAAGGGTTGTTTAACGCGAGCAGAGGAAGAAGATGGAAAATTTTGCTGTCTCTCCTTTCTCTTTCTTTCCTTTGTTTTTCCTTTCTTTCTTTTTCTTTCCCTTCTATTTCTTTTCTTTTTCTTTTCTTTATATATAAACATATATATATATATATATATATATATATATATATATATTAATAATAATTAACAAATATCTCCAAATCTTTAGATATTTATTAAATTACCCTATCACCCATAACGCATTAAACTCTTCGCAACAGATTCACCGCAGTTAATTTAATTTATTTATCAACGAGTAATTCTAATCGGGCATCAAAATATCTTTTTGGTCATATAAACTCCAAAATATTAATAACTTTGGCTTAAAAGCCTCCGAGTTCAATACCAAAAATACACTAAAATACATAAAGTACACTTTAAAATTATGGGTCTTACATTACTACCCTCCTAAAATTAGTTTCGTCCTCGAAACTATGCGTCGATAAATAACTCTAGGTGTTGTTCTCTTATCTTGCTCTCTAGTTCCCAAGTCGCATCTCCAGTAATTGGATTCCAAATCACCTTGACTAACGAAACATCCTTGGTCCTTAATCGCTTGATCTTCCTATCATCAATTCTCACAGGTGGTACTTCGAATGACAAGTTATCCTTTAGCTGGATTGTGTCTGGTTCGATCACATGAGATGGATCTACAAGATATTTCCTCAATTGTGACACATGAAACACGTCATGAATATTGGACAGTATCAGAGGTAATGCAATCCTATAAGCAACGGGCCCAATTCGTGCAGAAATCTGATATGGCCCAATGAATTTCGGAGTCAACTTCTTCGATTTCAACGCTCTACCAACTCCAGTAGTAGGTGTGACTCTTAGAAATACATGGTCGCCTTGTTCGAATTCCAAAAGTCTGCGACGCTTGTCCGCATAACTCTTCTGACGATCCTGTGAAGTCTTCATTTTCTCCTTGATCTTCCTTACCTTAGCTGTAGTCTGTTGCACCATCTCTGGTCCGACAATCATATTTTCACCGTCCTTATACCAACACAAGGGCGTTTGACACTTGCGCCCATATAAAGCCTCATATGGTGCCATTCCAATACTCGCGTGGAAACTATTGTTGTAGGTTAACTCAATCAACGGAAGTACATCATCCCAACTTTCTCTATCATCTAACACACATGCTCTCAACAGATCTTCAAGGGACTGATTCGTCCTTTCAGTCTGTCCATCTATTTGTGGATGGTAAGCTGAACTCAATCGTAGTTTCGTTCCCAACGCTTCGTGCAATGCTCCCCAAAAATGTGATGTGAACTTCGGTTCACGGTCTGATACAATACTCGATGGTACCCCGTGTAACCTCACAATTTCAGCTATGTGGATCTCTGTTAGCTGATCTACCTTATAGGTGGTCTTTACTGGCAAAAAGTGTGCGGATTTAGTCAATCGATCCACTGTCACCCATATAGAATCATTCTTTCTCCTTGTTTTAGGCAATCCAGTTATGAAATCCATGGAAATGCTGTCCCACTTCCATTCGGGTATATCTAAAGGTTGCAGCATCCCAGCAGGTCGCTGATGTTCCACCTTCGCTTTCTGACAAGTTAGACAAGTGGACACGTACTCCGCTACATGTTTCTTCATTCCTGGCCACCAATAATTCTGTCTCAAATCCTGATACATCTTTGTTGCTCCAGGATGAATACTCAACTTACTCTTATGCGCCTCTTCTAAAATCGTTTTCCTCATATTTGTAATTTCTGGTACACAAATCCTACCATTGCATCGCAAAATATTATCTGATCCAATCTTGAACTACGTTGTCTTCCCTTGCACTATTAGGTTCCTCTTCTCTTGAATTAAGACGTCATCTTGAGAGTTTGCAATGTCCTCAAGTAGTCCACTCGAAATCTTAATCATTCCGAATTTCAAAATCCCCGGTGCAAACTCTACGTTCAAGTGTAGGTCTCTAAATGCTTCCCACAACTCTTGTTGTTTAGCCATAATTGTAGAAGACACCGATACACTTCTTCTGCTCAAGGCATCAGCCACTACATTGGCCTTCCCAGGGTGGTACTGCAGTGTGATATCAAAATCCTTGAGAGTCTCCATCCATCGTCTATGGCGCATGTTCAACTCCTTCTGATCAAACAAATACTTCAAACTTTTATGGTCACTGAACACGGTGAACGTGCACCCATATAAGTAGTGCCTCCAGATCTTCAATGCAAAAACAACCGCAGCAAGCTCCAAATCATGAGTAGGATAGTTTCTCTCATGAATCTTCAATTGCCTGGAGGCATAAGCTACAACTTTCTTGTGTTGCATCAGGACACATCCCAATCCTTGGTGAGATGCAACACAATAGACTTCATAGGGTTCATCCGATTGCGGTAACACCAACACTGGTGAGGTCGTCAATTTTCTCTTTAGTAACTGAAAATTCTCCTCACACTTCTCCATCCATGCGAACGGTTGATCTTTTCTGGTAAGTTGTGTCAATGGAGTCACAATCTTAGCAAAACCTTCAATGAACCTCCTGTAGTACCCTGCCAGTCCTACAAAACTTCGTATGTCAGTGACAGTTTGAGGCTGTTTCCAAGCAAGAACCGCCTCAATCTTAGCCGGATCTACAACGATTCCTTCCTTGGTTATCACATGTCCCAAGAAATTCACTTTTTCTAGCCAAAATTCACACTTCGACAGATTGGTATACAATCGTTTCTCGCGTAAAATCTCAAGAACTTGACGTAAATGTTCTCCATGCTCTTCTTCAGTTCTCGAATAAATTAATATATCATCAATGAACACCACAACAAACTTATCAAGGAATGGATTAAAGATTCTGTTCATGTAGTCCATGAAAATTGTTGGTGCATTGGTAACCCGAAACGGCATAACAAGATATTCATAATGTCCATAACGGGTTCTGAAAGCAGTTTTCTGAATATCTCCTTCCCTTACTCGAATCTGATGGTAACCCGACTTCAAGTCAATCTTCAAAAATATCGCGGCCCCTCTTAGTTGATCCATTAAATCATCAATGCGTGGCAGAGGATAACGATTCTTAATAGTGTCCTTATTAAGCTGTCTATAATCCACACATAACCGCGAGCTTCCGTCCTTCTTCTTAACTAGTAAAACTGGAGCTCCCCATGGCGATACACTTGGTCTAATAAATTTCTTCTTCAACAAATCTTCAATTTGGCCTTTGAGCTCATTTAATTCCAATGGTGACATACGGTACGGCGCAATCGAAATTGGTCCCGTTCCTGGATGCAAATCAATGAAAAATTCCACTTCTCTTACCGGTGGCAATCCTGGAATTTCCGTTGGAAATACATCCCGGTACTCATTGACAAGCATCACATCTTCTATGTTCACATTTATCTCTGCCTCCATATTAGCCAGAGACAAAAACTCATGAGTCCCTTCACTTAGCGACACTCGGAGTTTGTTAGCGGCTAAATACTTAACCACTCCAGGTTCGGGGAAAATAACCAATTTACGAGCACAATCCAAGATCACGTAATGGTAAGACATCCAATCCATACCGAGAATGACCTCGAGTGATTGTAGAGGTAAACAAATTAAATTAACCAAGAAATCCCTATTATGAATAGTTATTTGACAATGTAAACATGCAGAATTTATTGTCAAAGTCTTAGGAGGGGTGGAGACAACCAGATCAAAAGGTAAAGCAGACATAGGTAACTTCAAACGATTCACACAGTCCATAGCAATGAAGGAATGGGTTGCCCCCGAATCAAAAAGTGCAGTTAAAGTGTTACCTGCAATCTCACAGTCACGTTGAATCAGATTGTCAGATGGATTCCCATCTTCAGCACTCACACAATAAATGCGTCCTCTAGCTACAGGACGAGCTGCCCAGGTTACATTCACAACGGGTTCCACCGTCGGGGCTGTGCAATCCCTTGCAAAGTGCCCTAGCTTCTGGCAATTATGGCACGTCGGTCTATTAGAGGTACATTCATTAGCATAATGCCCCTCTTCCCCACATCGGAAACATCGAACCACTCGTCCCAATTGTCTCTCGAAATTCTGGTTCCTTGGACGATTCTGCCCACCGTTGTTACTCTGTGGCCGATTTTAAGGTTTAGCAACTTGCTTCCCCTTGTTGTTCTGATAATTCACCCGACTAGGCCCTCCTGCACTAAAATTCCCTCCTCGGCTAGCCCTCTTATTCTTCATATCCTCAACTTCCCTACATTTTTCCACAAGAACTTGGAAACGTTGAATTCCCAAGGGCAAGACAGAGTCTTGAATCTCATACTTTAGTCCGTCTTGGAAACGATGACACATGAAGGGTTCATCAATCTCTTCACGGAAAAACCAGAAATGTCTTGATAGCGATTCAAACTTAGCAGCATATTCGCCCACGGTCATGTTCCCCTGATGCAGTTTCAGGAAATCATCGCCCAGCTTAGTCCTGGTACTAATCGGGAAGTATTTGTCTAAAAACTTCCTTTTGAATGATTCCCAGTTCACCTCCTCGTGAGTTGATCTCATCAACAATCTTGCACTCCACCACCAGTACTCAACATCCCCTAATAGCATATAAGTGGCATAGTTGACCTTCACTTCCGTCTGACAGTTAATCATTTCGAAGATCTTCTCCACTTCTTGGATCCATTGATCCGCCTTCTCCGAATTCTCATCCCCCTTAAACTTGGGAGGATTGTAACGACGGAAGTCTTCTAGCCCTCTTGACTCTGCAGCACGGATCTCTCTTTCCCTCTTTTCCAGATCACGTTGAGTCTTGGCAGCAGTCTGTGCAGCAACAAAAGCAGCCATGTTATTCATAGCCTCCGTCATCCGATCTACCTTGTTAGCATTGGCTCTCAGAGCGTAATCCCTTCTTGGCAGCATGGTTTTCCTATAAAACCATCATCAAGTAGAGTCTTAACACTACTTCCAATAATTCCAAAAATAACTTCCGATCACAACAACACATAATAATTATTCTGAACTTGACAACTCAAACCACCTAAATTGACACATGATCAGACAACAACTCCTAACCTACAATCTAGAACTAAAGGTTCCACAACCTCCAAAGAAAACAAAACCAAAGCTCTGATACCACAATGTAACACCCCGTTTTTCAAAGCGAGGGTGTATTTTTTTTTTCAAAAGAAATTACAATAAAACAGAGAATTAAATAAGGTAACACCTTTGGATAAATAATTAAGTCATTATAATTTACACGCAGCGGAAAAATTTATCAAAATATGAATTCGAAATATTTACATAACAAAAGTGGTACAGTCTTCCAGTTTAAACATCCTGAGTAATCTCCATGCGCCCAAAAGAAAGACATATGTTCCCTCTGTCCACCTGGTCTGATCATTCTACAAAACAACTAAACATCCTGAGTAATCTCCACGCGCCCTGTGAGATCCTCCTAATGTAGCTCCAATCAAGCATTTCCATCTACATTCCCATCCGTAGGGTACGAACCGGTAGGATCATCCTGGCTCTTATCTGAGGGCAAAGCCCAGATTTCCAAAATAGTTGTAAAGGGTCACCAACCGAAATTAACAGTTAACACATAACATTTAAGTTTTTAAATGCACAAAATATCCTCTCAACTAAGCATGCACCTTAAAAGGATTTTCCATATGCTAAAAGTTGATATAATGCTTGCCAAATGTAAGTGAAATCAAATAAAGTTCTCAATCCATCAAGTAATACATAACTGACCAAAACATTGATAAATCAATTGAGTAATCAATTATCTAACTTAAAATAAGATTTTCCACTGAGCCAATCGATTGGGCAAATCGATTTCTTGAAAGTTTTTAGTGAGAATTGAACTCTGGACTTGCATCAATCGATTGGGGAAGTCGATTGGGCAAATCGATTTCGTGAAAGACAGAGCCCCTGTATTGAAGCCAATCGATTGTGCAAATCGATTTCGTGAAAGACTAAGCCCCTGTAATGAATCCAATCGATTTGCTAAATCGATTTTCTTAAGTGGTTTAAAAAAAACACATTACCAAATCGATTGGGTAAATGGATTCCCCCGTAAATTCTTCCAAAAATACATAAACTAACTCAATCATATTCAAACACAACTCCAGATCTTAACACTTAGCAATTTCCACGCAAACACCACTACAATTGGGTTTCGAAATAGTTTTACCATCCATCACACTTACACACGATAATCAATACGTATCACTTAGCAAATTCAACACAATTACGATTACATCTCAGGTTCAAATCACTCAATCATAAGCTTGAAACAAACACACTACACACAATCTGATCCAAAACATAGCACTTAGTAATACCATCACAGTTATAAATTTGATTCAAACACACTTACGCATAACTTCAAAACATACTGCTTAACGGTTACAACGCAATACCCACATAGACCAGATGAACCAACAAATCACATGGCATCACCTTGACTCAACAATCCCAACGCAGACAAGGTGAACCATCAAATCACATGGCATCACCTTGACTCGACAATCCCAACACAGACAAGATGAACCAACAAATCACATGGCATCACCTTGACTCGACAATCCCAACACCAACAAGATGAACCAACAAATCACATGGCATCACCTTGACTCGACAATCACAACGCATACAAGATGAACCAACATATCACATGGCATCACCTTGACTCGACAATCCCAACGCAGACAAGATGAACCAACAAATCACATGGCATTACCTTGACTTGACAATCCCAACACCGACAAGATGAACCAACAAATCACATGGAATCACCTTGACTCGACAATCCCAACGCAGACAAGATGAACCAACAAATCACATGGCATCACCTTGACTCGACAATCCCAACTCCGACAAGATGAACCAACAAATCACATG
>JBBPBR010000008.1:41650991-41700954 GCA_037974775.1 Cicer pinnatifidum | reverse complement strand
ATGGCATCACCTTGACTCGACAATCCCAACGCAGACATGATGAACCAACAAATCACACGGCATCACCTTGACTCGACAATCCCAACACCGACAAGATGAACCAATAAATCACATGGCATCAGCTTGACTCGACAATCCCAACACAGACAAGATGAACCAACAAATTACATGGCATCACCTTGACTCGACAATCCCAACACAAACAAGATGAACCAACAAATCACATGGCATCACCTTGACTCGACAATCCCAACGCAGACAAGATGAACCAACAAATCACATGGCATCACCTTGACTCGACAATCCCAACGCAGACAAGATGAACCAACAAATCCCATGACATCACCTTGGTGCGACAATTCATTTTTCCACAAAATCATTTTCACGACAACATTAAGTAAACGCAGATATTAAGAGATTCCCCATTCTTAATACTCATTTAACTTAACGATTTTCCAAAACACACATTAAGTAAACAGAAATATTAAGAGATTCACCATTCTTAATACTCGTTTAACTTAATGGTTTTCAAATTCCACACAAAACAAACTCAAACATACTTTCACATTCAATCCATAATTCACACCAAAACACATTAATCAACAAACATCATGTATGAACACGTCGAATACGACGACACAAATCAACACAATCCATCACTCAAACACAACAAGTTTCATATACTCAAAATGATACATAAATGAGTTTAAAATTCATTTTCCACGAAACGTTACTTTAACCCTAACCAAATTCTTTTCCACACAACCACAGATAAGTCCCTAAATGCAAACTAAAAGTTTGGAAGGAGCCCTTACCTACACGTTAGCTATAACGTGCGATTACAGTACTGCGAGCAAATCCGGTAAAATCTCCGCTCGCTACGCCGCTTCCAAAGTTAGCTCACTAGCACCGTAGTGTAGTGGTGAGCAACTTCCCCTTCAATCCCTTCGCGAAACGAAGCTTGGATCTAGAAGAAACGGCGAGGTTTGTGTTTGACGGTTTTGAAATCCCTAAACCGTTTTTCTTCGTTTTCGGATCAAAGAGGAAGAGTGAAGTTGAGTAATCCTTGTCCTATCACCCATTAAGCATTGGGTTTCTATTCTTGAGTAAAAGGAAGCAACGAAAAGCGAAAATGGAAGAAGAGGGGGAAGGGTTGTTTAACGCGAGCAGAGGAAGAAGATGGAAATTTTTTGCTTTCTCTCCTTTCTCTTTCTTTCCTTTGTTTTTGCTTTCTTTCTTTTTCTTTCCCTTCTATTTCTTTTCTTTTTCATTTCTTTATATATAAATATATATATATATATATATATATATATATATATATGTATTAATAATAATTAACAAATATCTCCAAATCTTTAGATATTTATTAAATTACCCTTTCACCCATAACGCATTAAACTCTTCGCAAAAGATTCACCGCAGTTAATTTAATTTATTTATCGACGAGTAATTCTAATCGGGCATCAAAATATCTTTTTGGTTATATAAAATCCAAAATATTAATAACTTTGGCTTAAAAGCCTCCGAGTTCAATACCAAAAATACACTAAAATACATAAAGTACACTTTAAAATTATGGGTCTTACACCAACAACCTGTAGAAGATTATCAATCAATGCAATGTGAATTCCCTGATGAAGGTATCATGAATTTATTTGAAGAGACCGAATCATCTAATAAAGAAAATTTGACTTTGGTGTTTGATGGTGCTTCTAATGCATTGGGGTATGGAATTGGAGCCATTTTGATTTCCCCAGAGAACTAGTTCACTCCATTTACGGCTAGATTGTATTTTGATTGCATAAACAATATTGTATAATATGAGGCATGTGTCATTGGCGTTAAAGCATCCATTGAATCAAAGGTAAAAGTTCTTTAGGTATATGGAGACACATCTTTGGTCATCCATCAAACAAAAGAAGAGTGGGAAACTCGAGATTCCAAATTGATTTTGTATCATATACATATCAAAGAATTGGTAGAAAACTTTGAGCATATCACTTTTCACCATATTCCTCGAGAAGAAAACCAATTGGTTGATGCCCTGGCCACATTGTCATCAATGTTCAAAATAAGCGTCGGGCAGGATGTGTCGGTCATAAAAATTCAACAAAAGGATAAGCCAACATATTGCTTATCGATAGAAGAAGAGTCTGATGGCAAGCTATGGTTTTATGATATCAAATTATATGTTAAGAATAAAGAATATCCATTGGGTATTTCAGAGAACGACAAGAGGGTTTTAAGGAGGCTCTCAATGAACTTCTTCTTAAATGGTGATGTGCTTTATAAGAGAAATTATAATATGGTTCTCCTCAGATGTGTGGATCAAGTGGAAGCACAAAAAATCATTTAAGAGGTTCACGAAGGTTCTTTTGGAACTCATGCAAATAGGCACACAATGGCAAGAAAAATCTTAAGGGCTGACTATTATTGGTTGACTATGGAATCTGATTGCTTTGGTTACGTAAAGAAATGTCGTAAATGTCAAATCTATGCTGATAAAGTACATGTACCTCCCACCTCTTTGAATGTTTTAACATCACCATGGTTGTTTTCAATGTGGAGAATGGATGTTATTGGACTCATCGAACATAAAGCTTCCAATGGTCACCGTTTTATTTTGGTAGTTATTGATTATTTCACAAAATGGGTTGAAGCCGCTTCTTATGCCAATGTGACGAGAAGTGTGGTTGTCAATTTCATCAAAAGAGAATTAATTTGTCGATATGACTATCCAAATAAGATAATCACTAACAATGCGACTAATCTGAATAATAAAATGATGAAGGAGTTGTGTGATAGTTTCAAAATTTAGCACCATAATTCTTCGCCATATCGTCCAAAAATGAATGGGGCTGTAGAAGCAGCAAATAAGAATATAAAGAAGATCATACAAAAGATGGTGGAGACATATAAGGATTCACATGAAATGTTTCCCTTTCCATTACATGGCTATAGAACCTTTATTCATACCTCAACAGGGGCAACTCCTTTCTCATTGGTGTATGGAATGGAAGCGCTACTTTCCATTGAAGTTGAAATTCCCTCGATAAGAGTTTTGATGGAAACAAAACTAGAAGAGGCTGAGTGGGTTCAATCACGATTTGACCAATTAAATCTCATAGAAGAAAAAAGAATGATAGCTCTATATCACGACCAAATATATCAAAAAAAAACTTAGAAAGACATATGAGAAAAAAGTTCGTCCTCGAGAGTTTCAAGAAGGGGACTTGGTGTTAAAGAAAATATTGCCCATAAAAAAAGATTCTCGTGGAAAATAGACCCCGAATTACGAAGGATCATATGTTGTGAAAAAAACTTTTTTTGGGGGAGCACTAATACTCACAAAAATGGATGGAGATGACCTTCCACTTCCAGTAAATTCAAATCTACGCATCAGTAACCAATCCGAAGACAATCATTTTTGTTTCTATAGATCTACGAATTGGTAACCAATCCGAAGACTATCATTTTAAATTTCTATAGATGTACGCATCGGTAACCAATTCGAAGACGATCACTTTCATTTCTGTTGATCTAGGCATCGGTAACCAATGCGAAGACGATCATTTTTATTTATGTCGATCTACGCATATGTAACCAATTCGAAGATGATCATTTTTATTTTTGTCGATCTACGCATAAATAATTAACCCAAATACGATCATTTTGCACATCTAAAAAAAATTTGCATCATTCGTACTTTAACATTTCAAGGGCACTTTAACACATGCATTTGCTATTGGAAAAAATTTAGGTCCTTATATTTACTTATATTTTCCCTGATAACATGAAAATGAATACTATTGTTATTCATATTTTTATATTTTTCATGTAAAATATTATTAAATAGGGGCAGCTGTAGTACCCCAATTTTGTCCAGTTTGTTAAAAATAAATCAAAAAGGAAATATATATTAAAAAAAGAAATAAAAATAATTACAATAAATAAATTCATTATTTCTGATCAATTTACAATGCTAAATCTAATTATAATTTTAAAATCAAATCAAATTACAAATTAAAAATAAAGTCAAATTAAATTACAATAAAATTTAAACCAAACCAAATTAAGCCAGCCTGTTTTGGCTCTGTTTTGTTGCTGTCCTTATTGCTGCCTTTTTGTTTCTGATCCAATATCATGGTTGAGGCACTAGCCTTTGCTTTGTAACTAATTATAGAAAAAAAAAAACATAATTTTTAAGTCAGTCTTTGTACACATTATGTAGAGAAAAGAGACAAATTTTGAGTTTAAAAAAAGAAACTAAAGGACAAATTAAAGCTCAACAAATGAACAGATCAAAACAAATAAGCTAAAACCATGAATACATCATATGTGTAGAAAAATACAGATGATGAGCAGAAGAAAATACGCATCAAACAGGGAATTAGAAAGATCAAACTCAAATAGAGGCACAAACAAAGAAAGCAACAAGACAAGCTAAAAAAACTCTATAAATAGAGTCTCGTTTTTTTTCAGAAAACGGGGAGATTTGTAAAAAAAAAAAATATTTTTTAGTTTGAATGTTTTGAAACATGAGATGATTGATGGACAAATATACTAATACTCATCAGAAGAGAAAACATTACATTGAACAAATATCCAATTTGTGTGTAAAAACGAAAAGAATGGACAAAAAGAGAAAACTCAAACCTTCATATTGTCACCATCGCCGTTGGAACCGATGCCTTTTGGAGCGGTCGCACCCTCCTTCCTTGGTCTCTTCCCTTCTCGCGGCCTCATCTCGGTATCTTTCTGCCTCTTTATCCTTCTTTCTTTGCTTTTCTTTCTCTCCAATGCTCTCTATTTGTGTTTTTTTGCAAACACCAACAGCGGCCACCCTTTTCTCTTCAAGTGTTGCATCTAGGTTTTTTAGGGTTACATGTTTTTTTTAACTTTTTTTGTGTTATCCTAAACATGGTTTAACTTGGGCCTTTTTTTTTATGATTTTAAAATCATTTTGTTTCATAAATATAAAAATAAAATTTCATAATAAATACAAATAAATATTTCGTTAACGATTAATTAGATGCGACATTTTATTAATCTTTGAGTTGTTAGGATACAAGTGGTACAACTTGATAGTTCTAAAACTTTTTATTTTATTTTATTTTATTTATTTATTTATTTATTTTTGATAAATTAATATTAAAAAAGACTTGTAAATTTATTTATTTAGATGTGATTTTTTTTTATCTTTGAGTTATTAGGATACAAGTTGCGATAATTTGGCGGTTCTAAATCTTATGTTCATAGATAAATTAATAAATTAAAACTCATAAATAAATTAATAAATAAAAATTATTAGAGGTTAACTAAAGATAACATCTTTTAATCCATGAGTAGGAAAACACAATTTATACAAATTTATTATTCTAAAACTTATTTTTATAAATAAGTATAAAACTTTTTAAATTTGATTAGTTACATGTGATTTTTTTTTTTTAAATCTTGGGAGTTGTTGAGACACAAGTTGTACTACTAGATGGTTTTAAAACTGCATTTTATAAACCGAAAAATAATTTAAAATATTCTTAAAAAGATTAATTAGATGAGACATCTTTTTATTCTTTGAGTTTTTGAAATACAAGTTGTATAACTTGATAGTCTGAAAACTCGTATTTCAAAATTTTTTTTAAGTCAGATAAATTTATTTTCTTTTCTCTTCAAAATATTTTTTTTAAATATAACAAAACCCATTTTCGTTAAAAAAAATCAACAGATCCACATTTTCTACCTAATAACTATGTAACTTTGATTTCTCTATCGCACTGGGAGATACGTATGAGCAAGATCGCATTATTGTTAAGTGCATTAATAAATTTTATTTTATTTTCGTCTTTTATTTCTTAAGCACACATTTATTCCAAAACCGTATTTTAAAAAATAATAATAATTGTTATTCATATTTAATTATAAGGAGAAATAAATATACTTAAGTTAATATTCATCTTACACAATTAATTATAGGTAATTGTATTTTAACGGATGCCGTATGGTGTTAATACCTTCCTTACGTATAATCGACTCCCGAACTCAAAATTTGGTTTCAAAGACCATTTTTTTTATTTTTTCTATTTTTAAAGGTTTCCCAATATTTTTTCTATTTTAAAATAAATTTTGGTGGCGACTCCATTGAATTCAAGAAAAACTCAAAATTTTAGATTAATCCTTGTGGCATTCTTTTTGGCTTATCAATCCCTAGATTGTGGCGCCAATTCGTTCTTGAATCGTTTGCTGAATAATATTTTTGAATTTCCTTTACATCAAACCCTAATACTTAAAATTTATCAAATTTCGTGGTTAGTAACTTGCGATCATATCTCGAGTTCTACATACTTGTTTTCGATGATTCGACAGCCTAACTTGCATTTTAGAACGTCATCTTTCACCTAATTTTGAAATTGTCCAATTCGAAATTTCGTAACTCTATTTATTGTGTTCTCCAACAATACGCAATTTTAACTCAAATGTGTAAGTTTCCAACCTAAACCATAAAATGAATCATGACAAATACGATTATATCATAACCTCCAGTATCATTATAGCATGTCAAATGTTTTGTAACATCCTGCTGCACCAAGTTCAGACTGTTACGCACTCAACCAATAACTAGTGGGTCCGTCCTTTACACACAAACCATTTAACAAAGTGTTTAAAGTAAAAATAAAAGCTGCTAATTTTATTTCTCTAAACACATTTTTATATTCCATAATTTCTCACTAAACATATTTTGAGTCAGAAAGAAATTTCTCACTTAAAAAACGTGGCAGGTGGTTACTGACGAGAACTATTTATATTATATTATGCTCATTCCTCACTAAAATAAATCTCACTAAAAAAACGCGGCTGTTGTTTTCTGATAGTAGTGATCACTAACTAGAAGTAACCTTTTTAAATCCAAAGCTCTCTAATAGTACTAGCCTATTTAAATATCACATGGAAATGGGATTCAACATGAAATTTTGTAGTAATAGGTGAGTTTGTTTATCACCTAGTTCAAAAAAAATCACTTAAAAAACACATCGATCACATAATTTTAGTTTCTGAAAATATTATAAGATTTAATTTAGCTTAAAAAATCAAAGTAATTTTCATTTGTTAAAAAAATAAATGAAAAAAAATTAATTCTTATCTAAATCACCATTAGAAAGTTGATTTTAAAAAAAAATTAAATCTGTGATAATAATTAAAAAGGACATTTCTGCAATTGTTCTTATTAATTAATGTATTTTTTCTAATTCAGTGTATCTTAATTGACTTATTCATATGTGTTGTTTTATTTATTTGATTATCTTAAATGAAATTTGTACTCTTGCATTTGTAAGCTGAGATTATATTTAATAGGTGCGTATTTAAATGGTATACAACATTTAGAATCGGTGACTAAAAAATAATTGGTGATTAAGTAAAGTTATTAGAGGTACTTGTTTTCTAAGGACCAAATTATTATTATTATTATTTTAATTATTATGACAGATCTAATTGTCTCACAGATTTAGATATCTCTTTTTTCTAATTTTAATTTTTTCAGAAATAAAATTTAGCCTCACAGTTATTTTCAGAAACTAATATGAGTGTCTCACGTGTGTTGTTTACAAAACCGATCACATGCTCAATGTAATCGTTAATCTTTAAGTATGAAAGTTTTAAGGTTTTCTAAACATTAAATCGTTATTATTATATTAGTATATAAAAAAATACAAATATAACTTATATTGTATAAATGACATTATTAATGTCAAAATATTTTTCAAAAACATCGATACAAGAAATATAAAATTAAGGACGTGCATGCTTTCATTTTTTAAATATATAAGCTGTCACAATTTGACTATATGATTTTCATAATAGTAATAACTCGTCGCTATATATATTATTCAAGATACCCTTTACCTTAAACATATCACCAAAACACTTCTTCTAAGTGCAAAACTAGAGTAGTAGCCAAGATTACTAACACTCTATCCCAAATCTTCAGCATGATGATCATGAAGTACTTATCTCTAATTTACACTAATCTAAAATTTGTATTAGATTTTCTTGTATACCATCCCTTCCATAATTCTCAGTTTCCAATAATTGGAGAAGATTACTACAATATATGCAATTATGACCCAATACCTGGTTCAAAGGAAGATGTAGATTGTGCAGTGTGTCTCAGCAAAATAAAAGAAGGAGAAGAGATTAGAGTATTGAGATGTGAACATATGTATCACAGAATCTGTTTGGATAAATGGATTAGTTTCAAGAAAGATAATTGCCCTCTTTGCAGAGAATCACTGAGACCAACAAGGGCCACCACTGAACTTGCACCTGAAGTTCTATTATTTAATTTTTGTGCCATCCGTACAAATAGAGATCGTGATGATTGGTGGCTACGTTGAGTAATTTGCATGGCTTTCTATACCAATAGCAAAATTTATACCACATATCATGATATGTTTGCCATATCAAATTATGTGGTAAATGAATGTTGAGTAAATATCAATTAAGCATCAAATTATTTTTTTCACATCCATTTATCAATCGAACTTTAATGTTGAGTAAATATAAACTTGAAATCATTGGGATTTCTATATGATAAATGGTAGACTTTAATACTATAAAAAATATCTATAACAAGATATCCATTAACAAAGATGTTTGATCTACAATAAAATATATTAAGTAATGTTAGTGATGTAGACATAACTAACATAACACATAACTGTTCAATTAAGAAGTTTTGATAAAAGGCAATGAAGTACAAATGGTTCCAAGAAATGTTAAAATTGGATTACAAATTTTGTCGTAATAATGAAATATTAGATATAATCATTATGTATAATATTCAATAATATGTTAACGAGCCTATAAAAAAATATATTAAAAAGATAAATATAAATGAAAAAACAAAAGGGAACCCTAGCCGTCAACTATTGCAGACATCTATTGTGCCACCGCCATTGCCTTGTGTCATCGTCCTCTAATCTCATCTATCGTGACCGGTTCTCCTTTTCCACTTCTGATCGTCTTATAAACTGATGGATTAGAGCTCTTGATCTCTAGTCTTTAACTGTCGACCATTCTACATGTTCACTCTCGTCTCTGCGTATACATTTTGTGCTAATTCTTGATAAACTCATTATTTGTAGGATTTTAAGTAAATATTTATTCTTCATTTTATCTTATTTTATGATTTTGATTTATCTTTAACTATTTATCTTAATTGCAAAATTAATCGTGAGAAATATTGTCATGATTACAAATTAAAGTACACATGTAGAACGGCCAATAAATGGCAATGAAGTACACATCGTTTCAATAAATGTTAAAATTGGATTACAAATTTTTTCATGATTTGGTAGTAATAATGAAATATTAGATACAATCATTATGTATAATATTAAATAATATATTAATGAGCATGTAAGAAAAATATATTTTTAAGAGAAATATATGGCAAAAAAACAAAAAGGATCCCTAGCCGCCAACTATTGCAGACATCTATCGTCCTCCAATTCCATCAGTCGGATTTTAAGTAATTATTTATCTTATTTTATGATTCTGATTTAACTTTAACTATTTATCTTAGTTGCAAAATTAATCGTGAGAAATATAAAATGTAAATTGGTGAAGTTTAGTTAGAGATGTTATATAATAAATTTGTTTGTGTCATTAATGTAAATTGGTGAAGTTTAGTTAGAGATGTTATATTCTAGTCCTTTTCTTTAGGGTTATTCTAGTCCATTTAAGGTTTTTAATCAATCTTGTGCATCCAATAACTTCGTTTTTGTCTTTGGATTAACATTTAGGTCATTTTTGCCTCCCTAGGCTTATTCTAGTCCATTTAGGATTTTTAACCAATCTTGTGCATCCAATATGTTCGTTGTGCCATTGGGTTAACATCCAACTCATTTTCGTCCTCCCTAGCTAGGTTCATGGTAGTTCATTTAGGGGTTTTCACCAACCTTGTGCATCCAATAAGTTTGTTTTTGTCATTAGATTAACATTAAGGTCAATTTCGTCCTCGCTAGGGTTATTCTATTCCATTAAAGGTTTTTAACCAATCTTGTGCATCTAATAAGTTTGTTTGTGCCATTGGATTAATATTTAGTTCTTTTTCGTCCTCCCTACGGTTATTCTAGTCCTTTAAGGGTTTTTCACGAATCTTGTGCATCCAATAAGTATGTTTGTATCATTGGAGTAACATTTAGGTCATTTTCATCCTCCCTAGGGTTATTCTAGTCCTTTTAATGTATT
This sequence comes from Cicer pinnatifidum, assembly GCA_037974775.1. Lineage (NCBI taxonomy): Eukaryota > Viridiplantae > Streptophyta > Magnoliopsida > Fabales > Fabaceae > Cicer > Cicer pinnatifidum. The sequence continues at coordinate 41,690,706 of JBBPBR010000008.1, read as the reverse complement.
TAACCAATCTTATGCCTCCAATAAGTGTGTTTGTGTCATTGGATTAACATTTTGGTCATTTTAGTCCTCCCTAGTCTTAGTCTAGTCTATTTAGGGTTTTTAGCCGATCTTGTGTATCCAATAAGTTCGTTTGTGGTATTGAATTAACATTTAGGTCATTTTCTACCTCCATAGGCTTATTCTAGTCCATTTAGGGTTTTTAACCAATCATGTGTGTCTATTTAGTGTGTTTGTGTTATAGGATTAGCAATTATGTCATTTTTGTCCTCCCTAGGGTTATTCTAGTCCATTCTGGGTTTTTAACCAATCTTATACATCTAATAAGTTCATTTGTGTCATTTGATTAACATTTTGGTCATATTGGTCCTCCCTAGGGTTATTCTAGTCCATTTATAGTTTTTTTTTACCAATCTTGTGCATTCAATAATTGTGTTTGTGTCGTTGGATTAACATTTAGGTCACTTTCGCCATGCCTAGGGTAATTCTATTCCATTTAGGGTTTTTAACCAATAACGTTGTTTGTATCATTGGATTAACATTTAGGTCATTTTGGTTCTCGCTAGGGTTATTCAAGTCCATTTAGTGTTTGTAACCAATCTTGTACATCCAATAAGTTCGTTTAGGTCGTTGGATTAACATTTAAGTCATTTTCGTCCTCCATAGGGCTATTCTAGACCTTTTAGGGTTTTTAACCAATCTTGTGCATCCAATAAGTTCCTATGTGTCATTGGATTAACATTTAGGTTATTTATCGTCCTCAGTAGGGTTATTATTGTATATTTTGGGTTTTTAACCAGTCTTGTGTTTGTGTCATTGGATTATCATTTAGGTCATCTTAGTCCTCCTTACGGTTATTCTAGTCCACTTAGGGTTTTTAACCAATCTTGTGCATCCAATAAGTTCGTTTGTTTCATTGGATTAAAATTTAGGTCATTTTTGTCCCCCCCCTAGGGTTATTCTTGTACATTTTTGGTTTTTAACAAATCTTGTGCTTCAAATAAGTTTCTTGGTTTCATTGGGTTAACATTTAGGTTATTTCTTCCTCCCTAGGGTTATTCCAGTCCATTTAGGGTTTTTAACCAATCTTATACATCCAATAAGTTCGTTTATGTCATTGGAGTAACATTTAACTTATTTTCGTCCTCCCTAGGGTTATTCCAGTCCTATTAGGATTTCTAACCAATCTTGTGCATCTAATAAGTTCGTTTATGTCATTTGACTAACATTTAGGTCATTTTCGTCCTCTCTAGGGTTGTTATAGTCCTTTTAGGGTTTTAAACCAATCTTGTGGATCCACTAAGTTCATTTGTGTCATTTTCATCCTCCCTAGGCTTATTATAGTCCATTAGGGTTTGTAATCAATCTTGTGCAACCAATAAATGTGTTTGTGTCATTGGATTATCAATAGGTCATTTTAGTCCTCGTTTGGGTCAATCTAGTCAATTTAGAGTTGTTAACCAATCTTGTGCATCCAATAAGTTTGTTTGTGTCATTGGAATAATATTAAGGTCATTGTAGTCCTCCCTAGGGTTATTTAGTTCATTTAGGATTTTTAACCAATCTTGTGCATCCAATAAGTTCGTTTGTGTAATTATACTAATATTTAGGTCATTTTTGTCCTGCCTAGGGTTATTCTAGTCCATTTAGTATTTTTAAACAGTCTTGTGCATCCAATAAGTTCGTTTGTTTCATTCTTTTAACATTTAGGTCATTTTTGTCGTCCCTAGGGTTATTCATGTCTATTTAGGGTTTTTAACCAATCTTGTGCTTCCAATAACTCTCTTTGTGTCATTGGATTAAATAATCTTGTACATTCAATAAGTACTTTGTGTATTTGGATTAATATTTTGGTCATTTCCATCCACCCATGGGTTATTTTAGTCCTTTTATGGTTATTAAACAATCTTGTTTATCCAATAAGTTCGTTTGTGTCATTGAATTTGCGTTTGGGTTATTTATTGTCCTCCCTAGGTTTATTATTGAACATTTAGGGTTTTCAATCAATCTTGTGCATCCAATAATTGTGTCTGTGTCATTGGATTATCATTTAGGTCATTTTAGTCCTCCTTAGGGTTATTCTACTCCATTTAGGGTTTTTAACCAATCTTGTGCATCCAATAAGTTCGTTTGTGTCATTGGATTAACATTTAAGTCATTTTGGTTGCCCCTAGGTTAATTCTAGTCAATTTTGGATTTTTAACAGATCTAGTGCATCCAATAAGTTCATTTGTGTGATTGGATTAATATTTAGGTCATTTTTAACATCCCTAGGGTTATTCTAGTGCATTTAGGTTTTTTTTTAATAATCTTGTGCATCCAATATGTTCGGTTGTTTCATTGGGTTAAAATTTTGGTTATTTTTGTCCTCCCTAGGGCTATTCTAGTCCATTTAGGATTTTAAACAAATCATGTGTATCCAATAAGTCTGTTCGTGTCATTGGATTCTAATTTAGCTCATTGTCGTCCTCCACAGAGTTATTCTTGTACATTTTGGGTTTTTAACTAATCTTGTGCTTCCAATTAACATTTAGCTCATTTTCGTCCTCCCTAGGGTTATTCTAGTCCATTTAGGGATTTTATCCATCTTGTGCATCCAATAACTTTGTTGGTTCCATTGGATTAATATTCTGGTTATTTTCATCCTCCCTAATGTTATTCTAGTCCTTTTAGGGTTTTTAAACAATGTTGTGCATCCAATAAGTTTGTTTGTTTCATTGGATTAACATTTAGATTATTTTCGTCCTCACAAGGGTTATTCTAGTGCAATTAGGGTTTTAAACCAATCTTGTACATCAAATAAGTTTGTTTGTTTTGTTGGATTAACATTTAGTTAATTTTCGTCCTCCAAAGGGTTATTCTAGTCCATTTAGGATTTTTTTAACCAATCATGTGCTTCCAATAAGTTTGTTTGTGTCATTTGATTAACATATAGGTCATTTTCGTCCTCCCTAGGGTTATTCTTGGAAATTTAGGGTTTTGAACCAATCTTATACATCCAATAAGTTCTTTTCAGTCATTGGAGTAACATTTAGGTAACTTTCGTCCTCCTTAAGGTTATTCTAGTCCTTTTAATGTATTTCACCATTCTTGTGCATCCAATAAGCTAGTCCTTTTAATGTCATTATATTAACATTTAGGTCAATAGTTTATGTCACCAATCTTCGTCGTCCCTAGAGTTATAATAGTCCTTTTAGGGTTATTAATCAATCTTGGGTTTGCAATAAATTCGTTTGTATGATTGGAATAATATTTAGGTCATTTTTCTCCTCCGTAGGGTTATTATAGTCAATTTTGGGTTTCTAAACAATCTTGTGCTTCCAATAAATTCGTTTGTTTCATTGAATTAACATTTTGGTCAATTTCGTCCTCCCAAGGGTTATGCTTGTCTATTGTGGGTTTGTAATCAATCTTGTGCTTCCAGTAAGTTTGTTTGTGTTATTCGATTAAAATTTATGTCATTTTCGTCCTCGCTAGGGTTATCCTAGTGTAGTTAGGGTTTAAAGCCAATCTTGTACATCCAATAAGTTTGTTTGTTTCTTTAGATTATCATTTAGTTCATTTTTGTTCTTCAAAGGGTTATTGTAGTCCATTTAGGGTTTTTAACCAATCGTGTACATCAAATATATTCTTTTGTGACATTTGATTAACATTTAAGTCATTTTTGTTCACCCTATGGTTATTCTAGTCGTTTTTGGGTTTTTAACCAATCTTGTGCATCCAATAAGTATGTTTGTTTCATTAGATTAACATTTAGGTCGTTTTTGTCCTCCCTAGGGTTATTCTAGTCCATTTAGGTTTTTTAATCAATCTTGTGCATCCAAGAAGTTCGTATGTGTCATTGGATTAACATTTATGTCCTTTTAGTCCTCCCTTGGGATATTCTAATCCATTTAGGATTTTTAACCAATTTTGTGCGTCCAATAACTTTGTTTGTGTCATTGGATTAAAAATTAGTTCATCTTTCCCTCGTAAGCCTATTTTAGTCCATTTAGGGTTTTTAACCAGTCTTGTGCACTTATTTATTGTGTTTGTGTAATTGCATTAGCAATTAGGTCATTTTTGCCCTCCCTAGAGATATTCTAGTCCATTAAGTGTTTTTAACCAATCTTGAGCATCGAATAAGTTCGTTTGTGTCATTGGATTAACATTTAGATCATTTTGGTTCTCCTTAGGGTTATTCAAGTCCATTTAGGGTTTTTAACCTATCTTGTGCATTTAATAATTGTGTTTGTGTCGTTGAATTAACATTTAGTTCATTTTCGTACTCCCTAGGGTTATTCTAGTCCATTTATGGTTTTTATCCAATCTGGTGTATCCAACAATTGATTTTGTGTCATTGAATTATCAGTAGGTCATTTTAGTCCTCCTTAATGTTAATCTAGTTCATTTAGGGTTTTTAACCAATCTGATGCATCCAATAAGCAATCTTGTATATCCAATAAGTACTTTGTCTCATTGGATTAACATTTTGGTCATTTTCGTCCTCCCATGGGTTATTTTAGTTCTTTTAGGGTTTTTAACCAATCTTGTTCATCCAATATGTTATTTTGTGTAGTTGGATTCGCATTTAGGTTATTTATCGACCTCCCTAGGGTTATTACTGTACATTTTGGGTTTTTAACCCTAAATATTAAATACAATAAATGTTAAAATTGGATTACAAATTTTCTCATGATTTGGTAGTAATAATGAAATATTAGATACAATCATTATGTATAATAAATAATATATTAACGAGCATGTAAGAAAAATATATTTTTAAGATAAATATATAGCAAAAAACAAAAAGGAACCCTAGCTGCCAACTATTGCAGACATCTATCGTCCTCCAATTCCATCGGTCGGATTTTAAGTAATTATTTATCTTATTTTATGATTTTGATTTATCTTTAACTATATATCTTAGTTGCAAAATTAATCGTGAGAATGATAAAATGTAAATTGGTGAAGTTTAGTTCGAGATGTTAATTTATATAATAAATTTGTTTGTGTCATTGTATTAACATTAAAATCATTTTCGTCCTCCCTAGGGTTATTATAGTCCATTTAGGATTTTTAATCAATCTTGTGCATTCAATAACTTCGTTTTAGTCTTGGGATTAACATTTATGCCATTTTTGTCCTCCCTAGGGTAATTCTAGTCCATTTAGGGTTTTTAACCAATCTTTGCATCCAATAAGTTCGTTTGTGTCATTGGATTACAATTTAGGTCATTTTGGTCGTCCATAGGGTTATTCTAGTCGCTTTTGTATTTTTAACCAATCTTGTGTATCCAATAGGTTTGTTTTTGTGATTGGATTAATATTTAGGTCATTTTTGTCCTCCCTAAGGTTATTCTAGTCCATTTAAGGTTTTTAAATAATTTTGTGCATCCAATAAGTTCAGTTATTTCATTAGATTAACATTTTGCTTATTTTTGTCCTCCCTAGGGTTATTCTAGGCCATTAGTATTTTTAACCAATCATGTGCATCCAATAAGTTTGTTTGTGTCATTGGATTCTAATTGTGGTCATTTTCGTCGTTCCACATAGTTATTCATGTACATTTTCGGTTTTTAACTAATCTTGTGCTTCCAATAAGTTTCTTTAGATCATTGGATTAACATTTAGCTCATTTTCGTTATGCCTTGGGTTATTTTAGTCCTTTTAGGGTTTTTAACCATCTTGTGCATCCAATATGTTTGTTTGTTTCATTGGATTAACATTTAGGTTATTTTCGTCCTCCCTAGTGTTATTCTAATCCTTTTAGGGTTTTTAAACAATGATGTGCATCCAATAAGTTTGTTTGTTTCATTGGATTAAAATTTAGTTTATTTTCGTCCTCCGATGGGTTATTCTAGTCCATTTAGGGTCTTTAACTGATCATGTGCTTCCAATAAGTTTGTTTGTGTCATTGGATTAATATTTAGGTCATTTTCGTCCTCCTTAGGCTTATTCTTGGAAATTTAGCATTTTGTACCAATCTTATACATCCAATAAGTTCTTTTGTGTCATTGGAGTAACTTTTAGGTAACTTTCGTCCTCCTCAGGGTTAGTCTAGTCCTTTTAATGTATTTAACCAATCTTGTGCGTCCAATAAGTTCGTTTGTGTCATTGGATTAATATTTAGGTCATTTTTGTCCTGAGTAGGGTTATTCTAGTCCATTTAGGGTTTTTAAAGAATCTTGTGCGTCCAATAAGTTCGTTTGTTTCATTGGATTAACATTTCGGTCATTTTCGTCCTCCCAAGGGTTATTCTAATCCATTTAGGATTTGTAACGAATCTTGTGTTTCCAGTAAGTTTGTTTGTGTCATTGGAATAACATTTAGGTCATTTTCGTAATTGCAAGAGTTATTCTAGCGCAGTTATGGTTTTTAACCAATCTTGAACATCCAATAAGTTTGTTTGTTTCATTGGATTAATATTTAGTTCATTTTTTCCTTCAAAAGGTTATTGTAGTCCATTTATGATTTTTAACCAACTGTGTATTCACCCTAGGGTTATTCTTCATTTTAGGGTTTTTAACCAATCTTGTGCATTCAATAAGTTTGTTTGTGTCATTGGATTAACATTATGTCCTTTTAGTCCTCCATTGGGTTATTCTAGTCCATTTAGGGTTTTTAATCAATCTTGTGAATCCAATAAGTTTGTATGTGTCATTGGATTATTATTATGTCCTTTTAGTCCTCCATTGGGTTATTCTAGTCCTCTCTTGTGCATTCAATAATTGTGTTTGTATCGTTGGATAAACAATTAGGTCATTTACGTCCTTCTTAGGGATATTCTAGTCCATTAAGGGTTTTTTTTACAAAACTTGTGCATCAAACAATTGTTTTTGTGTTATTGGATTATTAGTAGGTCATTTTAGTCCTCCTAAGGGTTATTCTACACCATTTTGGGGTTTTAACCAATCTTGTGTATCGAATAAGTTCGATTGTGTCATTGGATTAACATTTAGGTCATTTTGATTGTCCCTTGGGTTATTCTTGTCAATTTAGGATTTATGACCAATCTTGTGAATCCAATAAGTTAGTTTGTGTGGTTGGATTAATATTTAGGTCATTTTTGTCCTCCCTAGGGTTATTCTAGTGCATTTAGGGGTTTTAGATAATCTTGTGCATCCAATAAGTTTAGTTGTTTCATTGGATTAACATTTTTGTTATTTTTGTCCTCCCTAGGGTTATTCTAGTCCATTTAGGATTTTTAACCAATCATGTTCATCCAATAAGTGTGTTTGTGACATTGGTTTCAAATTTAGGTCATTTTCATACTCCCTAGGGTTATTGTAGTCTTTTTAGAGTTTTTAAACAATGGTTTGCATCCAATAAATTCGTTTGTTTCATTGGATTAAAATTTAGTTTATTTTCGTCCTCTGAAGTGTTATTCTAGTCCATTTATGATATTTAACCAATCATGTGCATACAATAAGTGTGTTTGTGTCATTGGATTAAAATTTAGGTCATTTTCGTCCTCCCTAGGGTTATTCTTGGAAATTAAGGGTTTTAACCAATCTTGTGCTTCCAATAAGTTTGTTTTTGTCAATGGATTAACATTTAGGTCGTTTTCGTCCTCCCTAGAGTTATTCTAGTCTATTTAGGGTTTTTACCCAATCTTATATATCCAATAAGTTCTTTTGTGTCATTTGAGTAACATTTAGGTCATTTTCGTTTTCCCTAGGGTTATTCTAGTCCTTTTAATGTATTTAACCAATCTTGTACCTCCAATAAGTTTGTTTGTGTCATTGGACTAACATTTAGATCATTTTGGTTCTCCTTAGGGTTATTCAAGTCCATTTACGGTTTTTAACTTATCTTGTGAATTCAATAATTTTGTTTGTGTTGTTGGATTAACATTTAGTTCATGTTCGTCCTCCCTAGGGTTATTCTAGTCCATTTAGGGTTATTATCCAATCTTGTGCATCCAACAATTGTTTTTGTGTCATTGGATTATCAGTTGGTCATTTTAGTCCTCCTTAGGGTTAATCTAGTCAATTTAGGGTTTTTGTGTCATTGGATTATCAGTTGTGTCATTGGATTAACATTTATGTCATTTACTTCCCTCCACAAGGTTATTCTATTCTAGTTAGGGTTTTTACCCAATCTTGTATATCCAATAAGATCTTTTGTGTCATTGGATTAAAATTTAGGTCATTTTTGTCCTCCCTAGTGTTAGTCTAGTCCTGTTAGGGTTTTTAACCAATCATGTACATCCAATAAGTACTTTTGTGTCATTGGATTAACATTTAGGTCATTTCCATCCACCCAATGCTTATTTTAGTCCTTTTAGGGGTTTGAACCAGTCTTGTTCATCCAATAAGTTTGTGTGTGTCATTGGATTCACATTTAGGTTATTTATCGTCCTCTCTAGGGTTATTATTGTATATTTAGGGTTTTTAACCAATCTTGTGCTTCCAATAATTGTGTTTGTGTCATTGAATTATCATTTAGGTCATTTTAGTCCTCCTTAGGGTTATTCTAGTCCATTTAGGGGTTTTAACCAATCTTGTGCATCCAATAAGTTCGTTTGTGTGATTGGATTAAAATTTAGGTCATTTTTATCCTCCCTAGAGTTATTCTAGTGCATTTAGGGTTTTCAAATAATCTTGTGCATCCCATAAGTTCGGTTATTTCATTGGATTAATATTTTGGTTATTTTTGTCATCCCTAGGGTTATTCTAGTCCATTTACGGTCTTTAATCAATCTTATGCATTAAATAAGTTGTTTGTGTCATTGGATTAACATTTAGGTCAATTTCTTCCTCCTTAAGGCTATTCTAGTCCAAATAGGGTTTTAAACCTTTCTTATACATCCAATAAGTAGTTTATGTCATTGGAGTAACAATTAAGTCATTTTAGTTCTCCCTAAGATTATTTATTCCATTTAAGGGTTTTAACCAATCTTGTGCATCCAATAAGTTCGTTTGCGTGATTAGATTACTATTTAGTTCATTTTTGTCCTCCCTAAGATTATTCTAGTCCATTTAGGGTTTTTAGCCAATCTTCTGCATCCAATTAATTTGTTTCTATCATTGGATTAACATTTAGGTCACTTTTGTCCTCCATAGGGTTATTATGGTCCATTTAGGGTTTTCAACCAATCTTGTGGATCCAATAATTGTGTTCGTGCCTTCGGATTATCAGTAGGTTATTTTAGTCCGCCTTAGGGTTAATCTAGTCCATCGGATAATTGTGTTTGTGCATCGAATAAGTTTATTTGTGATATTCGATTAACTTTTATGTCATTTGTGTCCTCCTTAGGATTATTCTTGTCCATTTAAGGTTTTTAAACAATCTTGTGCATCCAATAAGTATGTTTTTTTCATTTCTTTAACATTTAGGTCATTTTCGTCCCCTATAGGGTTATTCTAGTCCAGTTAGGGTTTTTAACCAATCTTGTACATCCAATTAGTTCGTTTGTGTGATTGGATTAACTTTTAGGTCATTTTCGTCATCCCTAGGGTTATTCTAGTGCTTTTAGGGTTTTTAAAAAATCTTGTGTATCCAATAAGTTCTTTTGTGTCATTGGATTAACATTTAAGTCATTTTCGTCCTCCATAGGGTATTGTAGTCCTATTAAGGTTATATATTAACCAATCTTGTGCATCCAATAATTGTGTTTGTGTCGTTGCATTATCATTTTGGTCTATTTCATCCTCCCTAGGTTTATTCTAGTCCATTTAGGATTTTTAACCAATCTTGTACATCCAATAAGTTCATTTGTTTCATTGGATTAATATTTAGGTCATTTTCATCCTCCCTAGGGTTATTCTAGTCCTTTTAGGATTTTTAATTAATCTTGTGCATCGGATTAACATTGACGTCATTTTGGTCCTCCCTAGGGTTATTCTAGTCCATTTTGGTTCTTTAATCAATCTTGTACATGCAATAAGTTCGCTTTTGTCATTGGAATAACATTTAGGTCATTTTCATCCTCCCTAGGGGTTATTCTAGTCCATTTAGGGTTTTTAACCAATCTTATACATCCAATAAGTTCGTTTGTGTCATTGGTGTAACATTTAGGTCATTTACGTCATCCCTAGGGTTATTCTTGTGCTTTTAAGGTTTTTAACCAACCTTGTGCATCCAATAAGTTCGTTTGTGTGATTGGATTAATATTTAGGTCATTTTTGTCCTCCCGATGATTATTCTAGTCTATTTATAGTTTATAACCAATCTTGTGCATCCATTAAGTTCATTTGTGTCATTAGATTAACATTTGGGTCATTTCCGTCCTCCTTAGGGTTATTCTAGTCCATTTAGGGTTGTTAACCAATCTTGTCCATCCAATAAGTTCGTTTGTGCCATTGGACTACTATTTAGGTCATTTTCGTCCTCCCTAGTGTTATTATAGTCCATTTAGGGTTTTAACCAATGCTGTGAAACAAGGTATTTACTGCTTGAACAAACATGTTGCGCATTTTGAGAATCCTGCTTTTACTAGAAGGATTTCCCGTTGGCAGATGTTGTTATCAGAATACGATTTGATGTACGCTATACAAAAAGCTATCATAGGAAGTGCCCTAGCAGAGTATTTAGCCCAACAACCTTTAGAAGATTATCAATCAATGCAGTGTGAATTCCCCAATGAGGGTATCATGACTTTATTTGAAGAGACCGAATCATCTGATAAAGAAAAATGGAATTTGGTGTTTGATGGTGCTTCTAATGCATTAGGGCGTGGAATTGGAGCCATTTTGATTTCCCTAGAGAACCAGCTCACTCCATTTACGGCTAGATTGTGTTTTGATTGCACAAGTGATATTGCAGAATATGATGCATGTGTCATGGGCATTAAAGCAGCCTTCGAATTAAAGGTAAAAGTTCTTGACGTATATGGAGACTCATCTTTGGTCATCAATCAAACAGAAGAAGAGTGGGAAACTCGAGATTCCAAATTGATTTTGTATCATACACATATCAAAGAATTTGTAGAAAACTTTGAGCATATCACTTTTCACCATATTCCTCGAGAAGAAAACCAATTGGCTGATGCCCTGACCACATTGTCATCAATGTTCAAAATAAGCGTCGGTTAGGATGTTCCAGTCATAAAAATTCAACCAAAGGATAAGCCAACATATTGCTTATCCATAGAAGGAGGAGCTTTTGTTAAATTCGAGAAATTGATAGAAATACCAGAAAAGAAGGATAAGTACGAGTTGGGATATGTACTTACGAAAGCTGATCAAGAGAACGTTGTAAAAGAAAAACGAGAAAGCAAGCTAGCTCGTTGGGATAATCGGGTACCAAATTCACAAAAGATCCCTATTTGTGACATTCATCAAACCTTTTAAAGAGCTGGAATAATATATTCTGATCAAGTGGCTGTTGTGGAAGAGGATCATGTTGAGGATCATTATCGGGATTTAAATAAAGCTAATCCAAAAGAAGATTTTCCTTTGCCTCACATTGATGTCCTAGTAGATAGCACTGCTCAATATTCTCTTTTCTCCTTCATGGATGGTTTCTCAAGGTATAATCAAATCAAGATGGCTCCCAAAGATATGGAGAAAACTACATTAATCACACAATGGGGGACTTTATGTTATAAAGTGATGCCATTTGGATTGAAGAACGTTGGAGCAACCTATCAAAGAGCAATGGTAACTTTGTTTCTTGACATGATGCATAAGGAAATAGAGGTTTACGTAGACGATATGATTGCAAAATCTCAGACCGAAGAAGACCATGTTGGTAACCTTCAAAAGTTGTTTGTGCGACTAACGAAGTTCAAACTCCATTTAAACCCTACTAAATGCACTTTTGGTGTAAGATCAGACAAGTTACATAGGTTTATCGTTAGTCAGAAAGAGATAGAAGTGGACCCAGATAAAGTAAGAGCAATACAAGAAATGCGCGCTCCACGCACAAAAAAAGAAGTTCATGGCTTTTTAGGTAGATTGAATTACATTGCTAGGTTTATAACGCATCTCACCGCTACATGCGAGGCCATTTTCAAGTTGCTGTGCAAAGACCAAAAGGTTGAATGGAATGAGAATTTTCAAAAAGCTTTCAAAAAGATTAAGCAGTACTTGTCAAAAACTCTAATATTAGTGTCTCCAGTTCCTGGAAAACCACTTATTATGTACTTAGCAGTACTTGACGAGTCAATGGGTTGTGTAATAGGGCAACATGATGAATCTGGTAAGAAAGAACATGCTACTTATTATTTGAGCAAAAAATTCACCAGTTGTGAAACAAGGTATTCACTACTTGAACGAACATGTTGGGCATTAGCATGGGCTTCTCGTTAGTTGAGGCAATACATGTTATGTCATACAACTTGGTTGGTGTCTAAAATGGACCCAGTTAAATACATCTTTGAGAAACATGCTCTTACTAGAAGGATTGCAGATGTTGTTATCAGAATACGATTTGGTATACGTTACACAAAAAGCTATCAAAGGAAGCGCCCTAGCAGAGTATTTAGCCCAACAACATGTAGAAGATTATCAATCAACACAATGTGAATTCCCCGATGAAGGTATCATGACTTTTTTTGAAGAGAACGAATCATCTGATAAAGAAAAATGGACTTTGGTGTTTGATGGTGCTTCTAATGCATTGGGGTATGGAATTGGAGCCATTTTGATTTCCCCAAAGAACTAGTTCACTCCATTTACGGCTAGATTGTATTTTGATTGCACAAACAATATTGTAGAATATGAGGCATGTATCATGGGATTAAAGCATCCATTGAATCAAAGGTAAAAGTTCTTGAGGTATATGGAGACTCATCTTTGGTCATCCATCAAACAAAAGAAGAGTGGGAAACTTGAGATTCTAAATTGATTTTGTATCATACACATATCAAATAAATGGTAGAAAACTTTGAGCATATCACTTTTCACCATATTCCTCGAGAAGAAAACCAATTGGTTGATGCCTTGGCCATATTGTCATCAATGTTCAAAATAAGCGTCGGTCAAAATGTGCCGGTCATAAAAATTCAACAAAAGGGTAAGCCAGCATATTGCTTATCGATAGAAGAAGAGTCTGATGGCAAGCTATGGTTTTATAATATCAAATTATATGTTATGAATAAAGAATATCCATTGGGTATTTCAGAGAACGACAAGAGGGTTTTAAGGAGGCTCTTAATGAACTTCTTCTTAAATGGTGATGTGCTGTATAAGAGAAATCATAATATGATTCTCCTTAGATGTATGGATCAAGTGGAAGCAGAAAAAATCATTTAAGAGGTTCACGAAGGTTCTTTAGGAACTCATGCAAATAGGCACACAATGGCAAGAAAAATCTTAAGGGCTGACTATTATTGGTTGACTATGGAATCTGATTGCTTTAGTTACGTAAAGAAATGTCATAAATGTCAAATCTATGCTGATAAAGTACATGTACCACCCACCTCTTTGAATGTTTTAACATCACCATGGCCGTTTTAAATGTGGGGAATGGATGTTATTGGAGTCATCGAGCATAAAGCTTCCAATGGTCACCGATTTATTCTGATAGCTATTGATTATTTCACAAAATGGGTTGAAGCCGCTTCTTATGCCAATATGACGAGAAGTGTGGTTGTCAAATTCATCAAAAGAGAATTAATTTTTCGATATGACTATCCAAATAAGATAATCACTAACAATGCGACCAATCTGAATAATAAAATGATGAAGGAGTTGTGGGATAGTTTCAAAATTCAGCACCATAATTCTTCGTCATATCGTCCAAAAAGGAATGGGGCTGTAGAAGCAGCAAATAAGAATATAAAGAAGATCATACAACAGATGGTGGAGACATATAAGGATTGGCATGAAATGCTTCCCTTTCCATTACATGGCTATAGAACCTCTATTCATACCTCAACAGGGGCAACTCCTTTCTCATTGGTGTATGGAATGGAAGCAGTACTTTCCATTGAAGTTGAAATTCCCTCGATCAGAGTTTTGATTGAAACAAAACTAGAAGAGGCTGAGTGGGTTCAATCACAATTTGACCAATTAAATCTCATAGAAGAAAAAAGAATGATAGCTCTATATCACGGCCAAATATATCAAAAAAAGACTTAGAAAGACATACGAGAAAAAAGTTCATCCTCGAGAGTTTCAAGAAGGGGACTTGTCGTTAAAGAAAATATTGCCCATAAAAAAAGATTCTCGTGGAAAATAGACCCCGAATTACGAATGATCATATGTTGTGAAAAAAGCTTTTTCTGGAGGAGCTCTAATACTCACAGAAATGGATGGAGATGACCTTCCACTTCCAGTAAATTCAGATCTACGCATCAGTAACCAATCCGAAGACAATCATTTTTGTTTCTATAGATCTACGAATCGGTAACCAATCCGAAGACGATCATTTTAAATTCCTATTGATGTACACAACGGTAACCAATTCGAAGACGATCACCTTCATTCTGTTGATCTAGGAATCGGTAACCAATTCGAAGACGATCATTTTTATTTCTGTCGATCTACACATATGTAACCAATCCGAAGATGATCATTTTTATTTTTGTCGATCTACGCATAAATAATTAACCCAAATACGATCATTTTGCACATCTCAAAAATATTTTCATCTTTCGCACTTTAACATTTCAAGGGCACTTTGACACATGCATTTGCTATTGGACAAAATTTAGGTCCTTATATTTACTTATCTTTTCCCTGATAACATGAAAATGAATACCATTATTATTCATATTTTCATATTTTTCAAATAAAATATTATTAAATATGGGCAGCTTTAGTACCCCAATTTTGTCTAGTTTGTTAAAAATAAATCAAAAAGGAAATATATATTAAAAAAAGAAATAAAAATAATTACAATAAATAAATTCATTATTTCTCATGAATTTACAATGCTAAATCTAATTATAATTTTAAAATCAAATCAAATTATAAATTAAAAATAAAGCCAAATTAAAGTACAATAAAATTTAAACCAAACCAAATTAAGTCAGCCTGTTTTGGCTTTGTTTTGTTGTTGTCTTTATTGTTGCCTTTCTGTTTCTGATGCAATATCATGGTTGAGTCACTAGCCTTTGCTTTGTAACTAATTAGAGAAACAGAAAAACGTAATTTTTAAGTCAGTCTTTGTACACATTATAAAGAGAAAAGAGACAAATTTTGAGTTTAAAAAAAGAAACTAAAGGACAAATTAAAGCTCAACAAATGAACAGATCAAAACAAATAAGCTAAAGCCATGAATACATCATATGTGTAGAAAAAACATAGATGATGAGCAAAAGAAAATACGCATCAAACAAGGTATTGGAAAGATCAAACTCAAACAGAGGCACAAACAAAGAAAGCAACAAGACAAGTTAAAAAAACTCTATAAATAGAGTCTCGTTTTTTTTTTTTCTCAGTAATTAAATAATCAAATTAAAAGAAAAAATATATAAAAAAGTTATCTAAAATTAAGTTAAGAGATAATTGAAATAATTATCCCTAAATTATATTTTAATTCAACTTTATTATAATATTTTTATATATTTAAAAAACTAATGTAAACTAATATAGTTAAATTATTAAAAAAATTTACAAATTGTTTGTTATTTATTGGGATTACACTATTTTTTAGTAGCTACATGCGTAGATTGAAATAATAATTTTTCAAATTTTATCTTTAAAGAAAAAAAAATTATTTATATTTTATGACTAGATTTTAAAGGGATTGAATTTGATTTTTATATAATAATTTAAAAAACAAAGTGCAAAACTAATATATCGTCCCAACTATCTTCGCACTTTAAGTTAATTACATATTATCATCATCACTCTAAAATAATATTAAGAATTAAATAAAAGAAAATACATTTGGGAGACTATACAAAAACCCAAAAAAAAATAATCCTCAAACATATACAGAGTATTGATTCATTAAAATATGACTAAAAACTCTTAAAGATAAAATTATGGTGAAGAAAAAAAGAGTGCATTATATACAAAAAGTCATTAACAAAATCAATATTTAGGAAACCAAATTTGTTTTCATTGAAAACATCAATATTAGAAGAAAAAATATTCCACCAATAATATTAACACGTGAAGTCCCAATTTAGCAATCTTCTTCGCACGATGATTCCCTTCTCTAAAAATATAAGATATAGAAAAATTTATTATTTTAACCATCATATAACAATTAAACCATCTATTTTTAATGGAGCAAGGAACGAGTCTATTTATCATAAAAGTCAAATTTATCAATTGTGAATCAAAGTCAATCCATAAAAATCTTCACCCATTCTTATGAGTTATTTTGATGGCAAACATAACTCTAGTAAGTTCAACATATGTAGTGCAATTCTAATCCTTGAATTCAAAGCAAAACAGCTCAAGTTAAAGAATATATATATATACCAACGAACGTCCTGGATCAAAGGGTCACCTATAATAGGCTAAGCAAGATAAAAGGTAAGAAATTCTTTTTTCAGTTCTTGTTCAAAGGTTTGCATATGATATATGGCGTTACAGAATTTAATAAAACAAAACCAAACCCATAAACCCTGAGAATTAAATGTAGGTAAATCGTCAAAGAAAATATCTAAATTGGTTGTTTTGATAAACACAAATTGAAACACAACAAAGAAAAAACAAAAGTTCATATTAAATTTAAAACACTTTCTGATGCACAAGATCAGCAATTAGCTGCAAGTGCAGAGCATACTTATTGTGCATAACATAAATATGGATTTGATGAAAATAAAGGCGGAATATAATTAATACATAGTAAACAAATACTTACAATGAGAACTTGATTTTTGAAAATGGAAAAGAAAATACAAGATTTAAAATGGGAAATGAAAAGAACTAGACAAGAACTAGGGTCCTTTTGTAAACAATTTGAAATACCCACAACCAATATTTCAAAAAATTGTGAAGGATCTTGTTCGAAACCTTATAGAAAACCTCACAAAAAGTCTTTTACCAAATCAGGAAGATTAGAATTTTACAAAAAATCTAGACCCCAAAATTCTTACAATCAAAGAAAACCCAATTTCTATAAGAAAAAACCTTTTCAAAAGAAGTTTGAACCTCAAACTTCAAAACAAATAACTTGCTATAAGTGTGGCCAAACAGGACACATTTCAAGATATTGCAAGAGAAACAAAAAACTCCATGAATTAAAAATCGATGAAGAAATAATTCAAAAAATAGAGGCAATACTTTTAGAAACCTCTGAAGAAGAAACAGTAACGGACTCTGAAGTAGATTCATCAGAAAATGATAAACCTTTACAGTTTGACGAACTAGGAACCTCCGACTCTCTTGGCGATTCAGAGGCAGGTACAAAATCCATTAATGTTTTAACAAAAGATTAAGAACTAATCCTTGATATTATAAAACAGGTCGAAGATACAAAACTTCAAAAAGAAATAATAGGAAAACTGTTAAATACTTTTGAATCAAAACAAAGTCAACCTTCTACTTCCTCATCAAAACTACTTCCTAAGACCACTTATGACCTAACAAATATCTTAGGGAAAAGAACAAAGACACAAGCTCATGTCACAATTCAATCCCTTCATAAAGAGATTAAAACCGTTAAACAAGAGTTAAAAACTCTTAAACAAAAGCAAGAAATTGATTCAAACATTCTTCAAAACCTTCTTTCCCAGGTACAAAATCAAACCTCTTCTGACCAAGAACAGGATGAAGAAGAAAAAGAAAATGAAGAATATTCTAAAATTTAAAATTTAGAAGAAATCCCAGAGGATTTCTTGTTCGTTTTAAGAACTATAACAACAAGAAAATACTTAATCAAAATTAATTTAGTCTTTCTGAAGATTTCAAATTTGAAACAATTGCACTCTTTGATACTGGAGCAGATTTAAACTGCTTAAAAAGTAGCATTGTACCAAATAGATTTTTACAAAAATCTAATGAAAAACTTGTTGCGGCTAATAACTCCAACATGATTATAAAAAATAAAACTGAAGCTTCCATTAAAAATGGTAATGTTTCAATCAAAACTCCTTTTGTTTTATTAGAAAATATTACTCATACTGTCATTTTAGGGACTCCTTTCATTAACATGATAACTCCCTACTCAGTCAATTACGACAGCATTTCTTGCAAAACAAAAGAAGCCAAAATCATTTTTCCTTTTATTGAAAAACCCAGGACAAAAAATTTAAATCTTTTGAAAGCTTGTTTTGTTTACAAATCTGAATTAAATTGTTTGTTTCAAGGAAAAGAAAAACATTTATATTTCTTAAAACAAGATGTTTCTTTTCTAAAAACGGAACAACAATTACAAAATAATTTCGTAAAACAGAAAATTTCAGATCTTCAAAAGAGAATTGAAAATGAAATATGTTCAGATTTACCCAATGCCTTTTGGAATAGAAAACAACACATGGTAGATCTACCATATGGGAATGGTTTTTCCGACAAACAAATCCCAACTAAGGATAGACCTATTCAAATGAATTATGAACTTGAAACTCATTGCAAAGCAGAAATTGAAGACCTAGAACAAAAAGGTCTAATTACAAAATCGAGGTCGCCTTGGAGTTGTGCAGCCTTTTTTGTGAATAAAAATTCTGAAATAGAAAGAGGTACACCAAGGTTGGTCATAAATTACAAACCTTTAAACAAAGCTTTAAATGGATTCGTTACCCGATTCCAAACAAAAAAGATCTCTTACAAAAACTACACTCTTCTTCTGTGTTTTCAAAATTTGACATGAAATCAGGATTTTGGCAAATACAAATTGATCCAAAAGATCGTTATAAAACAGCTTTTACAATCCCTTTTGGTCAATATGAGTGGACAGTAATGCCTTTTGGATTGAAGAATGCTCCTTCAGAATTCCAAAGAATTATGAATGAAATTTTTAATCCATACTCAAAATTCGGTATTGTCTACATTGATGATGTGTTGATATTTTCAGAAACTATTGAACAACATTTCAAACATCTTAAAATATTTTTTATGATTACTACGAAAAACGGAATGGTTGTTTCAAAATCCAAAATCTCACTTTTCCAAACAAAAATCCGTTTCCTAGGACATTACATCTCTCGAGGCACTATTATACCCATTGAGAGATCCCTATCCTTTGCAGATAAATTTCCTGATAAAATCCTTGACAAAACACAATTGCAAAGGTTTTTAGGATCTTTGAATTATGTATTAGATTTTTGTCCTAACATCAATAGGATAGCAAAACCACTCCACGATAGACTAAAGAAAAACCCTGTCGCCTGGACTGAAGAACACACAAAAGTAGTCCAAATGATCAAAAAACAAGTAAAAGAGATACCTTGTTTGCATCTAGCTGACCCTTCAGCCCAAAAAATTGTTGAGACAGATGCATCGGACATAGGTTACAGGGGTATCCTTAAACAGATAACAAATAACAAAGAATGTATTGTACAGTTTACTTCTGCACATTGGAATGATTGCCAAAAGAATTACTCTACCATTAAAAAAGAAATTCTTTCAATTGTCATGTGCATTACAAAATTTCAAAGTGATTTACTCAATCAAAAACTTTTACTTCGAATTGATTGCAAATCTGCAAATGAAGTTTTACAAAAAGATGTTCAAAACATTGCATCAAAACAAATTTATGCCAGATGGCAAGCAATTCTTAGCATTTTTGATTTTGAAATTGAATTTATAAAAGGAGAACAAAACTCAATTCCAGATTTTCTAACCAGAGAATTTCTCCAAAATAGGACTTGAGTGATGCCCAGAAAATCAAAAAGAATAGAGGTCCAAAAGGACCAACCTCAAGAAACCCCAAAACCTATCTCATCTACAAAACCAATCCGGGCTTGGAAAGAAGCTGTAGAGGAGAATGACGAGCAAAACAAAATTCAAAAATGGCTTGCCAGCCAAGCATTAGTTGGTCCTGAAAATTTCCAGGAAATAAAGGACTCAATTGAGGAAAACCTTCAACTTCAAAAAATTGCAAAACTTCACAAACTCCAACAGGAGATTGAATCCCTCCAAATTCAATTACCTTCGTTTAAGGGGCAGGAGAGAGGAGAATCTTCTCAAAAAATTATTTCAAAACCTTTACAGGAGGAACCATCCTGTAAAATAATTTCAAAAATCTCCCATGGAGAAACCTCAAAAATTATTTTAAATGATTCTGACAATATTTTGTTCAAACAAAAATCAGAATATTTTGTCAAAACAGATTACCAAAAAATTTGGACAATTGAGGATCATTTCTATAATAAAAATCCTCAATCCGTCATCTCAAAGATTTTCCCAGAAGGCTGGTTTTTCAAACCATATGATTTATTAAAATCCCAGCCTTACTATGAAGCTATTCTTGAATGTACATGATCTGTAACAATTCAAGACAACCCAAAAGAAGGCCCAGTAGCCTATTCAACCGCAAAAATCCACAAAATAATCCCACCTTCAGAATGGGGACCAAACCTACACACACTAAAACAGTTCCCACTGGACTTCAAAAATACAATAAACCATTGTAGGACTTTTAATTACTGGGATTATCAGCAAGCCTGGTATAACACCTTTCTCATTCAAAACCAAAAATTTAGCCATACTTGGCTATTTTTCTTTAACCTTACTATGGAACCTTCGAAAATTCCTCAATGGTTTGCTCATTGGTGGAAATTCTTTGGCTCCATCCCAGATATTTTAAAACCGGAAGTCCAAGAAAGCTTCCAATTATACAAAACAAATTACAAACCAACAGACAGAGAACGCATTTTTCACCCTCTAATGTTATACTCTACAAAATTCTTTCTACCATGGGTATTAGCATGGTATTTTGACATCAACCAAAAAGAAACCCAAACAATCTTGGTCAGAAAATTCAAAGTCAGATGGTGGACAAAATTTTCTATTCCTCAAAGTATCAAAAAACAAGCTGTATCCACGTGGCTCCAAAAGCAAGGAATGAGGAAACCAGACCCAATGGTAACTACATTCTTGGCCCAAAAATCTTTTGCCCAAACACAGCTTGCAGCAGCAAAGACAGAAGAAGAATATTTTGAAATCATGGCCCAACTTCTCAAAAGTAAGGCCCAATCATCAAAACATTCTTCAGATAGTGTTTCAGAAGACACTATTAATATGGATTATGAAAATGAAGACGATTGTTTTTGGCATCATATCCATAAAATAAATGGTCCGCCTTTATTTGAAAAGAAAAAAAAAAACTTGTATATCATGTAATGGGCATAGCCCAAATCTCGTAAAAATGGTCTAGGATATCATTTACAGGCCTGGCCCGATTCCAGACTAAAAAAAAAACAAACGTATTTTGAAAATCAATCAGAAAACGAATATTCTCTGAAAAGCAAAACGCAAAAGCAAAAGATAATGGACACTTGTCTGCCATCTGCCCCAACAGACAAAACATGGCACCAAAAGTGGAAAGAATCTCATCATTTCCTCCATCTCATGATGCTTCACAAGCGGAATCCTTTCTCTATATAAGGAAGGCTCCTCTTCAAGCTCAAGGCAGAGTGAAATACAGCAAGCAAATATCTGTTAGAAATCTTAAGAGTTTCCTAAGTGTCTCCTACATTTTCGTAATCTTGTATTTTCTTTTCCATTTTCAAAAATCAAGTTCTCATTGTAAGTATTTGTTTACTATGTATTAATTATATTCCGCCTTTATTTGCATCAAATCCATATTTATGTTATGCACAATAAGTATGCTCTGCACTTGCAGCTAATTGCTGATCTTGTGCATCAGAAAGTGTTTTAAATTTAATATGAACTTTTGTTTTTTCTTTGTTGTGTTTCAATTTGTGTTTATCAAAACAACCAATTTAGATATTTTCTTTGACGATTTACCTACATTTAATTCTCAGGGTTTATGGGTTTGGTTTTGTTTTATTAAATTCTGTAACGCCATATATCATATGCAAACCTTTGAACAAGAACTGAAAAAACATTTTCTTACCTTTTATCTTGCTTAGCCTATTATAGGTGACCCTTTGATCCAGGACGTTCGTTGGTATCAGACTTGGGGGGGAATAGGTGACACAAAAACGATTATAAATATTTAAAATTTTGAAAGTTTATCTTGAAGAATAATAGTTTCTGGGTTGTAAGTCCCGTATTTAAGCCGACGAACAGGCGTTTAAGGGCAGTGAATTCTTGAAAGTTTCTTCAAAATAAAAAGACAAAATTTTAAAGATGGATAATCTCTTTTGTAGAACTTCTTCTTACTCATCTACTTCTACCCAAAACTTCCCAGAACGAAGGGAACCTATCAATAGTGAAGAAATTACTATTGAAGACTTCCAAAAATCCATAAACAATTGGCAAATTCCAAAAATCAAAAAAGATGAGGTCTACGTATCTAGTCTTTTCAAAAATCTTTTAAAAACCGATTATGTTATCAAAACAGAAGAACGTGATGTTACCCTTTCTGATCCCTTTGAAACAATAAATCTTCTTTCTTCAAAAACTCTCAAAAAACACAAGGACAAGAAATATAATTTCATACATATAGGTCTTGTTCAAGTTGGCATAAAACCTCTAACACGAGAAGGATTAAACAATTCAATCCTATGCGTCCTACGGGATGCAAGGTTCTTAAACTTCCAAGATTCAATTATAAGCACAGTCGAATCTAGTCTATGTCAAGGACCGATTTGGTTTGGATGTTATCCAAATTTTTCTTTGTCTTTAAAAGATCCAAACATTACAAAATCTCTCAAACTGCAAATAAAAACTCATAATTACAAAATGATAGAAGGATCTATTCCTGTAGCTATTATTTACAGAATTCATTACAAAGCAATGTTTTCAGCCTTTACGGCAACAAAACATTTTGAAAACAAAAGAGGCGAAACACTATTTTTACAAACAGATTTGACTAAGGCAAACACTGTTATTCCAAAAACCATCCTCTGGAAAGATATTGATCTTCCTGAAGAATGGATTCTGGAAGGAGCTGTTAAACCACAGTCTCTCCAACAGTCAAAACCAAACAACAATCTCAAAGAAGTCATAAAATATAACGATGGTAGGGTAAAATTAAGTTTTTCAAGAACCCTTAGTTTTTCAAGAACTTCTAGTGCCAGATATTCTGATGCTAGTTCCTCCAGACCATCTCCAGTCATACAATTGCCTCAAAAATTAGAAAACTTTACAAAACCACGTTTCTCATGTTCTAACATTCCAAGTGCTTCTTTTCAAAACGTTGATTACACCACAAATATACCGCATCAAATTTACACGGCACCTCAAAACACTAATGAAGAGCAACATAACATTTCTCCACCAACTTCACCTTCTTTCTCTGCTATAACTGAAAATGTTGTCAATGAACTTAATGTTATAGAAAAAGAATTTGAAGTTAATAAAACTATTCTCCATAATGATTTTTATGCTTCCAAAAATAAAGAAAAAAGAACTTGGTTCTTCAAAAACTTTCTAAAACAAAGGCATGACATCCAGAATGAGTTTTACAAGTTCATTTTACAAAACAAATCTCATATTCTGTTTTTTGAATGGTTTGAAAGTTATGCTGAACAAAACCAAATTTCTTACCCCTTCACCCAAAACCTAGGTTCTGTTAATCCCATAACAACTAGAAACAAAACTCCAGAATGGGATTTAGCAACCGGACAAAAGATCCAGTCTGAACACCCACCTTTAAGACAAATCATAATAAAACACACAGAAAAGCCAGTAGATGCTGCCCCCTTCAAAATCCCAAGTGATAGTTCTGAAAAAGATATTCGAAATATCCTTCAACAAAATAATTTTACAAATGTCCATCTTAGTACAATAGCAAAACAATTAACAAAGATAGAAGAAAACCAACAAAATCCCACTATCTCCCCAATTGAGACAACTGATCCAAAATTAAAAAACCCAGTTTTTAAACCATTTCAAATCTCAAAAACAAGCCAAAAACTATTTAGGGAAGGCAGATCAGAGTTCACCCAAGCCTTACATGAACAACTCAGTAGGATAGAACATTCCTCTACCTCCACACCAATGGTAGCTAAAGATACCTTTGACAAAACAGTCACAACTTTAGACCAAGTTTCTGAAACCGAACAAGAAACACAAAACTTGTGCAAACTTCAGTGGCAAAAGGACCAACCTTTAGCCATGGTCACAACACCTGACTTAGGTATTGAAAATAGACCTAATGTCCTCTCTCAATCCAAATACAATGCCAACACTGTCTACGAATGGAACATAGATGGTATGTCAGAATATAACATCTTAGGTCTCCTCCAACAAATGACGATGGCATCAAATGCTTATAAAACCCAGGCCAACACACCTGACAAAGCCATAGCTATACTCCTAATAGCAGGGTTCTCAGGCCAACTCAAAGGATGGTGGGATTACCATCTCACACCCCAACAACACTTAGAAATCTTAAACGCAATCCAAACCACAGAGGAAGGTATTCCCATCCTCGACGAATTAGGAAACCCAATACCTGATGCAATTGCAACACTTATACACACAATTAGCTTGCACTTCATAGGTGATCCATCACATTTAAAAGACAAAAATGCTGAACTCCTATCCAACCTTAGATGTAAAAAACTTTATGAATTCCAATATTACAAAAACACTTTCCTAACCAGAGTTATGCTAAGAGAAGACTCAAATCAACCATTCTGGAAAGAGAAATTCCTTGCAGGAATCCCAACCCTTTTAGGAGAAAAGGTTAGAAACAAAATCAAAGAAGTTTATGGGGTAAACCAAATCCCATATAAACATTTAACTTATGGTGAGTTGGTTAGTTTCACTCAAAAGGAAGGTTTGAAAATCTGTCAAGATTTAAAACTCCAAAAACATTTAAAATGGGAAATGAAAAGAACTAGACAAGAACTAGGGTCCTTTTGTAAACAATTTGAAATACTCACAACCAATATTTCAAAAAATTGTGAAGGATCTTGTTCGAAACCTTATAGAAAACCTCACAAAAAGTCTTTTACCAAATCAGGAAGATTAGAATTTTACAAAAAATCTAGACCCCAAAATTCTTACAATCAAAGAAAACCCAATTTCTATAAGAAAAAACCTTTTCAAAAGAAGTTTGAACCTCAAACTTCAAAACAAATAACTTGCTATAAGTGTGGCCAAACAGGACACATTTCAAGATATTGCAAGAGAAATAAAAAACTCCATGAATTAAAAATCGATGAAGAAATAATTCAAAAAATAGAGGCAATACTTTTAGAAACCTCTAAAGACGAAACAGTAACGGACTCTGAAGTAGATTCATCAGAAAATGATAAACCTTTACAGTTTGACGAACTAGGAACCTCCGACTCTCTTGGCGATTCAGAGGCAGGTACAAAATCCATTAATGTTTTAACAAAAGATCAAGAAATAATCCTTGATATTATAAAACAGGTCGAAGATACAAAACTTCAAAAAGAAATAATAGGAAAACTGTTAAATACTTTTGAATCAAAACAAAGTCAACCTTCTACTTCCTCATCAAAACTACTTCCTAAGACCACTTATGACCTAACAAATATCTTAGGCAAAAAAGAACAAAGACACAAGCTCATGTCACAATTCAATCCCTTCATGAACAGATTAAAACCGTTAAACAAGAGTTAAAAACTCTTAAACAAAAGCAAGAAATTGATTCAAACATTCTTCAAAACCTTCTTTCCCAGGTACAAAATCAAACCTCTTCTGACCAAGAACAGGATGAAGAAGAAAAAGAAAATGAAGAATATTCTAAAATTGAAAATTTAGAAGAAATCCCAGAGGATTTCTTGTTCGTTTTAAGAACTATAACAACAAGAAAATACTTAATCAAAATTAATTTAGTCTTTTCTGAAGATTTCAAATTTGAAACAATTGCACTCTTTGATACTGGAGCAGATTTAAACTGCTTAAAAAGTAGCATTGTACCAAATAGATTTTTACAAAAATCTAATGAAAAACTTGTTGCGGCTAATAACTCCAACATGATTACAAAAAATAAAATTGAAGCTTCCATTAAAAATGGTAATGTTTCAATCAAAACTCCTTTTGTTTTATTAGAAAATATTACTCATACTGTCATTTTAGGGACTCCTTTCATTAACATGATAACTCCCTACTCAGTCAATTACGACAGCATTTCTTGCAAAACAAAAGAAGCCAAAATCATTTTTCCTTTTATTGAAAAACCCAGGACAAAAAATTTAAATCTTTTGAAAGCTTGTTCTGTTTACAAATCTGAATTATATTGTTTGATTCAAGGAAAAGAAAAACATTTATATTTCTTAAAACAAGATGTTTCTTTTCTAAAACCGGAACAACAATTACAAAATAATTTCGTAAAATAGAAAATTTCAGATCTTCAAAAGAGAATTGAAAATGAAATCTGTTCAGATTTACCCAATGCCTTTTGGAATAGAAAAAAACACATGGTAGATCTACCATATGAGAATGGTTTTTCCGACAAACAAATCCCAACTAAGGCTAGACCTATTCAAATGAATTATGAACTTGAAACTCAATGCAAAGCAGAAATACAAGACCTAGAACAAAAAGGTCTAATTACAAAATCGATGTCGCCTTGGAGTTGTGCAGCCTTTTTTGTGAATACAAATTCTGAAATATAAAGAAATACACCAAGGTTGGTCATAAATTACAAACCTTTAAACAAAGCTTTAAATGGATTCGTTACCCGATTCCAAACAAAAAAGATCTCTTACAAAAACTACACTCTTCTTCCGTGTTTTCAAAATTTGACATGAAATCAGGATTTTGGCAAATACAAATTGATTCAAAAGATCGTTATAAAACAACTTTTACAGTCCCTTTTGGTCAATATGAGTGGACAGTAATGCCTTTTGGATTGAAGAATGCTCCTTCAGAATTCCAAAGAATTATGAATGAAATTTTTAATCCATACTCAAAATTCTGTATTGTCTACATTGATGATGTGTTGATATTTTCAGAAACTATTGAACAACATTTCAAACATCTTAAAACATTTTTTATGATTACAAAGAAAAACGGAAAGGTTGTTTCAAAATCCAAAATCTCACTTTTCCAAACAAAAATCCGTTTCCTAGGACATTACATCTCTCGGGGCACTATTACACCCATTGAGAGATCCCTATCCTTTGCAGATAAATTTCCTGATAAAATCCTTGACAAAACACAATTACAAAGGTTTTTAGGATCTTTGAATTATGTATTAGATTTTTGTCCTAACATCAATAGGATAACAAAACCACTCCACGATAGACTAAAGAAAAACCCTGTCGCCTGGACTGAAGAACACACAAAAGTAGTCCAAATGATCAAAAAACAAGTAAAAGAGATACCTTGTTTGCATCTAGCTGACCCTTTAGCCCAAAAAATTGTTGAGACAGATGCATCAGACATAGGTTACGGGGGTATCCTTAAACAGATAACAAATAACAAAGAATGTATTGTACAGTTTACTTCTGCACATTGGAATGATTGCCAAAAGAATTACTCTACCATTAAAAAAGAAATTCTTTCAATTGTCATGTGCATTACAAAATTTCAAAGTGATTTACTCAATCAAATATTTTTACTTCGAATTGATTGCAAATCTGCAAAAGAAGTTTTACAAAAAGATGTTCAAAACATTGCATCAAAACAAATTTTTGCCAAATGGCAAGCAATTCTTAGCATTTTTTATTTTGAAATTGAATTTATAAAAGGAGAACAAAACTCAATTCCAGATTTTCTAACCAGAGAATTTCTCCAAAACAGGACTTGAGTGATGCCCAGAAAATCAAAAAGAATAGAGGTCCAAAAGGACCAACCTCAAGAAACCCCAAAACCTATCTCATCTGCAAAACCAATCCGGTCTTGGAAAGAAGCTGTAGAGGAGAATGACGAGCAAAACAAAATTCAAAAATGGCTTGCCAGCCAAGCATTAGTTGGTCCTGAAAATTTCCAGGAAATAAAGGACTCAATTGATGACAACCTTCAACTTCAAAAAATTTCAAAACTTCACAAACTCCAACAGGAGATTGAATCCCTCCAAATTCAATTACCTTCGTTTAAGGGGCAGGAGAGAGGAGAATCTTCTCAAAAAATTATTTCAAAACCTTTAAAGGAGGAACCATCCTGTAAAATAATTTCAAAAATCTCCCATGGAGAAACCTCAAAAATTATTTTAAATGATTTTGACAATATTTTGTTCAAACAAAAATCAGAATATTTTGTCAAAACAGATTACCAAAACATTTGGACAATTGAGGATCATTTCTATAATAAAAATCCTCAATCCGTCATCTCAAAGATTTTCCCAGAAGGCTGGTTTTTCAAACCATATGATTTATTAAAATCCTAGCCTTACTATAAAGCTATTCTTTAATGTACAGGATCTGTAACAATTCAAGACAACCCAAAAGAAGGCACATTAGCCTATTCAACCGCAAAAATCCACAAAATAATCCCACCTTCAGAATGGGGACCAAACCTACACACACTAAAACAGTTCCCACTGGACTTCAAAAATACAATAAACCATTATAGGACTTTTAATTACTGGGATTATCAGCAAGCCTGGTATAACACCTTTCTCATTCAAAACCAAAAATTTAGCCATACTTGGCTATTTTTCTTTAACCTTACTATGGAACCTTCGAAAATTCCTCAATGGTTTGCTCATTGGTGGAAATTCTTTGGCTCCATCCCAGATATTTTAAAACCAGAAGTCCAAGAAAGCTTCCAATTATACAAAACAAATTACAAACCAACAGACAGAGAACGCATTTTTCACCCTCTAATGCTATTCTCTACAAAATTCTTTCTACCATGGGTATTAGCATGGTATTTTGACATCAACCAAAAAGAAACCCAAACAATCTTGGTCAGAAAATTCAAAGTCAGATGGTGGACAAAATTTTCTATTCCTCAAAGTATCAAAAAACAAGTTATATCCACGTGGCTCCAAAAGCAAGGAATGAGGAAACCAGACCCAATGGTAACTACATTTTTGGCCCAAAAATCTTTTGCCCAAACACAGCTTGCAGCAGCAAAGACAGAAGAAGAATATTTTGAAATCATGGCCCAACTCCTCAAAAGTAAGGCCCAATCATCAAAACATTCTTCAGATAGTGTTTCAGAAGACACTATTAATATGGATTTTGAAAATGAAGACGATTGTTTTGGCATCATATCCATAAAATAAATGGTCCGCCTTTATTTGAAAAGAAAAAAAAAACTTGTATATCATGTAATGGGCATAGCCCAAATCTCGTAAAAATGGTCTAGGATATCATTTACGGGCCTGGCCCGATTCCAGACTAAAAAAAAAACATATTTTGAAAATCAATCAGAAAACGAATATTCTCTGAAAAGCAAAACGCAAAAGCAAAAGATAATGGACACTTGTCTGCCATCTGCACCAACAGACAAAACATGGCACCGAAAGTGGAAAGAATCTCATCATTTCCTCCACCTCATGATGCTTCACAAGCGGAATCCTTTCTCTATATAAGGAAGGCTCCTCTTCAAGCTCAAGGCAGAGTGAAATACAGCAAGCAAATATCTGTTAGAAATCTTAAGAGTTTCCTAAGTGTCTCCTACATTTTCGTAATCTTGTATTTTCTTTTCCGATTTTCAAAAATCAAGTTCTCATTGTAAGTATTTGTTTACTATGTATTAATTATATTCCGCCTTTATTTGCATCAAATCCATATTTATGTTATGCACAATAAGTATGCTCTGCACTTGCAGCTAATTGTTGATCTTGTGCATCAGAAAGTGTTTTAAATTTAGTATGAACTTTTGTTTTTTCTTTGTTGTGTTTCAATTTGTGTTTATCAAAACAACCAATTTAGATATTTTCTTTGACGATTTACCTACATTTAACTTAGACCCTAGATAATCGATAATCAAAATATAAAGTGACTAAGTTAAGGATCAATTGCTTAAGGTTTATTTAATATTTGAAGCCATAATGATAAGTCAAATGATCAATTAATGGTATTGATGATTTAGGAGTTAGGTGATAGGTTAATAAATTAGTAGCATGCTAGGAAGGTTAATTGTTAAACATTGTTGATAATGTTCACTTACATTGATGATAAACGTTAATCTAGCATAATACACCTAGTCATGGACAAGGTGTTGTTGGATAGTGATTATTGATGATATATGATATGTGACATTTTTTTTATTCTTTGAGTTTTTGAGATACAAGTTGTACAACTTGATAGTCTTAAAACTCGTATTTCAAAATATTTTTTTTTTAAGTCAGATAAATTTATTTTCTTTTCTCGTCAAAATATTTTTTTAAATATAGCAAAACCCATTTTCGTTAAAAAAATCAACACACCAACATTTTCTACCTAATAACTATGTAACTTTGATTTGTCTATCGCCCCGGGAGATAAGTATGAGCAAGATCGCATTCTTGTTAAGTGCATTAATAAATTTTATTTTATTTTCGTCTTTTGTTTCTTAAACACACATTTATTCCAAAACCGTATTTAAAAAAATAATAATAATTGTTATTCATATTTAATTATAAGGAGAAATAATTATACTTAAATTAATATTAATCTTGCACAATTAATTATAGGTAACCGTATTTTAACGGATGTCATAAGGGTGTTAATACCTTCCCTACGCATAATCGACTCTCGAACTAAAAATTTGGTTTCAAAAGACCATTTTTTTTTTCTATTTTCAAGGGTTTCCCAATATTTTCCCTATTTTAAAATAAATTTTGGTGGCGACTCCATTGAATTCGAGAAAAAGTCGAAATTTTAGGCCGCTACATTAATCTTATAATAATTTTGAATTTCCTTTACATCAAACCTTAATACTTAAAATCTTTCAAATTTCGTGGTTAGTAACGTGCGATCATATCTCGAGTTCTACATACTTGTTTTCGATGATTCAACAGCCTAATTTGCATTTCACAACATCATCTTTCATCTCATTTTGAAATTGTCCGATTCAAAATTTCGTAACTCTATTTATCGTGTTCTTCAACAATATGCGATTTTAACTCAAATATGTAAGTTTGAACCTAAACCATAAAATTAATCATGATAAATACGAATATATCATAACCTCCAATATCATTATAGCATGTAAAATGTTTTGTAACATCCTGCTGCACCAAGTTCTGACTGTTACGCACTCAACCAATAACTAGTGGGTCCATCCTTTACACACAAACCATTTAACAAAGTGTTTAAAGTAAGAATAAAAGCTGCTAATTTTATTTCTCTAAACACATTTTTATATTCCATAATTTCTCACTAAACATATTTTGAGTCAGAAAGAAATTTCTCACTTAAAAAACGTGGCAGGTGGTTACTGACGAGAACTATTTATAGTATATTATGCTCATTCCTCAATAAAATAAACCTCACTAAAAAAACGTGGCAGTTGTTTTCTGATAGTAGTCACTAACTAGAAGTAACCGTTTTAAATCCAAAGCTCTCTAATAGTACTAGCCTATTTAAATATCACATGGAAATGGGATTCAACATGAAATTTTGTAGTTATAGGTGCGTTTTTTATCACCTCGTTCAAAAAAAATCACTTGGGACCAATTAAAAAATACATCGATCACATAATTTTACTTTCTGAAAAAATTATAAGATTTAATTTAGCTTAAAAAATCAAAGTAATTTCCATTCCTTAAAAAAAATGAAAACAAATTAACTCTTATCTAAATCACCATTAGAAAATTGATTTTAAAAAAAAAAAATTAAATCTGTGATAATAATTAAAAAGGACATTTCTGCGATTGTTCCTATTAATTATGTATTTTTTCTAATTCAGTGTATCTTAATTGATTTATTCATATGTGTTGTTTTATTTATTTGATTCTCTTAAATGAAATTTGTACTCTTGGATTTGCAAGTTGAGATTATATTTAATAGGTGCATATATATTCTCACAGATTTAGATATCTCTTTTTTCTAATTTTATTTTTTTCAGATATAAATTTTAGCCTCAGTTTTTTTCAGAAACTAATATGAGTATCTCACGTGTGTTGTTTACAAAACCGATCACATGCTCACAGTCATCGTTAATCTTTAAGTATGAAAGTTTTAAGGTTTTCTAAAAATTAAATCGTTATTATTATATTAGAATATAAAAAAATACAAATATAACTTATATTTGTATAAATGACATTATTAATGTCAAAATATTTTTCAAAAACATCGATACAAGAAATATAAAATTAAGGACGTGCATGCTTTCATTTTTTAAATATATAAGCTGTCACAATTTGACTATATGATTTTCATAATAGTAATAACTCGTCGCTATATATATTATTCAAGATACCCTTTACCTTAAACATATCACCAAAACACTTCTTCTAAGTGCAAAACTAGAGTAGTAGCCAAGATTACTAACACTCTATCCCAAATCTTCAGCATGATGATCATGAAGTACTTATCTCTAATTTACACTAATCTAAAATTTGTATTAGATTTTCTTGTATACCATCCCTTCCATAATTCTCAGTTTCCAATAATTGGAGAAGATTACTACAATATATGCAATTATGACCCAATACCTGGTTCAAAGGAAGATGTAGATTGTGCAGTGTGTCTCAGCAAAATAAAAGAAGGAGAAGAGATTAGAGTATTGAGATGTGAACATATGTATCACAGAATCTGTTTGGATAAATGGATTAGTTTCAAGAAAGATAATTGCCCTCTTTGCAGAGAATCACTGAGACCAACAAGGGCCACCACTGAACTTGCACCTGAAGTTCTATTATTTAATTTTTGTGCCATCCGTACAAATAGAGATCGTGATGATTGGTGGCTACGTTGAGTAATTTGCATGGCTTTCTATACCAATAGCAAAATTTATACCACATATCATGATATGTTTGCCATATCAAATTATGTGGTAAATGAATGTTGATTAAATATCAATTAAGCATCAAATTATTTTTTTTTCACATCCATTTATCAATCGAACTTTAATGTTGAGTAAATATAAACTTGAAATCATTGGGATTTCTATATGATAAATGGTAGACTTTAATACTATCAAACAATATCTATAACAGATATCCATTAACAAAGATGTTGGATCTACAATAAAAGTGTTCAATTAAGATGTTTTGCTAAAATGCAATGAAGTACACATGGTTCCAATAAATGTTAAAATTGGATTATAAATTTTGTCATTATTTGGTAGTAATAATGAAATATTAGATACAATCATAATGAAATATTAGATACAATCATTATGTATAATATTCAATAATATGTTAACGAGTTTATAAAAATATATATTAAGAAGAGAAATATAAAGTAGAAAAACAAAAGGGAACCCTAGCCGCCAACTATTGCAAACATCTATTGTGCCACTGCCATTGCCTTGTGTCATCGTCCTCCAATTTCATCTGTCGTGACCGGTTCTCCTTTTCCACTTTTGTTCATCTTCTAAACTGATGGATTAGAGCTCTCGATCTCTAGTCTTTAACTGTCGGCTGTTCTACATGTTCACTCTTGTCTCTGCGTATACATTTTGTGCTAATTCTTGATAAACTCGTTATTTGTAGGATTTTAAGTAAATATTTATTCTTTATTTTATCTTATTTTATGATTTTGATTTATCTTTAACTATTTATCTTAATTGTAGAATTAACCGTGAGATAGATAATAATGTAAATCGGGGAAGTTTAATGAGTTTGAGATGTTAATTTATAGGCAAGGATCTACATTTGATGCAAATCCAATATAAATGTCATTTTAAAATAATATAATATATTTAAAATTGTTTTTGCAATTGAAAATAAAAAGGAATTGAGAGAATTTGTTGCATATTAAGCGTTAGACAATTAAAAAAAATCTTATTTTCTTTACAATCAAGTTACAAAAGATTATGTACAATACTAACAAAAGGGAGGACAAAGCAATATACAAGTAGTGGGGAAGGCAAGGGGACCAATGGATTTTTCTTTTTAAATAATTTTTTTTTTGAAATACTATTTAAATACTCCCTTTTTAAATTTATATACTTAAATATTTTTTTTTATTCCTAAATTATCATTTGGAATGGCGACATCCTTAAAGAAGCTAACGTTTTAAATGACGACTTCTTAAAGTGTTTTTAAAAAAAAAATTCAATTTTTTTTTTAATTTTTATTTAAATAACAAAAATAATATATCGATATATATTTATATATATAATTAATATAATTCATAAAATTACATAAAAAAAACATAAATACAAATTTTAAATTACATAGATTAACTAGAGTTGGCCGTAACATTTAGACAATGTTTTCGAGTATAGTCATTAAACCGACATAGTCTACATTTTCTTTGTAATTTTTCTTTAACGTCTATTTCAGTTCTAATACGGGTACTATTTGGACGATATTTTTTAATTTTCTACATTTCAGGATTGTGATACAATGTTTCACCTTCATATATGGGTCAATATATTTCATTGGGTATAGGTGGAAACTCTTCTTTGTAGATATTAAATAAATTAACAACCTTGTACATGTCAGGTAGAAGTACTAAATAGTTTTGACGAACGTAAGAATATGCAGCTATGACATGTGAACAAGGAACATGTATAGCCTGAAATTTTCCACAATCAGACCATTTTCTTTAAATGTTGACTTCAAAATGACCAATTGGTCGCACCTCTCTTGGGTTTACTATTTCATGCACCATGAAAGAATAACGATTTATGTCGAATTGCATGACTTGGTGAGTATTAGATTTACCAACTTCATATTTAATTTTGAAGCTAATGATGTCTGATGTTGTTGTCCCCTTTCTACATATAAAACTCTCAATCTATAGTATGCTGATTGTACCAAAGCAGTTATTTGGAGATTGTGTGTACCCTTGAGCACTGTGTTCATTAACTCGAAAATATTTGTAGTCATGTGTCTCCATCGTCGACCTTAAGAATAAGCCATAGTCCATTATTTTAGGGGATATTATCGGTCCATCTTAAAGCCTCTAGATTTGTCATCCTGATTTCATTGCAGTAATATTTGAGTGATGGTTCATTTATTGCATATCCTGTTATAAATGATGTAAAAATTATCAAATATGATAAAGTGATAAGTGGAAAATATACTAAGAATAATTATATCATTATCTATACAAACAAGTTTTCTTTGAAGTTCCTTGTCCTTGAACTCTCTCATGAAATTTTGTGCAATGTGTCGGATGCAATACACATGTGTTGACGGAGGATCATGCCAACCATTATTTAGATTATTATAAGCACTTTTAATGGATTCGTGTCTATCTGAAATCAAATAAACATCGACTTGAGGTGTTACATATCTTCTTAGATTTTTCAAAAAAAAAGCTCCAAGCACCCCATGTCTCACCTTCCACAAGTGCATAAGCAATTGGAATTATATTTTTGTTTTCATTTTGTGCAATAAAAAGCAAAAGAGTCCCCTTGTACTTTTCGTACAACCAAGTTCCATCCATTGACACAAATAGTTTACAAAATTTAAACATAGATATACACGGAGGGAAAGCCCAGAATAGTCGTTTGAAAATTTTTGACCCCTGTAACATAGTATTATCAGAATATACAAATGATACTTCCATTTAAAAAATAGTTCATGGAAGAAATTTTTGCATAGCCAACAACCACCTTGGAAGGTCATTTTAATACTTTTCCCAGTTTCCATAAATCGTTTCGATAACTTTGTTCTTTGCCATCCATGCCTTTTTATAGGTGATTGTTTAGTTGTATTGTTCCCAAATATGTGCATGATCACCTTCACTTTAATTGATGGATCAACTTTCAAAAGCGACTTTATGCTTTCGAATATGATGTTAGAGTCAAGCTTGGTATGATCCTGTGATATAGAGGAATTTGCGCAATTGTGATGCCCCCTCAAACGACTAATCACCAATTGCTTACTCTTATGGCTTAACGAAACCTTGCATTTGAACAAACATTGTGGATTCACAAATTTAATTACATACCTGTATTGATTAGATTGCACTATATGGTAAATGAAGGAGTGTTTTATGTGATAATATTTAATTGCAAGTTGACAATCTGGTTTACTATTAAATTTCATTCCAATCTCAAGAGATGCATCTAATGGAGGCGGTTCATTAGATGACATATCAAATTTAGATGATTGGTAAGCATAATCCAAGTTTAGATTACGCATATGGAATGATGGATTGTATATCGTTGCAATTACATGAGGTTTTAACTCTAGATCGTCGCCATTGTCCTCGTCCTCGTCAAAGTATGTTTTTTCTTCATTGTAGTACCCCAATTTTGTCCATTTTATTAAAAATAAATCAAAAAGGAAAATAAATCAAAAAAGAAAATATATATTAAAAAAGGAAACAAAAATAATTACAATAAATAAATTCATTATGTCTCATCAATTTACAATGCCAAATCTAATTACAGTTTTAAAATCTAATCAAATTACAAATTAAAAATAAAGCCAAATTAAATTACAATAAATTTTAAACCAAACTAAATTAAGCCATGCTTTGGTTCTGTATTGATGTTGTCCTTATTACTGCCTTTCTGTTTCTGATGCAATATCGTGGTTGAGGCACTAACCTTTGCTTTGTAACTAATTAGAGATAGAAAACCATACTTTTTAAGTAAGTATTTTTTCACATTATATAGAGAAAAAGACAAATTTTGAGTTTAAAAAAAGAAACTAAAAGACAAATTAATGCTCAGCAAATGAACATATCAAAACAAATAAGCTAAAACCATTAATACATCAAATGTGTAGAAAAAATGCAGATGATGAGCAAAGAAATTAAACATCAAACAAGAAATTGATGGAGAAGGACAAAGGCAAGCAAGAAAGGAGGAGGGATCTGAGATTAATATTGATATATGTAAGACCCATAATTTTTAAGTGTATTTTATATATTTTGGTGTATTTTCGGTATTGAACTCAGAGGCTTTTTAGCCAAAGTTATTAATATTTTGGAGTTTATACGACCAAGAAGATATTTTGATGCCTGATTAGAATTACTCGTCGATAAATAAATTAAATTAACTGCGGTGAATCTTTTGCGAAGAGTTTAATGTGTTATGGGCGAAACGGTAATTTAACAAATATCTAGATATTTTAGATATTTGTTAATTATATTATATAAATAATGAATATATAAAGAAAAGGAAAGGAAGGAATTGAAAGGAAAAGAAAAAGAAAGGAAAGAAAAAGGAAGAAAGGAAAAGCAAAGGAAAGAAAAACAGAAAACTTCATCTTCTTCCTCTGCCTCGCGTGACCTTCATTCTACCTTCCTCTATTGTTGTTGTTTTTGCTTTCTTTTCTTTCCTTTGAGTTCGAAATTGATAGTGGGTGATAGGACAAGGATTTTTCAACCTCACTCTCCCTCTTTGATTCGAAAACGAAGAAAAACGGTATTTGAGATTCAAACACAAACCCCTCCGTTTCTTCTAGATCCAAGCTTCGTTTCAAGAAGTGATAGAAGGGAAGGTTGCACACCTCCGTGCTACGGTGCTAGTGGACCAATTTTGGAAGCGGCGTTGCGAGCGGAAAATTTACCGGATTTACTCACGGTGCCATAATCGACGAAAAAGCTAAAGTGAAGGTAAGGGCTCCTTCCAAACTTTTAGTTTGCATTTAGGGCCTTATCTGTAGTTGGGTGGAGAAGAATTTGATTAGGGTTGGTGTATCGAATTGGGGAAAATGAATTTAACTCATTTATGTATAATTTTGAGTAAATGAAATTTGATGTATTTGAGTGTTATGATTGCGTTGATTTGTGTTCATCGTACATGGCGTGTTCTTACTTGATGATTGTTGATTGATGTGATTTGGTGTGAATCATTGATTGATTTGGATTGAATTTGATAACATGTTTGAGATGTGTTTTGTGTGGTTTGTGTGGAAAAATGATTTTGTGTGAGTTACGGATTGAATGTGGAAGTACGTTTGAGTTTGTTTCGTGTGGAAATTTGAAAAAAACCATTAAGTTAAACGAGGATTAAGAATGGGGAATCTCTTAACGTCTCGTTTACCTAATGTGTGTTTTGGAAAATCGTTTAAGTTAAATAAGAATTAAGAATGGGGAATCTCTTAAGGTCTTATTTACTTGAAGTTTGTTTTGAGAATCGTTTAAGTTAACTGGGCGTTAAGAATGGGGAATCTCTTAAGGTCTCGGTTACTTAACGTTTGTTTTGGAAAAATCGTTTAAGTTGAATGAGAATTAAGAATGGGGAATCTCTTAATGTCTTGTTTGCTTAAATGTTGTTTTTTGAAAAATCGTTTCATTAAATGAGCATTAAGAATGGGGAATCTCTTAATGTGTTGTTTACTGAATGTTTTGTTGTGGAAATCGTTTAAGTCAAAAGTATATTAAGAATGGGGAATCTCTTAATATGTCTGTTTGCTTAACGTTTGGCGTGAAAAATCGTTAAGTTAAATGAGTATTAAAAATGGGGAATCTTTTAATAGCTGCATTTACTTAACGATTGTTGTGAATGGAGTTAGTGTATGCTCATGCATTTCATTTGGTAAATTGTGCTGAACCCGTGATAGGTGGCACCTCGGTAAACTGTATTGACCCGTGATAGGTGGTACGTTTACGATTTACTTTTTTGTAAGTTGTGCTGACCCGTGATAGGTGGCACCTCGGTAAGTTATACTTTGGCCTGTGATAGGCGGTACCCTTACGACTTACGCTTTTTCTTTTAGTAAATCGTGCTGACCCGTGTTAGGTGGCACCTCGGTAAACAGTACTGACCCGTGATAGGTGGTACGTTTATGATTTACGCTTTTTAGTAAATCGTGCTGGCCCGTGATAGGTGGCACCTCGGTAATTGGTACTTTGGCCTGCGATAGGCGGTACAATTATGATTTACGGCCCTTCAAGGAGGGTTTTGGTTTGGAATTCCGAGTCCATGCATTTTGGCATATACGCATTGCATTAGGGTGCTTGGCACACGAGTCGTGGTTGATTCAAATTATGATTGTGTTGATTTTGCTAAGTGTTATGTTTTGAACTTATGTGTAAGTGTGTTTGATTCAAATTGTAATTGTGTTAATTGTACTAAGAGTTATGTTTTGGATTTGTGTGATAGTATGTTAGATTGTAAAACGTTTTCGAAAACTCGTAATATCGTGGTGATTATACGGGTATTGCTAAGTGTTAAGGTTTGGAGTGGTGTTTGAATATGATTGAGTTGGTTTATGTATTTTTGAAAGAATATACAGGGAAATCGATTTACCCAATCGATTTGATGAGTTACAGGGGCTCTGTTTTGCACGAAATCGAGTTACCCAATCGATTTTGTAAGTTATATTTCAAAATCATTTAAGAAATCGATTTGGTAAATCGATTGGATTCAATTGGATTCAAGTCAGGGGCTTTGTCTTTCAAAAATCGATTTGTCCAATCGATTGGATTCATTACAGGGGTTCTGTCCTGTCTGTCAATCGATTTACCCAATCGATTGAGTCAATCGATTTACCCAATCGATTGATTTAAGCCCAGAGTTCAATTTTCACTAAAAACTTTCAGGAAATTGATTTCCCCAATCGATTGGCTCAGTGGAAAATCTTATCCTGAGTTAGATAATTGATTGCTCAAGTGATTTATCAATGTTTTGGTCAATTATATATTACTTGATGGATTGAGAACTTTATTTTGATTTCATTTTTATTTGGCAAGTATGGCATGAACTTTTAGCATATGGAAAATCCTTCTAAGATGCATGATAAGTTGAGAAGGTTATTTGTGCATTTAAAAGCTTAAATGTTATGTGTTAACTGTTAATTTTCGGTTGGTGACCCTTTACAACTATTGTGGAAATCTGGGCTTTGCCCTCAGATGAGAGTCAGGATGATCCTACCGGTTCGTACCC
>JBBPBR010000008.1:41611999-41650981 GCA_037974775.1 Cicer pinnatifidum | reverse complement strand
TCTTTATCTTCACTGTGCAACTACTCTTTTTTTTTTAAAAATGTAGATTTTTGTAATTTGTAAAAATAAATATAATGGGCGAAACATAAAAAAAAAAAAAAAAACTAAGGATTCGAACATGTGATGATGTCGCTGTTGTCGTCGTCGAAACCGCCATCGCCGCTGTCGTTGTGGCTGCCGTCGAAACCGACGTCGCCGTTGTCGTTGTGGCCATCGTCGTCGTTTCCTTGTTCCTTTTCATTTTCCTTTTTTCTGTTGATGTGTTTGCCCATGTGTCCCCCTCTACTTTAAGAATCGTGTGCAAAGAGTGGGCAAGGAAATAGACTCAGAAATGGTTTGAGGCTGTGAAAAGGATTTCTATTTTTATTTATTTTTTGTTACTTACTGGTTAACAGAAAGCGGCCGCCCCCTGCTCTAATTAGAGTTTTCTGTTTTGGATTTTTTGTTTAAGTTAGTTTGACTTGGGTTTTAACAATAACTAGAATATGTTCAAGCTCAGCCCATTTAGGTCTATTCTTTTTATTTTCTTTCTTTATTTTATTTTATTTTATTTATTTATTTATTTTAATGAAATAATCTAAAATCGAATTATTTTTTTAGATGTGACTTTTTTTTTTAATCTTTGAATTGTTAA
Organism: Cicer pinnatifidum; assembly: GCA_037974775.1. Taxonomy (NCBI): domain Eukaryota; kingdom Viridiplantae; phylum Streptophyta; class Magnoliopsida; order Fabales; family Fabaceae; genus Cicer; species Cicer pinnatifidum. The sequence continues at coordinate 41,650,347 of JBBPBR010000008.1, read as the reverse complement.
AATACAAATTCTACTACTTGGTGGTTTTGAAACTCCATAATAATATAAAATATTTTTTTTCAGAGGATTAAATTAGATGTGACATCTTCTTTACTCCTTGAGTCTTGAGACACAAGTTGTACAACTTGATCATCCTAAAACTCATATTTTAAAATATTTACTCAAATCAAACCCTTTTATTTTTCTATTTTGTCAAAACAGTTTTTTATCACAAAACAAATTTTCTTTAAAACACACTCAACACATCAGCAATTTTTTAAGAACTACGTAACTTTGATTTCTCCATCGCATCGGGAGATACGTAGGAGCAAGATCACGTTCTTGTCAAGCGCATTAATAAATTTTATTTTATTTTCGTCTTTTATTCCTTAAGCACATTTATTCCAAAATCATATTAAAAAATAGTAATAATTGCTATTCATATTTAATAATAAGGAGAAATAAATATAGTTAAGTTAATATTAATCTTGCACAATTAATTATAGGTAACCGTATTTTAACAGATGTTGTAGGGTGCTAATACCTTCCTTACGCATAATCGACTCCCGAGCTCAAAATTTGGTTTCAAAGACCATTTTTTTTCTTTCTATTTTTAAGGGTTTCCCAATATTTTCCCTATTTTGAAATAAATTTTGGTGGTGACTCCATTGAATTCGAGAATCATTCGAAATTTTAGGCCGCGACAGCTCGCGACTCTGCTGAGGACATCTTGGAGAGTCAGGCCTAATAAATTAATTGTGCATAATTCTTAAATTTTTATTTTTGTTTGTTTTTCATTTTCTTTTATTTATGTGTTTATTATTTCTTAATAAGTATTAGTTGACATTATAATACTTTTTAAGCTTGTAGATCATATTTATTTATTTATTTACTTATCTATTTATTTAATTAATATGTATATATGTTTTATTATCGTTATGGAGTTATTGAATCATACTTATTCTACACCCTACACTTTTACTATGACACACACTTATGAGTGGAACCTTACACCCAGGTTTGAACAAAACTTAAGTTTAGTTTCAAGGTTGTGTAGTGGTAGCCTTCTGGATGTACATCTTGTTTGGTTAGCATGAAAATCTCACCTAGAGTTTGATTTTTTTGAGGGCATTGTCACTCCAAATAGTTTACCTATTGTTGTTGACAATATTCCAAAATGAGATTATTGGTTCTAGGAACCGAGTTTAGAACTATAGAGCCACCATTGTGAGAATTTCACTACATAAGCCAATAAACCATTTCATCATAAGAATATTTCTATAAGCAAAAATACCTCATACATTCATTGAAAACGTTATATATTCACAACTGTCGTTCTACATAATTGCATTCATATCTCATGACATTGTTTCTTTTGAAAATGAATTGGCATTTTGCACCAATTTTCAGGATTGTTGGGGAATCATAAGAACCTTAGTCACGTGTTAAATTAAAGTAGACAATGGGATGCGAAAAAAGAAAAATTTTACTTTTAATGTTCAAGCAACCTGATTTGAAAAGTTTAAGAGACATCAACAATCAAATGAAAATTATCCAACATGATAGTTTCTTTCGTAAATATGGAAAGATCTTAAATCCCTTGGCAGTGAATATGCAAATAGGGGCCCTCACGACATTGGCTCAATATTACGACCCTCTCTTAAGATGTTTCACCTTTTAACGAATATTGGGTTACCCCTTAGAGAAAGGAAATCCTTATCGATATACTGGGCAACCACTGAGTTTGGATGCAATATATGAAGTATTGAAAATCAACATAAGAGAGTTGGCCAGTAGAAAAGAGGAAAAAGGAGCCGTTCATGACTTTTCAAGAAAATATCTAGAGCAAAAGTGCCAAGATTTAGCCATTAAAAATTAATGGAGTATTTTTATAGATGTTTTGGCTATGATTATCTATGGTATTGTTCTATTCCCAAACCTTGATAATTTTGTAGATTTTGCTGTCATCAATGTCTTCTTAGCTTTTAACAAACACAATCTATTCCCGTGATTCTTGTTAATGTATACCACTCTCTACATATGCGACATGAGAAGAAAGGGGGAACAATTTTGTGTTGTGCTCTAGTGTTGTATACCTGGTTCATGTCTCATATGTTCAAGAAAGGGTATCATTTCGGAATTAAAAATAATCGTGAATTGGCTCAGAGTATAGCTAGCCTTACAGGGGAAACAATTTCATGGTATCATAGAGAAAAAGGGTTGAGGAAGTAATATTTCAATGCGGAGATTTCCCAAATGTACCTCTCATCGGAACCAAATGATGTATTAATTACAATCCAGCGGTAGCTTTGAGACAGCTTGGCTACCCTATGTTGGAAAAACCAGATGATAAGTCGTTGGAAGCTTTTGTTTTGCACAATGCGGGTATAGTAGACCCACCGATGTTGCGAAGGATAAGTCGAACTTAGGAAATGATCATTAGAAAAGGAATAGTACCTGGATGTAGAAGTTGCAGCACAAAAGAACCCTATCAACAATTGGTAAAAAATAGAGTCTAAGAAGTTTTCTTTCCACAGTACACCCTCGAGTGAACCTACCCTTGCTACCAATGAAGAAATAAAAGAACTCAAAGCATCATAGTTGAAATCCGAAGAGGAGAAAAAAAAAGCTACAAACGGAGTTAGAAAAAGTCTCCCAAGAGAATGAGTTCATAGAATATTGCAAAAATTAGGTAAAAGAATTGAGGAGAAGGTTGGTTGTCCTACTAAAAGAGAAGATTGAAATCCCATAATCAATGTAGTTTTTAATTTAAATGTGATGTACTTTTTTTCCCATCAATGAAGGATTTGCTATTTCGATTTCCGATCCCCATAATTTCTTCACTAATAATTCGTTCTTTTTAAAAAATTACATAAGGCTTATGATTCCCCAACATCTAACTATCATAATTAACTAATTGATTTCATCTTCATTCATATTTTAATTCATACTCATTGAAATTTGATTTATTTATTTATTTAAAAAAAAAAACAGAAAAAAAAATCAACAAAGTTGTTTCACCGACACTCTTATCGGACTCGCGCAAACTCAAAGATCATGGATGAACTCGAGCAAAACAAAGAAGTGATAAGAGCAGATGTTAAACAATTGAAGGACAAGATTAATCGAATCCTGGAAGCTATACAGGCTTTGGCAAGGAAGGATAATACGGATGGGGATCCTCCAACTGCAAATGAAGAACACCAAACTATTCCTTCTCGCCCACCGGGCTTTATCCCGACTAACTAAGAGTTTCGCAAAGTAGCTATGCAATTTCCTATATATGGTCTCCCACCTGGTTATACTTCGCCTGTAGTCATCAACCCCGTGGACAATAACTAGAACCACTTAGCTGTCAACCCCCAAAACCTAAACCAATCACAAATCCCACCTCATCTGGGCTATGTGCCACCCCAAAATACTATACCTTTAGAAAATATTCCATATAGTGTACCTCAAGTACCCCATTTTGATGCAAATGGGAATTGGCAACAACATCACGTTGGGGATGATGCACAATCGAAAGAGAAATTCCATGTTTTAGAAAAGCGAATAAAAGCAATTGAGGAGAATAATGTCTATGGTCTCGAAGCTTTTGATATGTGTGTGGTTCCCAATGTGACTATCCCTCCAAAATTAAAGGTTCCCAAATTTGAAAAATATAAAGACGCCACATGTACTAAAAATCATATGACTATGTATTGCAGGAAAATGGCTTCTCATGCTCATAACAACAAACTTCTCATTCACTTTTTTCAAGATAGTTTGAGTGGGGCATTGTTAAGTTGGTATGTGCATCTTGAGCGAAATTGTATTCGTTCATGGAAATACTTGGTTGATGCCTTCTTGAGGAAATACAGGTACAACATTGACATGGCCCTTGATAGGATGCAATTTCAAAATTCATTGAAAAAGGACAATGAAACTTTCAAAGAATATGCACAATGATGGAGAGAAGTGGCATCACAAGTAGAACATCTTTTATCTGAAAGAGAAATGGTTGGTATGTTTATGGATACTCTCCAGTCGCCTTTTTATAATAAGATGATCGGGAGTATTTCATCAAACTTTTCTGACTTGGTCATGATAGGAGAAAGGATAGAAAGTAGGATGAGGAGTGGCAAGGTTGTTTGTGCAGCAAGTGGCATGAAGAGACCCTAGACAACCTTCACAAAAACGAAAGAAGGGTATGTTAACGTTGTAATGGCAAATCCAAGGATCTCTTATTCTCCAGCTATGAATTCTTATCGACCTCCAAATTTTCAACCCCCAATACCCCAAATTTCCTATATTCCCTATCCATATGTGGCTGCGACTTCACAAGCTCCATACCCACAATATCACCCTTCAAGGCCACCTTTTTATCAACCACCAATGGTCCAACCACCACCTTCCATGTTTTCCCAACAAAACCCATGGAACCAAAATCTAATCCCGAATCACTACAAACCACCAACTAACCGAGAAAAAAAGGCAACTCGTTTTGACCCGATTCTTGTGACATACAGCCAATTGTTGCCTCACTTGCTCTAGAATTCAATGGTAGTCCTAAGGCTAATGAAACCTCTAGAACCACTATTCCCGAAATGGTATAATCCAAACACCAAATGTGAATACCATGCCGGAGTCGTGGGACATTCCGTCGAAGATTTTCAAGCCCTAAAAACTAAAGTGCAAGAATTTATTAATGCAAAATGGCTTACATTCAAGGAAGACGGTCCCAACATAGGGAAAAATCCTTTGTCGGGTCATAGAGATACCGTTTTCAATATCATTGAAGAAGAGATAGACCGATATACAAAAGATGATCATGTATCGATCATAGAGCCATGCATGGAAAATAATATATCTTTCCCAAGACCATTGGAAATCCTCTATAGAAAATAGAATCCTAAGCCAACTCATAGTGGGAAAAATGCAATAATTGTTCAAGCACCAACGTCTTTTCCTTATAAAATTAACAACGTGATACCATGGAGTTATGACGTCACATCCCATTTAGTCAATCATCAATCAGGTGATAACTTTAAACCTCAAGGTACTGATGTCACCAATATTTCAGGGATTGGTGGGATGACCCAGAGTGGTCGAGTATACACTTCTGAACAACTTAGGAAAAAGGAAGGTCATGGAGAAAAAGGGAAAGAGGTTACGTATCACACCATAAAAGAATCATAAACTTGCAAAAAGTCTGTGTTTGAAGAAGAAGCTAAAGAATTTTTGAAGTTTATCAAGCAAAGTGAGCATAAGGTGCTAGATCAACTAAATCAAACCCCTTCCAAGATATATGTTCTTTCTTCGTTATTAAATTCTAAAGCACATAGAAGGGCACTAATGAAAGTTTTAAACCAGGCCCGTGTTACTCATGATATCACTGCCAACTAGTTTGATGGAGTTGTCGGTAACATCCCCGCCTGTAATGGGTTGAGTTTTAGTGATGTTGAATTACTAGCTGAGGGGATAGAGCATAACAAAGCACTACACATCTCCGTGAGATGTCATGATCATATTCTTGCAAGAGTGCTAGTTGATAATGATTGATCGTTAAATGTCATGCCGAAATCAACACTATCAAAACTATTTGTTGATGGGGCTTGTTTGAAGCCGAGTCCTATGGTGGTGAAAGTGTTTGACGGATCCAGAAGACAAGTTGTTGGTGAGATTGACCACCCGATTCAAATCGAACCCCATAACTTTGGAATAACCTTCCAATTGATGGATATTAAGCCGCCATACAGTTGCCTTTTAGGGAGACCGTGGATTCACGCTGCTGGAGCAGTGACATCCATTCTCCATCAAAAGCTAAAGCTTATAGTGAATAATAAACTGGTGATAATATCTGGAAAAGAAGATATGAAAGTAAGTCATCTATCTTTTACGGGCAACATTGAAGACAAAGAGGAAGCCATAGAGACTTCTTTCCAAGCATTAGAAGTCGCCAATGTTGTCTTCATGGGTGAAGGATTTCGTTTAAAAGAACCAAAAGTATCTACCACATCATTGAAGTCTACAAAATCCATGCTGCAAGGAGGAGCTTTTATTAAATTCGGGAAGTTGATAGAAATACCAGAAAATAAGGATAAGTATCTACCAAAGCTGATCAAGAGAACGCCGTAAAAGAAAAACGAGAAAGCAAGCTATCTCGTTGGGAAAATCGGGTACAAAATTCACAAAAGATCCCTATTTGTGACATTCATGAAACCTTTCAAAGCGCCAGAATAATATATGCTGATCAAGTGGTTGTTGTGGAAGAGGATCATGTTGATGATAATACCCTCAAATTGGTGTAGCCTTGTTCTCCAAACACCAATCTCAATAATTGGAAGATAATCGAGTTTCTCGTGTTTTTTAATTCATGTTCAAAGTAATTATGTATAAGGATAACTCCTTTTGCTCTGCCCAAGGCTATAAGGATAACTAATAGGGCGCATGTATTTCAATTCCGTACTTATTATTAATAAATGCATTTTTGAATTCTCCAGTTATTTTTGTTTTTCTCTTTTCTTTTTTTTTTTTTTATCAATCTTTATTCATATATTTTTTTTCCTTTTCCTCTTAATTTAAACAATGCAGAGATGAAAATGAACATGTTGACAATAACAACGCTTGAAACCCTTCTTGTAATTTTGAACGCCTAATTAATCATGCTAATGAGGATTGTGAAGACGATCGTGAGCCTCCCCCAGAACTAGAAAGGTTAATTGAACAAGAAGCTAAGATAATCCAACCCTATCAAGAACTTGTTGAGGTGATCAATTTAGGTATTGAACATGGTAAGAAAGAAGTAAAAATTGGTATGTTTATGAAAGAAAGTGAACGAGAAAAACTGGTTAAACTTTTATTTGATTATGTGGATGTCTTTGCATGGTCATATCAGGATATGCTTGGGGTTAGATATTAACATAGTTAAACATAAGCTACAAGTCAAACTTTAATGTGCTCCAATTAAACAAAAATTGAGGAGGATGAGGCCTGATATGTCACTTAAAATTAGAGAAAAGGTTCGAATATGTGTTGATTATCGGGATTTGAATAAAGCTAGTCCAAAAGACGGTTTTCCTTTGCCTCACATTGATGTCATAGTAGATAGCACTACTCAATATTCTCTTTTCTCCTTCGTGGATGGTTTCTCAGGGTATAATCAAATCAAGATGGCTCCCGAAGATATGGAGAAAACTACATTCTTTACACAATGCATGATTTTCTATTAAAAAGTGATGCCATTTGTATTGAAGAATGTTGGGGCAACCTACCAAAGAGCAATGTTAACTTTGTTTCATGACATGATGCATAAAGAAATATAGGTTTATGTGGACCATATGATTGCAAAATCTTGGACCGAAGAAGACCATGTCGTTAACCTTCAAACGTTGTCTGTGCGACTAAGGAAGTTTAAACTTCGTTTAAACCATGTTAAATGCACTTTTAGTGTAAGATCAGGCAAGTTACTCGGGTTTATCGTTACTCAAAAAGGGATAGAAGTGGATCCAGATAAAGTAAGAGTAATACAAGAAATGCCCGCTACACACACCGAAAAAGAAGTTCATGGCTTTTTGGGCAGATTGAATAACATTGCCAGGTTCATATCGCATCTCACCGCTACATGCGAGTCAATTTTCAAGTCATTGCGCAAAGACCAAAAGGTTGAACGGAATAAGAATTGTCAAAAAGCTTTCGAAAAGATTAATCAATACATGTCAAAATCTCCAATATTAGTGCCTCTAGTTCCTGGAAAACCACTTATTATGTACTTAACACTACTTGATGAGTTAATGGGTTGTTTAATAGGGCAACATGATGAATATTGTAAGAAAGAACATGTTATTTATTATTTAAGCAAAAAGTTCACCAGGTGTGAAATAAGGTATTCATTGCTTGAACGAACATGTTGCACATTAGCATGGGCTGCTTGTCGGTTAAGGCAATACATGTTATGTCATACAACTTGGTTGATGTCTAAAATGGACCCAATTAAATACATCTTTGAGAAACCTGCTCTTACTGGAAGGATTGCTCGTTGGCAGATGTTGTTATCATAATACGATTTGGTGTACGTTACACAAAAATCTATCAAAGGAAGCGCCATAGCGGAGTATTTGGCCCAACAAAGAAATATGGACTTTGGTGTTTGATGGTGCTTCTAATGCATTAGGGGATGGAATTGGAGCCATTTTTATTTCCCCATAGATTGTGTTTTGATTGCACAAACAATATTGCAGAATATGAGACATGTGTCATGGGCATTAAAGCGGCCATTGAGTCAAAGATAAAAGTTCTTGAGGTATATGGAGACTCAGATTTGGTTATCCATCAAACAAAATGAGAGTGGGAAACTCGAGATTCCAAAACATCATGCATATCACTTTTCACAATATTGCTCGAGAAGAAAACCAACTAGCTGATGCTCTGGCCACATTGTCATCAATGTTCAAAATAAGCGTCGGTCAGGATGTGCCGGTCATAAAAATTCAACCAAAGGATAAGCCAACATATTGCTTATCGATAGAAGAAGAGCTTGATAGCAAACCATGGTTTTATGATATCAAATCCTATGTTAAGAATAGATAATATCCATAAGGTATTTTAGAGAACGACAAGAGGGTTTTGAGGATGTTGTCAATGAACTTCTTCTTAAATGGTGATGTGCTTTATAAGAGAAATCATGATATAGTTCTCATCAGATGTGTGGATCTAGCAGAAGCAGATAAAATTATTCAAGAGGTTCACGAAGGTTCTTTTAGAACTCATGCAAATGGACATGCAATGGAAGAAAAATCTTGAGGGTTGGCTATTATTGGTTGACTATGGAATCTAATTTCTTTAGTTACATAAAGAAATGTCATAAATGTCCAATATATGCTGATAAAGTACATGTATCGCCCACTTATTTGAATGTTTTAACATCACCATGGTCGTTTTCAATGTGGGAGATGGATGTTGTTGGACTCATCGAACCTAAAGCTTCCAATGGTCACCGGTTGATCCTGGTAACTATTGATTATTTCACAAAATGGGTTGAAGCCGCTTCTTATGCCAATGTGACGAGAAGTGTGGTTGTCAAATTCATCAAAAGAGAATTGATTTGTCGATATGGCTTGCCAAACAAGATAATCATTGATAACGCGACTAATTTGAATAACAAAATGATAAAAGAGTTGTGTGATAGTTTCAAAACTCAGCACCATAATTCCTCGCCATATCGTCCGAAAATGAATGGAGCTGTTGAAGCAGCAAATAAGAATATAAAGAAGATCATACAAAAGATGGTGGAGACATATAAGGATTGACATGAAATGCTTCGCTTTGCATTACAGGGTTATAGAACCTCTATTCGCACCTCAACAGGGGCACCTCCTTTCTCATTGGAGTATGGAATGGAAGTAGTACTTCCTATTGAAGTTGAAATTCCCTCGATTAGAGTATTGATGGTAACCAATCCGAAGACGATCATTTTTGTTTCTATAGACCTACGCATCAGTAACCAATCCGAAGACAAACATTTTAATTTCTATAGGTCTACGCATCTGTAACCAATTCGAAGACGATCACCTTCATTTCTGCCAATCTATGCATCGGTAACCAATCTGAAGACGATCATTTTTATTTATGTCGATCTATGCATCGGTAATTAATCCGAAGATGTTCATTTTGCATATCTCAAAAAAAAATTTGCATCATTCCCACTTTAACATTTCAAGGGCACTTTAATACATGTGTTTGTTATTGGACAAAATTTAGGTCCTCATATTTACTTATCTTTTACCTTATAACATGAAAATGAATACCATTGTTATTCATATTTTCATATTTTTCAAGTAAAATATAATTAAATAGGGGTAGTTGTAGTACCCCAATTTAGTTTATTTTGTTAAAAATAAATCAAAAAGAAAAATAAATCAAAAAATAAAAATAAAAATAATTACAATAAATAAATTCATTATGTCTCATCAATTTACAATGTCAAACTTAATTACAGTTTTAAAATCAAATCAAATTATAAATTAAAAATAAAGCCAAATTAAATTACAACAAATGTTAAACCAAACTAAATTGAGCCAACCTGCTTTGGTTCTGTTTTGTTGATGTCCTTATTGTTGTCTTTCTGTTTCTAATGCAATATCATGGTTGAGGCACTAGCCTTTGCTTTGTAACTAATTAGAGAAATGGAAAAGCATAATTTTTAAGTCAGATTTTGTAGACATTATACTGAGGAAAAAGACAAATTTTGAGTTTAAAAAAAGAAAGTAAAAGATAAATAAAAGCTCAACAAATGAACAGATCACAACAAATAAGCTAAAATCATTAATACATCAGATGTATAGAAAAAAAGCAGATGACGAGCAAATAAATTAAACATCAAACAAGAAATTGATGGAGAAGGACAAAGGCAAGCAAGAAAACAACTAAACATATGAAAAAAACTCTATAAATACACCTTATCAAATTTCAAAGAAAGGAGGAGGGATCTGAGATTAATACTGATATAAAAAACGCATACAAAGAAGGTGAAAAGAAATAAATCAGAAGGTGCATCAGTAACAAACAATAAACAACAAATGCAATGGTATTTTTTATACAATAAATTTGGTTCTTTATCTTCACTATACTACTACTCTTTTGTTTAAAAAATGTAGATTTTTTAATTTGTAAAAGTAAACATAGTGGGCGAAACATAAACAAAAATTAAACTAAGGATTTGAACCTGTGATGATGTCGCTGTTGTCGTCGTCGAAACCACCATCGCCGCAGCCGTTGTGGCCGCCTTCGAAACTGTGGTCGTCGTTGTCGTTGTGGCCACTGTCGTCGTTTCCTTGTTCCTTTTCATTTTCCTTTTTTTTTCTGTTGATGTGTTTGCCCAAGTGTCCCCCTCTACTATTAGAATTGTATGCAAATAGTGGGCAAGGAAATAGACTCGGGAATGATTTGAGGCTGGGAAAAGGGGTTTCTATTTTTTTTTTTTGTTACTTACTGGTTAACAGAGAGCGGTCGTCCCCTCCTCTAATTAGGGTTTTCTGTTTTGGATTTTTTTGTTTAAGTTAGTTTGGGCTTGGGTTTTAACAATAACGAGAATATGTTCAAGCTCAGCTCATTTAAGTCTATTCTTTTTTTTTTCTTTTAAAGAAATCGGGTTAATATCCTTCATAACTAAATATCAATTTCATCATAAAAAATACAAATAAATATTATGTTAAAGATTAATTAGATGTGACATCTTTTTAATTTTTGAGTTGTTAGGATACAAGTGGTACAACTTGATAGTTCTAAAACTCTATTTATTTATTTATTTATTTTAATGAACTAATCTAAAATCGACTTATTTTTTTCGATGTGACTTTTTTTGTTTTTTTTAATCTTTGAGTTGTTAAAACACAAGTTCTACTACTTGGTTGTTTTGAAACACAAGTTTAAAACACAAGTTTTTATCGCAAAACAAATTTTCTTTAAAACACACTCAACACATCCGCAATTTTTTAAGAACTACGTAGTTTTTGATTTCTCCATCGCACTGGGAGATACGTAGGAGCAAGATCACGTTCTTGTCAAGCGCATTAATAAATTTTATTTTATTTTCGTCATTTATTCCTTAACCACATTTATTCTAAAATCATATTAAAAAATAGTAATAATTGTTATTCATATTTAATAATAAGGAGAAATAAATATACTTAAGTTATTATTAATCTTGCACAATTAATTATAGGTAAACGTATTTTAACGGATATTGTAGGGTGCTAATACCTTCCTTATCGATACCCGAACTCAATTTGGTTTCAAAGACCTTTTTTATTTTTATTTTTTTCTATTTTTAAGGGTTTCCCAATATTTTTCCTATTTGGAAATAAATTTTGGTGGCGACTCCATTGAATTCGAGAAACACTCAAAATTTTAGGCTGTGACATTCACTCTCCTCACTTATTTCGTGTTGATCAAAATTGGCCACATCATCTAGTGGAATATACGGTTCAGGTTCAGATGTTTCGGTATGGTCAAAGTATGTTCGGGTTGGTATGGTTCAGGTTGATAAGATTCATAATTTTGAAAAGAATAAGTGTTTTGTGTATGAAAATGGTATTCAGGGTTAGGTGTGGTTGAGGATGATGGTTGGCCAACATCATATAATGGATTACCATCCTCAAACGTGACATATAACTCGATAGATTCGAGTTGTGACCGCTCTTTATGAACATCAAACATGAGTTCAACATCTTCGTCATCTTCAACATTTAACAATTCATAATGAACTAGGCCTTGTCCAAATGAGACAAGGTGTCAAAAAATTATATTAGACACCTTATTTTCTAACTTCAACTTTACTTCAATTTTTTTCTTCAAGTAAGTAAGGTTGCATCCAAAATGAACTCAAATAGCTTTTTTTTCGTCACTTTTGAAATATTTACCAATATCTTATCTTTCACATATTTCACCATTGTAATAAATCAGAAAAACTATATTTTTTGATGCCATTGATATGAAAATGAGATATTGAGATTGAAATGAAATGCAATGAAAATAATGTATCATACTTATACGTAACCAATTGTGATACATGCATTCCTGTCAACTTTTGATACACTGCCAATATACGGACCCGTGCATGCATGACATCCTTGCAAGTCGCCTTTCCCAAGGGCGACCTCATGACACATCCTTTTACAAGTCGCCATTCCAAAAGATGATCTTGTGACAACCTACTGCAAGTCGTCATTCCAAAGGGCGATCTTGAATGGTGCTTTGAGAAATCGCATTTCCAAATGGCGATTTAGCTGGGAATCAGAATATATTCCCATGTTGGGAAGTTGCAAAAATGTGATAATGTCTCCGTCCAGACTAATCCTCTCCATGATGTTCAGTCTTCTTCGTCCAGAAGTGCTTTCTTTTGTGAAGCCATGCATAGTATTCTATTGGTCATTTAAAGTGTTGTCTTGTTTATAAATAGGCCAAGTTTATGATCATATTTCTTCACTCTTCTTTATATTTCTTCACAACTCCACTCTTCTTTATATTTTAACTCTTCTACTCTTTATAGTTCTTATTTGCTCTTTATATTTTATCTTAATGGCATTGTTATGGAATGATGATAATCATAGATAAGTGCTACACCATATTCAAAATTTTGTAACCAATACAATACTTTATGTTATATTTTTAACCCGGTGTTATGTCTACTTCAAACGTGAGCATGGTACCATATGCCATTGCTTGCACCAATAAGTAATCTTAAACCTCATTTTCCATTCGCAAAAAGGTAAATATCAAAACCAATTGGTTGATCCTCGTGTCAATTCATCACAACCACCACCACAATCTCGCCAACATTTTTTTCAAGAATCAATTCCCAACATGACACAACAAAATCAATATTATATACCAACACCTCCTAATACTCAACCGCCTCCTCATACTTTTACTCACACACCACTTCCTTGTACTTTTACCCACACACCACATCAATCTTATGGGTTCATGCCAAGGGAACAATTTAATTTTGACAGCCAACAACCACATCAAGAAGACAATCGTCGACTATCCTTTGCATCAAGCAAAGAGGAATTGTTGTATAACATGTTCAACACTCGTCATAATACACCTGAGTTTGCTACCCAATTACTGAATAATATGTGTCAATAACAAGCTTTGGGAATGTATATACTCCGTTGAATCAAATATCCAACTGGGCTCAAGGTGGAAGTTGTCCTTCTGCAGCACTTCCTCCTAGACATCCTCAACAGCAAGAAAACGAAGATCAAGAAAAAGAAGAACAACAACAACAAACTCGTGATATACCAAGACGTCGTTAAAATTTCGTACATGTGAAAAAACATCGGCAATGTGGTATTGGAGGCCACCTTCGACATTAATTTTATCGTAATTTAAAATTTATATTTATGTATTTTTATGAATTATATTATATATATATATATATATATACATATATATTATTTTTGTTATTTTAATAAAAATTGAAAAAAATTGAATTTTTTTTTTTAGAAAAAAAACCTTTAGGAAGTCGCCTTTAAGAGGTTGACTTGAGCTCGAGTGAATGTTGTTGCATGGTTCTTCTCTATTGTTTGACTTGGTCGCATCTATTTTCTTTGACTTTTAAAGTTTTATAAAATCATCAATCAACATTGTTCAGGTTAGAAATATTTTATAAGTGTCTTATCTTAGAGTGTGAGAGTAATTATTATTATCAGCTTTGTTAGAAGCAACTACTCAAGTTTCAATCTTTTGTATTCCACCCGATAGTGGTTTAGTTCCTTCTTCAATTTGGGGTTGTCAAGTTGTTAGGAGAAGACATGGCTTGTAGGGTCAAGGTGGTTAGTTCCTCAAAAGTTTGGCGCTGTCAAGTTGTTTGTGAAGACTGACTTGAAGGGTCAGGTGTTTTGTAATTCAAGATATTTGAATTAGTGAATTAAAGCCTTATCAATAAGGGGACTGAATGCGATCAAGTTAGTGGTGAACTAGGATAAATCTACGTGTCAAATTATGTATACATTTATTACTTGCTATCTCTGAATCTGATTGCTTCTACTCCAAGTCACCAAAATTAAACTAGTTTATTTATTTATTTGTAAATTGTCAACATCCACAATTGGTGGCCTTAAAAATAATCAACATCCACAATTGGTTTTATTTGCCAAAGTAGAACCATTTTAGGACCTTTGCTATATATATAAGCTTCATAATTCACAAAAATATCATTGAAATACTCATTTGGTAATCTCAAACAAATTGTTTTCTTTGCTTGATATTCATCTTGAACTATTTCTTTAAACAAACATATTTCAAATGAAGTCATTTCCATATCCTCATTTAGAAAATATTAACATAAGAATATTACACAATGTCCACCTAGATTAATCAAGTATGAAGAATTTCTTGAATTTACTTCAAAATAAATATTAAACTTTTACGAAAAATCTTGAAGACATATACTTCATTAGTCATATCTATAGTGTAAAACCCCGATTTTCAAAGCGAGAGTGTATTTTTTTTTCCAAAACACATTCATAAAACCAAGAAATAAATAAGGGAAATATCTTTGGATAAATGTTTAACTCATAACGCGACGACATTTAAGTCAATATAATTTACAAGCAGCGGAATAGTTTTTGAAATATGAATCCTAAGTATTTCCACATCAAAAAGTGCTACATGGAACCCATCGAAAATACAATGTCTTGCTGACAATATTAGTATAGGTACAGTCTTCCAATTTAAAATAAACACAATCTAAAAGGAAGACATCTAGTCCCTATACGTCAACCTAATCTGATCATTCTACAAAAAACTATACACCTTGAGTGATCTTCACGCGCCCCGTAAGATCCTCCTAACATAGCTCCAATCAGGTGTTTCCATCTACATCCCCATCCACAAGGTACGAACTGGTAGGATTATCCTGGCTCTCATCTGAGGGCAAAGCCCAGATTTCCACAATAGTTGTAAAGGGTCACCAACAGAAATGTAACAATTAACACATAACATTTAAGTTTTTAAATGCACAAAATAACCTTTCAACTTAGCATGCACCTTAAAAGGGTTTTCCATATGCTAAACATTCATATAATACTTGCCAAGTAAAATGAAATCAAATAAGGTTTTTAAAACAATCAAGTAATAAATCAACTGACCAACCAATGGATGAATCAACTAAGCAATCGATTGTCTGACTCAGAATAAAAGTTTTTACTAAGCAAATCGATTGGGAAATCGATTTCTTAAGGGTTTTTAGTGAAAACTGTATTCTGGGTTTAAATCAATTAATTGGGAAATCGATTTTCATAAGTAGCTGAGCCCCTGTAACTTGCCAAATCGATTGGCAAACCGATTTCTTAAATAGTTGAGCCCTGTAACTTGCCAAATCGATTGGCAAATCGATTTCTTAAATAGCTGAGCCCCTGGGACTTGCCAACTCGATTAGCAAATCGATTTTATAAATAGCTAAACCCCTGTAACTTGCCAAATCGATTGGCAAATCGATTTGGTTCAATATCTTTCAACAGAATCGAATGGGAAATTGATTGTTTCTGAGGTTTTTCTAAAACTAGATAACTGAATCGATCACCATTACACACAATTCCAAAACATAACACTTAGCACTTATAACACAATCACTACGACATCATGAGCTTCGAAATAGTTTTGCAATCAAACATACTGAATCGATCACCATTACACACAATTCCAGAACATAACACTTAGCACTTATAACACAATCACTACGACATCATGAGCTTCGAAATAGTTTTGCAATCAAACATACTATCACACAATTCCAAAACATCCATACTTGACAATTAAAACACAATCACCATGCCAACTTAAGTTTCGAAATAGTTTTGCCTTATTTATTTCTTTGTTAAAACACAATCACCATGCCACCTATCCAAAGGTATTACCTTATTTATTTCTTTGTTAAATGATTTTGTTTTGAAAACAAAATACACTCTCGCTTTGAAAATCGGGGTGTTACAAGAAACATCGATGTTATTTGTAGCTTCAACCATTTGATCATCCCCACTGACGTTCATTCTTGCAACGTCGTTCCTTCTTGGAGGTAGTGTTTCCCCAAAACCAACATCAAGAAGAGTGTTAACACCACTTCGAATAATTCAGAAACTAAGTTTCGAATATATCAACACATAATAACTATCCCTGGTCTGACAACTCAGACCAATTACCCCGACGCATGATCAGATAACGACTCTCAACCAACAGGTTGACCTACAATCTATAACCAAAACTCCACATCCCCAAAGAAATCTAAACCAAAGCTCTGATACCACAATGTAACACCCCGAAAGCGAGAGTGTATTTTTTTTATCCAAAACACATTCATAAAACCAAGAAATAAATAAGGGAAATACCTTTGGTTAAATGTTTAAGTCATAACGCGACGACATTTAAGTCTATAATTTACAAGCAGCGGAATAGATTTTGTAATATGAATCCTAAGTATTTCCACATCAAAAAGTGGTACATGGAACCCATCGAAAATACAATGTCTTGATGACAATATTAGTATAGGTACAGTCTTCCAATTTAAAATAAACACAATCCAAAAGGAAGACATCTAGTCCCTATACGTCAACCTAATCTGATCATTCTACAAAAAACTATACACCCAGAGCGATCTTCACGCGCCCCGTAAGATCCTCCTAACATAGCTCCAGTCAGGTGTTTCCATATACATCCCCATCCACAGGGTACGAACCGGTAGGATTATCCTGGCTCTCATCTTAGGGCAAAGCCCAGATTTCTACAATAGTTGTAAAGGGTCACCAACCGAAATTAACAATTAACACATAACATTTAAGTTTTTAAATGTACATAATAACCTTTCAACTTAGCATGCACCTTAAAAGGGTTTTCCATATGCTAAACGTTCATATAATACTTGTCAAGTTAAATGAAATCAAATAAGGTTTTTAAAACAATCAAGTAATAAATCAACTGATCAACCAATGGATGAATCAACTCAGCAATCGATTGTTTGACTCAGAATAAAAGTTTTTACTAAGCAAATCGATTGGGATATCGATTTCTTAAGGGTTTTTAGTGAAAACTGTATTCTGGGTTTAAATCAATCGATTGGGAAATCGATTGGGAAATCGATTTTCTTAAGTAGTTGAGCCCCTGTAACTTTCCAAATGGATTGGCAAATCGATTTCTTAACTAGTTGATCCCCTGTAACTTGCCAAATCGATTGGCAAATCGATTTCTTAAATAGCTGAGCCCTTGTAACTTACCAAATCGATTGGCAAATCGATTTCTTAAATAGCTGAGCCCCTGGGACTTGCCAAATCGATTGGCAAATCGATTTTATATATAAATAGCTAAACCCCTGTAACTTGCCAAATCGATTGGCTAATCGATTTGGTTCAATATCTTTCAACAGAATCGAATGGAAAATCGATTGTTTCTAAGGTTTTTCTAAAACTAGATAACTGAATCGATCACCATTACACACAATTCCAAAACATAACACTTAGCACTTATAACACAATCACTACGACATCATGAGCTTTGAAATAGTTTTGCAATCAAACATACTATCACACAATTCCAAAACATCCATACTTGACAATGAAAACACAATCATCATGCCAACTTAAGTTTTGAAATAGTTTTGCAAACAATCACACTTACACACAATTTCACCACATAACACTTAGCAATTACAACGCAATTACCACGACATCTCAGGTTCAAACACTCAATCATACTCTTGAATTAAACACGACTCGTGTGCCAAGCACCCTAATGCAATGCGTATATGCCAAAATGCATGGACTCGGAATTCCAAACCAAAACCCTCCTCGAAGGGCCGTAAATCATAATCGTACCGCCTATCACAGGCCAAAGTACTAAATTACCGAGGTGCCACCTATCACGGGTCAGCACGATTTACTAAAAAGCGTAATTCGTAAACGTACCACCTATCACGGGTCAGCACGATTTACTAAAAGAAAAAGCGTAAATCGTAAACATACCGCCTATCACAAGCCAAAGTACTATTTACCGAGGTGCCACCTATCACGGGTCAGCACAATTTACCAAAAACGTAAATCGTAAATGTACCGCCTATCACAGGCCAAAGTACTATTTACCGAGGTGCCACCTATCACGGGTCAGCACGATTAACCAAAATGAAATGCATGAGCATACTCTGACTCTATCCACGTCAATCGTTAAGTAAATGCAGATATTAAAAGATTACCCATTTTTAATACTCATTTAACTCTAACAATTTTCACGACAATCATTAAGTAAACAAAGATATTAAGAGATTCCATTTTCTTAATACTCATTTACTCTAACGATTTTCACTGCAAACATTAAGTAAACAGAGATATTCAAAGATTCCTCATTTTTAATACTCGTTTGACTCTAATGATTTTCACGACAAACATTAAGTAAACAGAGATATTAAAAGATTCCCCATTTTTAATATTCGTTTAACTCTAATGATTTTCACTACAACATTAAGTAAATGTAGATATTAAGAGATTCCCCATTCTTAATACTCGTTTAACTCTAACGGTTTTCAAATTCCACACAGAACATACTCAAACATATTCACAAATTCAATTCACAATTCACACCATATCACATCAACTCATTTTTCTACAGAGTCCACACAAACACATCTCGAATTTCATAAGTATCAATTATGAACACATCAAATACGACGACACAAATCAACACAACCTACCACTCAAACACAACAAATTTCATTTACTCAAAATCATACATAAATGAGTTAAATTCATTTTCCATGAAACATTCATCAATATCACTTAAACCCCACATTAGAATTTCACCCATAAAAGCATTAAATTCATTTTCCCTAAATCAACACTTCAACCCTAACAAATTCTTTTCCACACAACCACAGATAAGTCCCTTAATGCAAACTAAAGTTTGGAAGAAGCCCTTACCTTAACGTTAGCTTAAACGTGCGATTATGGTACCGCGAGTAAATCCGGTAAAATCTTCGCTCGCGACGTCGCTTCCAAAGTTGATTCACTAGCACCGTAGCGTGGTGGTGAACAACTTTTCCTTCTATCTCTTCGCGAAACGAAGTTTAGATCTAGATGAAAGGTGGAGGTTTGTGTTTGACGGTTTTAAAATCCCTAACACCGTTTTTCTTAATTTTCAAATCAACGAGGAAGTATGAAGCTGAGAAGTCCTTGCTTTCTTACCCACCAAGCCTTGGGTTTCTATTCTTGAAGCCAAAGAAAGAAAAGAAAGTGAAACCAAAGAAGAAGAAAAGAGGGAGAATCGCGAGGCTGGAGGAGGAAGAAGACGGAATATTTTTCTTTTGCTTTTCCTTCTATTTTCTTTTCTTTCTATTTCCTTTCCTTTTCTTTCTTTTCTATTTCTTTTATTTTCCCTCCAAACAAACATATATATATATATATATATATATATATATATATATATATATATATATATATATATATATATTAATTATAACTTAACAAATATCTCAAAATATCTAGATATATATTAAAATTACCATTTCACCCATAACCTCTCCAAACCACTTTTTGTCAAAAATATCTACTATCGTCGCGACTTGAGATATTTTTTTTAACAAAACTCTCCAGAATTAAATTCTTCGTAAACCTAAACAAATTATTCTTCGACAAATAATTTTAATCCCATTTCCAAAAATATATTTTTGGCATTTAACTCACTAAATACCGAAAATTGGGCTAAAAGCCTAAGCAACTTAACACCAAATACCCTAAAATTGTATAATTTAGGATTTAAAATTAAGGGTCTTACATTACTACCCCCCTAAAACTAGTTTCGTCCTCGAAACTTAAAGTACGAGTAACAATCCACACTATGTTTGTACTCTAATTCAGCATACAAGTCGCAACTTATTTCACCCGACCTACTCGAAGAAAGTGTTGACTACCCCTTTTAGTAGGGTGCTTAATAACTCTACACACATCCATAGTCGGTAAGGCTCGTCCGTTCCATTCAACATGATTTTGTCTACTATCAACAAGAGATTAAGGATGATCAGTCCCTTAATTTGTCAATAAATAACCAACAACCATGATAGTGGCTTAGACTATCTTAACCGAACTGTAATAGCGCTCCTTGCAACTTACAACTGATGTTATCCTAATGTACAAGCAGTCAACTAGCTTCTCAAAGTCCACTGAGTTTACCTTATTTTCCTATAACTTTGATCATGTCGACGAAGTACAATTTCCCATAGCTATGTCACATAGCCTCATTTGCATCCACTTGGTACGAAACATCCATTTGGTACCAAACCGAGTCACTAAGCATGACACCAATACACTGAGCAAAAAACAATCACAACAGTCGAGGACTCCTAAATTTCTCCATTGTCCACAGATCCTCAATTTTTCTTTAGTCTTACAACTACGTCAACCGTAGCGTTCTTATTAGTATGTTATTCCAATTATAACTTTAATAATTCTATCCCCACAACTTCTTGGTGATCCAAGTTTCCTCAAATATTTTCGAAATCATGCCAAAGACTATACTACTTAGGACACCTAATCTTCTTTTCAGTTTAATACTTCATTTCAAGAGTCACATTTCCAACAAAATCCTACTTGAATTTAATTCACATATTAGGGTCTACCTTTGTCTCATGCCTAACACCTCAAACTCACGCTTTACTAGAAAATTTCTTACATACTTCGCAATTATGCACAAGCTCAAAAATAATTCTCCCACATCTACTGCCACATTCATTTTGAAACTTCTCAATTTCGTTGCGTCCTTCATTTGCAACTTGATGATTATCCTTGCATTATGACAGGTCAAACGCATTGTATTCACTCCATCATTTTTCCATTTATACAAACCTTAAATTTCTACCTCGAACCTTGATACAACTTCATTATAGTGATTCCAATAAATCAAGGCTTACTAATTCCCACCAAACTTTTCCATTTTATGTTCAATCGTTTCCTATCAAACCAACATTTAACTCCTTTGATTGACGAACACAATAACAACTCCCATGACATGCACTCAAGTAATGCCTTTATATCGTTGGCATACCTTTATAATAATAATGTCTGAATTATAGTTGAGATAATTCCTTTCTTGAATCTTTAATTGTCATAAGCTACATCTCTATGTGCTACTCCAACAAATTTCTTGGCACGTTTTCCAATATTTGGTTCACTCGTTGGATTCTTATTCCTTCTCAACCTTCACCGAGATACAAACTAAAAGAATCCTAACAATCGAACGTCCTAAAGAATTGTTTCTCAAACGTTCCTAATTAGCATTTCTTAAGAAATAATTATCTATAACTTCATCCTCATAAATTTTGCAGTAAAATATCTCAAAGACCCACATACCTTTCATTGTTCATCTAGTTACTAAAACACTCAGTTTAAATCTCAACGCTTGATTTCCCAAGACCAACAACTAAATCATAAATCATTTGTTACATCTCTTCTTTTTCACTTCCTATCATTTAATAGGATTCTAAAATTTGATCCTCAAAATCTCCAAACACTTCCATCCTTAACATGAATTATTTATCACTTGTTTGCCTCAACTCCTTCGATTATGAAAGTTTTAAGCATTACTTGGTCCTCCATCCATCCTTGTGGATTTTAAATCATCAACTAAAAAAAATTAACCATCTTAGGGTCCCAAATCAAATCTCGAATAATCTTTCTGACCTATCAAAACATTAACATCCTCTTAGTAATTTACATCCTTTAATAGACTCTCGAAACTTATATTACCGCAATCTCAAAGTATTCTCGTACTCGATACTTCAAATTCCACTTAATGGTAACATAGAGTTCAATACATCAAGGCTTAACTCGTTATGTTTTTCCGAACATCGCTCAAAATTCACACTTACGTTTCTATAGTTTCATCCAATATCACTATCCATACTTACTATCTCCTAAACCACGAAGAGATTTGTCACTTATCAACAAAATATATAGTCTCACTCCTATACTCTTCATGAGATTCATACTTAATAATCCAAGTTGCGAATCTAGTCTAACTCGAATGCTCCACTTCACCCCTCAAGGTATCGACTGTTCTTCAAAGCGTATTTTATCCAACCAAAGGAGTATTTACTCCTAATGTGCAGCGCTCCCTTAACTTCAATACCAGTCTCTTTCATTGACACCTAAGCACCAAATGCTATTCCAAGTGAAAGCCTCATCTTCTCAACAATTCCATGATCTTCACATCTCTTTGACAGTTGTCAAACTTCATCTAGTTTTATCCTGAAATCTACCAGGAAAACATCTAATACTTTTCTTAATAAAAGTCTTCCACATAGATCTTTACTTGAAATCCCTTATTAGTCTAAGTTAATCCATCCATACTCATCATCTTCCAGTTAACACCAACATATAGCTTTTGTGTCCTTGGAACCATTTCATAAATTCCATGCCGTCATGATTTGCTTCAACTCTACTTGACAATCCGTCATCTCGAAGATCTTTTCCATTTCTTGAGTCCCTAATCAGTATTTTTCCTAAGTTCCCATCACCCTTGAACTTTGGAGGATGGTAACGACGAAAATCTTTCAATCCTCTTGACTCAATAGCATATATCTCTCTTTCCCTCTTCTCCAGATCCCGCAAAGTCTTTGCAGTTGTCTATGCAACAGCAGAAATGTAAGACCCATAATTTTAAAGTATACTTTATGTATTTTAGTGTATTTTGGTATTGAACTCGGAGGCTTTTTAGCCAAAGTTATTAATATTTTGGAGTTTATATGAACAAAAAGATATTTTGATGCCCGATTAGAATTACTCGTCGATGAATAAATTAAATTAACTGCGGTGAATCTTTTACGAAGAATTTAATGTGTTATGGGTGAAATGGTAATTTAACAAATATCTAGATATTTTGAGATATTTGTTAAAAGTAATTAATATATATGTATATATATATATATATATACATATTTGTTTGGGGAGAAAAGAAAAGGAAATAGAAAGGAAAGAAGGAGAAAGAAAGAGAAAAACAAAGGAAAGAAAGACACAAGAGAGAAAACAAAACATCTTCTACCTCTGCCTCGCGTGAAGCTCCTTTCTTCCTCCTTCGTCCAGTTTCATTTTCGCTGCTTCCTTTTGTTCAAGAATAGAAACCCAAGGAATTGTGGATGAGTAAGAACAAATTTCCAACTCCTTCCTTCTTCCCGGATTCGAAAACGGAGTTAGGGTATTCAAAACCGTCAAACACAAACCTCTCTGTTTCATCTAGATCTAAGCTTCGTTTCGCAAAGAGATAGAAGGGAAAGTTGCTCACTACCACGCTACAGTGCTAGGGAACCAACTTTGGAAGCGACGTTGCGAGCGGAGATTTTACCGGATTTACTTGCGGTACCGTAATCGCACGTTAAAGCTAACGTTAAGGTAAGGGCTACTTCCAAACTTTTAGTTTGCATTTAGGGGCTTATACATGGTTGTGTGGAAAAGAATTTTGTTAGGGTTGGAGTATTGATTTGGGGAAAATGAATCTAAGGCTTTATGGGTAAAATCTTAGAGTTAGGTTTTGGTGATATTGATGAATGTTTCGTGGAAAATGAATTTAACTCATTTGTGTATGATTTTGAATAAATGAAGTTTGATGTGTTGAGTGGTATGTTGTGATGATTTGTGTTCATCGTATTTGACGTGTTCATAATTAATGCTTATGAAATTTGAGACGTGATTTGGTGTGAATTGTGGATTGGATTTAATAATATGTTTGAGTTTGTTTTGTGTGGAATTTGAAAACCATTAGAGTTAAACAAGTATTAAGAATGGGGAATCTCTTAATGTCTATGTTTACTTAATATTTTCGTGAAAACCATTAGATTTAAACGAGTATTAAGAATGGGGAATCTCTTAATGTCTAGGTTTACTTAATGTTGTCGTGAAAACCATTAGAGTTAAACGAGTATTAAGAATGGGGAATCTCTTAATGTCTACGTTTACTTAATGTTGTCTTGAAAACCATTAGAGTTAAACGAGTATTAAAAATGTGGAATCTTTTAATATCTATGTTTACTTAATGTTTGTTGTGAAAATCGTTTAAGTTAAATGAGTATTAAGAATGGGGAATCTCTTAATATCCTTGTTTACTTAATGTTTGTTGTGAAAATCGTTTAAGTTAAATGAGTATTAAAAATGGGGAATCTTTTAATATTTGCATTTGCTTAACGATTGTCGTGGATGGAGTCAGAGTATGCTCATGCATTTTCATTCTTTTTGTAAATCGTGCAGACCCGTGATAGGTGGCACCTTGATAAATAATACTTTGGCCTGTGATAGGCGGTACATTTATGATTTACGTTTTTTGTAAATTGTGCAGACCCGTGATAGGTGGCACCTTGGTAAATAGTACTTTGGCCCATGATAGGCGGTACATTTACGATTTTCGGTTTTTTATAAATTGTGCAGACCCGTGATAGGTGGCACCTTGGTAAATAGTACTTTGGCCTGTGATAGGCGGTACATTTACGATTTACGTTCTTTTTAGTAAACCGTGCAGACCCGTGATAGGTGGCACCTCGGTAAACGGTACGGGCCCGTGATAGGCAGTAAGTTTATGGTTTACGCTTTTTAGTAAATCGTGCAGACCCGTGATAGGTGGCACCTCGATAATTGGTACTTCGGCCCGCGATAGGCGGTACAATTATGATTTACGGCCCTTCGAGGAGGGTTTTGGTTTGAAATTCCGAGTCCATGCATTTTGGCATATACGCATTGCATTAGGGTGCTTGGCACACGAGTCGTGTTTGATTCAAGTTTATGATTGAGTGTTTGAACTTGAGATGTCATTGTGATTGTGATTATTTTACTAAGTGTTATGTTTTGGAAATTGTGTGTAAGTGTAATTGATTGTAGAACTATTTCGAAACTCAAGTTGTCGTGGTGATTGTGTTGAAATTGCTAGGTGTTATGTTTTGGAGTCATGTGTGAATGTCATTGAGTTAGTTTATGTAGTTTTAGAAAAACATTCAGGGAAATCGATTCCCAAATCGATTTTGTGAAAAGCCATTCATAAAAATCGTTTTGCCAATCGATTTGATGTATTACAAGAGCTTAACTAATTTGACAAAATTGATGTGTCAATCGATTTTGTAAATATGTTTCATAAAACCAATTAAGAAATCGATTTCCCAATCGATTGTTGTGTCTCCTACTTTCTTAAATCTTGAAAAGGTATTGGTCCAAATTGATTTCCCAATCGATTGAATTTGTTACAGGGGCTCAGCTATTCATTCAATGGATTGCCCAATCGATTGATTTAAGCCCAGAGTACATGTTTCACTAAAAACCTTCATCCAAATCGATTTCCAAATCGATTGAATTTGTTACAAGGGCTCAGCTATTCATTCAATCGATTGCCCAATCGATTTAATTAAGCCCAGAGTACAGGTTTCACTAAAAACCTGCATCCAAATCGATTTCTCAATCGATTGGCTTAGTAGAAATTCTTATTCTGAGTTAGATAATCGATTGCTCAATTGGTTCATCAATGGATTGGCCAGTTGTTTATTACTTGATTGATTTCAGACTTATTTGGATTTCATTTTTATTTGGCAAGCATTATATGGACTTTTAGCATATGGAAAACCCTTTTAAGGTGCATGCTAAGTTGAAAGGTTATTTTGTGCATTTAAAAACTTAAATGTTATGTGTTAACTATTAATTTCGGTTGGTGACCTTTTACAACTATTGTGGAAATATGGGCTTTGCCATCAGATGAGAGCTAGGACAATCCTACCGGTTTGTACCCTGTGGATGGGAATGTAGATGGGAATGCCTGACTGGAGCTATGTTAGGAGGATCTTACGGGGCGCGTGGAGATCACTCGGGGCGTATAGTTTTTTGTTTATAGAATGATCAGATTAGGTTGACATGGAGGGAACAGATGTCTTTCTTTTGGTTTGCCTTTATTTTAAATTGGAAGACTGTATCTGTACTAATATTGTCAGCATGACACGCTATTTTCGATGAATTCCATGTACCACTTTTTGATGTGTAAATATTTTGGATTCATATTTCGAAAAACTTTTCCGCTGCTTGTAAATTTTAATGACTTAAATATTTATCCAAAGGTATTACCTTATTTATTTCTTTATTAAATGATTTTGTTTTGAAAACAAAATACACTCTCGCTTTGAAAATCGGGGTGTTACAAGAAACATCCATGTTATTTATAGCTTCAACCATTTGATCATCCCCACGGACGTTCATTCTTGCAACGTCGTTCCTTCTTGGAGGTAGTGTTTCCCCAAAACCAACATCAAGAAGAGTGTTAACACCACTTCGAAATAATTCAGAAACTAAGTTTCGAATATATCAACACATAATAACTATCCCTGGTCTGACAACTCAGACCAATTACCCCGACGCATGATCAGATAACGACTCTCAACCTACAGGTTGACCTACAATCTATAACCAAAACTCCACATCCCCAAAGAAATCTAAACCAAAGCTCTGATACCACAATTTAACACCCCGATTTTCAAAGCGAGAGTGTATTTTTTTATCCAAAACACATTCATAAAACCAAGAAATAAATAAGGGAAATACCTTTGGTTAAATGTTTAAGTCATAACGCAACGACATTTAAGTCAATATAATTTACAAGCAGCGGAATAGTTTTTGAAATATGAATCCTAAATATTTCAACAACAAAAAGTGGTACATGCAACCCATCGAAAATACAATGTCTTGATGACAATATTAGTATAGGTACAGTCTTCCAATTTAAAATAAACACAATCCAAAAGGAAGACATCTAGTCCCTATCGTCAACCTAATCTGATCATTCTACAAAAAACTATACACCCTGAGTGATCTTCACGTGCCCCGTAAGATCCTCCTAACATAGCTCCAGTCAGGTGTTTCCATATACATCCCCATCCACAGGGTACGAACCGGTAGGATTATCCTGGCTCTCATCTTAGGGCAAAGCCCAGATTTCTACAATAGTTGTAAAGGGTCACCAACCGAAATTAACAATTAACACATAACATTTAAGTTTTTAAATGTACAAAATAACCTTTCAACTTAGCATGCACCTTAAAAGGGTTTTCCATATGCTAAACGTTCATATAATACTTGTCAAGTAAAATGAAATCAAATAAGGTTTTTAAAACAATCAAGTAACAAATCAACTGACCAACCAATGGATGAATCAACTCAGCAATCGATTGTTTGACTCAGAATAAAAGTTTTTACTAAGCAAATCGATTGGGATATCGATTTCTTAAGGGTTTTTAGTGAAAACTGTATTCTGGGTTTAAATCAATCGATTGGGAAATCGATTGGGAAATCGATTTTCTTAAGTAGTTGAGCCCCTGTAACTTTCCAAATCGATTGGCAAATCGATTTCTTAAATAGTTGAGCCCCTGTAACTTGCCAAATCGATTGGCAAATCGATTTCTTAAATAGCTGAGCCCTTGTAACTTGCCAAATCGATTGGCAAATCGATTTCTTAAATAGCTGAGCCCCTGAGACTTGCCAAATCGATTGGCAAATCGATTTTATAAATAGCTAAACCCCTGTAACTTGCCAAATCGATTGGCTAATAGATTTGGTTCAATATCTTTCAACAGAATCGAATGGAAAATCGATTGTTTCTGAGGTTTTTCTAAAACTAGATAACTGAATCGATCACCATTACACACAATTCCAAAACATAACACTTAGCACTTATAACACAATCACTACGACATCATGAGCTTCGAAATAGTTTTGCAATCAAACATACTATCACACAATTCCAAAACATCCATACTTGACAATTAAAACACAATCATCATGCTAACTTAAGTTTTGAAATAGTTTTGCAAACAATCACACTTACACACAATTTCACCACATAACACTTAGCAATTACAACGCAATTACCACGACATCTCAGGTTCAAACACTTAATCATACTCTTGAATTAAACACGACTCGTGTGCCAAGCACCCTAATGCAATGCGTATATGCCTAAATGCATGGACTCGGAATTCCAAACCAAAACCCTCCTCGAAGGGCCGTAAATCATAATCGTACCGCCTATCACAGGCCAAAGTACTAAATTACCGAGGTGCCACCTATCACGGGTCAGCACGATTTACTAAAAAGCGTAAATCGTAAACGTACCACCTATCACGGGTCAGTACTGTTTACCGAGGTGCCACCTATCACGGGTCAGCACGATTTACTAAAAGAAAAAGCGTAAATCGTAAACATACCGCCTATCACAAGCCAAATTACTATTTACCGAGGTGCCACCTATCACGGGTCAGCATAATTTACCAAAAACGTAAATCGTAAATGTACCGCCTATCACAGGCCAAAGTACTATTATCGAGGTGCCACCTATCACGGGTCAGCACGATTTACCAAAATGAAATGCATGAGCATACTCTGACTCTATCCACGTCAATCGTTAAGTAAATGCGGATATTAAAAGATTCCCCATTTTTAATACTCATTTAACTTTAACAATTTTCACGACAATCATTAAGTAAACAAAGACATTAAGAGATTCCTCATTCTTAATACTCATTTACTCTAACGATTTTCACTGCAAACATTAAGTAAACAGAGATATTAAAAGATTTCCCATTTTTAATACTCGTTTGACTCTAATGATTTTAACGACAAACATTAAGTAAACAGAGATATTAAAAGATTCCCCATTTTTAATAATGATTTTCACTACAACATTAAGTAAACGTAGATATTAAGAGATTCCCCATTCTTAATAATCGTTTAACTCTAATGGTTTTCAAATTCCACACAGAACATACTCAAACATATTCACAAATTCAATCCACAATTCACACCATATCACATCAATTCATTTTTCTACAGAGTCCACACAAACACATCTCGAATTTCATAAGTATCAATTATGAACACATCGAATACGACGACACAAATCAACACAACCCACCACTCAAACACAACAAATTTCATTTACTCAAAACCATACATAAATGAGTTAAATTTATTTTCCATGAAACATTCATCAATATCACCAAAACCCCACATTAGAATTTTAACCTTAAAAGCATTAAATTCATTTTCCCCAAATCAACACTTCAACCCTTACAAATTCTTTTCCACACAACCACAGATAAGCCCCTAAATGCAAACTAAAAGTTTGGAAGGAGCCCTTACCTTAACGTTAGCTTAAACGTGCGATTATGGTACCGCGAGTAAATCTGATAAAATCTCCGCTCGCGACGTCGCTTCCAAAGTTGAGTCACTAGCACCGTAGCGTGGTGGTGAGCAACTTTCCCTTCTATCTCTTTGCGAAACGAAGCTTAGATCAAGATGAAAGGTGGAGGTTTGTGTTTGACGGTTTTAAAATCCCTAAAACCGTTTTTCTTCGTTTTCGAATCAACGAGGAAGTATGAAGCTGAGAAATCCTTGCTTTCATACCCACCAAGCCTTGGGTTTCTATTCTTGAAGCCAAAGAAAGAAAAGAAAGTGAAACCAAAGAAGAAGAAAAGAGGGAGAATCGCGAGGCTGGAGGAGGAAGAAGACAGAATGTTTTTCTTTTGCTTTTCCTTCCTTCTATTTTCTTTTCTTTTTATTTCCTTTCCTTTTCTTTCTTTTCTATTTCTTTTCTTTTCCCTCCAAACAAACATATATATATATATATATATATATATATTAATTATAACTTAACAAATATCTCAAAATATCTAGATATTTATTAAAATTACCATTTCACCCATAACCTCTCCAAACCACTTTTTGTCAAAAATATCTACTATCGTCGCGACTCGAGATATTTTTAACAAAACTCCCCAGAATTAAATTCTTCGTAAACCTAAACAAATTATTCTTCGACAAATAATTTTAATCCCATTTTCAAAAATATATTTTCGGCATTTAACTCACTAAATACCGAAAATTGGGTTAAAAACCTAAGCAATTTAACACCAAATACCCTAAAATTGTATAATTTAGGATTTAAAATTAAGGATCTTACATATAGAGCTTCACATCTTCAAGTTGGCAACAAATGGCAAATCCAAAAATCTTTTTGCTTTACATGCGAGTTTAACGTCACTTCAAATTATTCTTTCTATTTTCAAAGTATTTCCAAGTTTATAATATTTAATATACTTTAGTTCATGGTCATCATTATCATTATTACATAAAGCGCTATATTATATGCAAAAATATTGTCAAATGTTAATTTTCTTTTTGTTCCATCATATTCGATTCGTTACATGATAAATAGAAATTTCTTTTATTTTCATAAGTTTTAGGTACCTAGTTAGTTTTTCAAGAATTGTAAATTAATTATATCAAACTACTTTTTGGAATTTGCGTATCCTCACTAGGGCCACCTTTTTCTATTAGCTTCTTTTGGAATTGATTGGTCTCTACGCTTTAGGCATGATTAAGACTCATTTGCAATATTATATTCTCCAACACGATCTTCTATTTTGATAGGAGAATTGGCAGTTGTTATTAGTCTTGCTTGATTTTGCAAATGAATTATGCTTTGAACTTCTAGTTCACATTGCTTTATACGAGTATCAATATAAAATAATAATCTATTTCATGTAATTCATTCATCAATTGATAATTAGCCTAGTGGCACTACAACATTTTTGCATTTCAAGAACATTTGAAAAATGTTGTCAAAACATAGAAAAATGTTGCCAAATAGAATAGGAAACATTTTTCATGTGTCTCATATGCGAGCGTTGCCTATTACTTTTGGCAACATTTATTTTGCAGTTTTGAGCACACTATTTATAAACGTTGTCTAAACTGTACGAATAGGGAACAGTTTTTCAACGCATCTAAGGCAACATGTTTTAATTGTTGTTGCAACTGACAACAATTGATAAATGTTTCCTTAAAAGAATACAATTAGAACATTAATAAAATGTTGCTAGAGCATATAGACAACAATTTTAAACTGTATTCATATTACGTAGATACAATTTTTATTTTTCTATTATTTCAATATAAATCATAAACTAGACATTATGCTATTATTTTAAAATAAATTATTTTATAAACTTAATAATTTAATTACATACACAACTCTTTTAATTTTAAATCTTCTCTTTTATTTTACTTATAATAATTATACATAACTCAAAAGAATTGAATGAAGGAAAACATGCTTGAAATTTAACACAAGTTGTTAACTAAGTTGTATTCAAATACATAGTACATAGTAAGCAAAATGTCATAACATAATATATAAAGTTTAGCACTTTAAAGTATAAGTCTAGCAAAATAACAAAATATAGTTTCTTGAAGTTTTGACGCTTCAATTAAGTACAAGCCTAACAAAAAACATCATCCAAAATCATCCATAAATTCATCATCCAACTCATTCAAGTGCATCTTCCTCAGATTCATTATCTATATCGTACATTTCAAATTACTCATCTTGAAACTTATCACCTACATCGTCATCATGGAATAATTCATTATCATTTTGACCATCTCCATTGATGTCTTGCTGCATAAAAAAAAATAAAAACAAAATAGATGATGAATCAGTTTCCAACTAAACGATGATACAAACTGAAACCAAAATTCAGAATATGTTTTCACTCTCAATTTCACTCTTATAACAACAACATTTTAGATGAAGCTCAATTACAACAACAATAATAACAATTGCTATACATGATTACCTTTTCAAGACATGGAGCATGAGTTGATGTAGAGGAATGCATTTGTGCTGTAGCCTTATTTGGGGAACCATTAGCATCACCATGAGAAAATCCTAACAAATCTTCTATTGATTCCATATTAATTTGAGGATTGCAATGTTGCATTAGAGTTTTGAAAGCATGTTGCAATTTACCAATCTTATCTTCAAAATTTTCCACTAAGATTGAGACCTCTTCATTGTGTGCTTTTTTCAAAGCATTTATCTCCTCCTTTCACTTTAAGGAAGTTTTAGTTACGTTTCTCCCATAACAACGTACCATGCCAGGACGCTCTTTTCCAAAAATAGCTTCAAATGCTTATGTATCACTTTCTTCATTTTCAACCATTTCTTGAAGTTGAGACTAGCAAAAACTACAGGTAATTATTATTATCTACTATTATAAACAATATTTTATGAAAACATTGAGTATATGTAAGTTATTGTAACAATATCTTATAACTTACAATTACTTTTTCAGTTTCTACATCCAATGGTATTCCTTTATTTCCTTTGGTTTCTCGGATAGTTATTCTTAGTAAGAATAAAGATTTTCTTTCCAACTGTCTTTTCCATCTTTTGAATTTTCTCTTTATTATTATCTGGAAGATTCTCACGAGATCTTTTTTTCAGCATTCCTAGTTTCAATATTATGTCATCAAAAAAATATCTTCAAAAGAATAACCAAATTTAAAGTCGATAAAAATAAAAATAAAAAGATTACTTACCTTGTTCAACTTCTTTGTCTCCATGTGCAATTTGCTTGTCCATGTTGCCATCAACATTTTGAACCATTTCTCTATTATTTGCATGAACATGCAATGCATTGATTGTAGCTTTCTCATGAGTTCTTTTGTTTGGTGTTTCTAATTTTAATGAAAATTCATCAAAATATATTATAAATATTTCAATGTATATATAAAAATATAAAAGTAGTATGCATATAATAAATTAAAATAATAATATTTACCTTGTACAACTTCTTTGTCACCAAGTGAAGAATCTTTCATAACTTGTGGTTGCCCAATCTTAGGTCTCTCCATTTTCTTTGTAACAATGTGTTTGTCTAGTTTTCCATCAATCTTTTGAATTCTTTCTCTATGTGTTCTTTTTTTTGGTGTTTCTAATTTTATAGAAGATTTATCAAAAAAATATTAGGAATATTATCTATAAGAAATCTAAATAAAAAATAGTACATATGTAATATTATAAAATCTAATCATGAAACAAAAATTTGTTTTACCTTCTACAACTTCTACAATCTCTTGAACCATTTCTCTATTATTTCCCTACAACCTCTAATGTAACTTATCAATTTTTTCTTTCTTAATTTGGTTGAATTTCTTTGCCAACTCAATGCTTGATCTTGCTTGGAAAGGAAAATCATAACTTTTAGTAGGAGTTTGATCAATCTTTCTAAGAGATCAACAAGCTTTTACAACTCTTACTTTTTCCATTGTGGCTAACGACGATGAACTACAAACAAAAAAACATAAATATTATATAAATTATACAATATATTAACTAAGACAACGCAGGGTGAAATAATATTGATCAACAAAGACGGAAAAAACATATTAAATACTACCAAATTATAATACATGACTTAATCAAAACAAGAATCATCAATGGTTTCATCTTCACTTTCAAAACTTGTATCATCATCACTCTCATGTTCTTCTTGTTGGTTATGAAATTCTAAAAAAGGCATTTCAAAGATATCATTCGGTATGTCTTTCCTAACCAATTCTACTTCACAATCATCCTTCGATATATCAAGATTTGTTGAAATATCGTATTCTTGGACATTTGAATTAAAACATTCTCCCATGTCAAATGAATCCCTTGGAAGTGCCTTCAAAACATAGTGTCTATTTTTGTTAAAAGGATCTTCAATAAAGAAGCATTGTTGAACTTGAGATGCCAAGACAAATGGATCATTTTTGTAGCTCTTTTTGTTAGAGTAAACAAATGTCAACCCGTATTTGTCTTCTTCAGTCACAAACCAATCACATTTGAACAATACATATTTTAGTTGACCATAATAATCTAACTCTATGATATCTTTTACTGCCCCATAGTAAGTCACACAAATCTGTTCGGGATTCTCATCTCTTGCATTTCTAAGAACTTGAGTTACTGCTTCTAATGTGACTCCACTATTTTGTGTATTAAGCCTTGCTTCACGTTTTCTTGTATGAAATCTAAATCCATTGATGACATAACCAGAATGCCTTCTAGCAACATTATTTGGTCCCCTAGACAACGCCTTCAACCAATCAGATACTTCTTCATCCATAACACGTGTTTCAAACCATTGAATAAAATCTTCTCTTTGATTATTAGCTTTACTCAACTTACTTCTTTTTCGATGATTATGAACATTAACATCATGCTCTCTACAAAAATAAATAACTAATTTTTCAATGCAAAAGGAAAAAAACTAAATTTAAGAATGAAATATTGTAGAAATTAAAAGATTTTACCTAATGTATTCTTGCACTTCATCACAATTGAATAATATGTAACCATGAGCTTGGTTTTGTGACTTATGATCAAGAGAAATTAGTTTCTGCCCCCCAATTGGATGACCTATGCTTGGAATGCCATCGTTATTTCGTGTCGTTCTATTCATCCTTGTATCTAAACAACTAGACAAATATCTTGAACAAAATGTTAGTGATTCTTTAACCAAATATGCTTCAGAGATAGAGCCCTCTAGACGACTCCTATTACAAACAAAAGTTTTTAAATCACCCAAATATCATTCCGTATAATACATCCATCGAAATTGAATTGGTCCACCCAATCTAACTTCATTTGCAAGGTGAATTGGTAAGTGGACCATTATGTCAAAGAAACTTGGAGAGAAGATACGTTTCAATTGACAAAGTGTTTCAGCAATCTCTACTTCCAAGTGATCCAAAGTTTTCACCTCTATAACCTTTTGGCATAAACACCGAAAAAAGGAACAAAGTCGAATCAAAGGGATGGTAACTTGATTAGGGGTAATCCCTCTTATTGCTACTTGCAACAAGTAATGCAGTATAATATGAGCATCATGACTCTTGTACCCATGAATTTTTCCCTCTTCAACTTGAACACAACGAGAAATATTAGAAGCAAGGCCATCAGGAAGTTTTACTGCCTTAAAAACACCACAAAAAATAGATTTCTCATGCTTTGTTAGGGAGAAACATGCTTTAGGGATTTGAGTTTTCTTACCATCATTTGTTGCCTTCAAATGGAGTTTTTTTTTTTTCTAATCCCCATATCTTTTAGGTCCAAACAACCATTTGCGTGATCCTTTTTCTTCCCTTCAATCTCCAAGAGAGTCCCGTTTATATTATCACAAATGTTCTTCTCAATATGCATTACATCTAAATTATGGCGTAGAGAATTATCCTTCCAATATGGTAATTGCCAAAAGATGGATTTTTTCTTCCATGGACCAAACCTGTTTTTCATTTCTTTCTTCTCGCCCAATACATCGGGAATGTCTTGTAAGTCTTTTAAAATTCTCGATGTATCTAACAACGAGGGTGGAGACCTATATTCGGGTTTTTCGTCAAAAGATGTTGCATTTGATCTCCAAACATGATTTGAATCCAAAAAGACTCGATGACCCATATAACACATCTTCCAACTATGTTTTAAGTAAGTTGAAGAACTCTCATAATTACAAGTTGGGCAGGCAAACTTCCCTTTAGTGCTCCAACCAGATAGGAATGTTCAAATCAGGCATAGCCTCTTTCAACAACTCTAAAAGAGCAGTGAAAGATGCATTGCTCCACCCATGGATACATTTCAATAAGTACATTCGGATAGTGAATGATAATGTAGAGAATTTTTTACAACCATGATACAACTCTTGATTTGCATCATCAACGAGTTTATAAAATTTCTTGGCATCTTCATTTGGTCCTTCATGTACTCCACCTACTTCAGCAACATCTCTAAACGTCTCAAACAACAAGCCATCAATATCATCAGATGATGTATTATCATTAGTATCACCATCAACACCCATAAGACTTTTATCGTCGCCATGGTAAATCCATTATGTGTATCCCTTTATAAATCCTTTGCTACACAAATGGTCAAACACTATAGCTCTTTTTTCCCAACTATCATTGCAACACAAAGCACAAGGGCACAAAATATGGTCTCCTTCAACCATTCCTTTGGTGAATGCAATATCCAAAAAGTAATTAACTCCATCCTTGTAACCTTGACTATGTGGAGGCAAGTCCATCCAATCCTTCTTTATCATGTTTGGTTTACTAAAAAGATATTAATTTATTACTATAAGTATATAAGGGGTGTATTGGATCATAATACATTCCCCTAAAGCTAATAGTCACAAAAATTTGAATTAAGCTAATAACAACAAATATGAAAAATATAGGTATCTCAGAATTTTGCAGCACAATTTCAAGTAAGTCCTTTTTTCCTACCTTGAAAACCCAAGCACAAGTCATAATTTTATAATCTTAACCATCAAAACCAATGAGTAACCTATAGTATTATGGCATTAGTTGTAGTGAAAATGATTTGAGTTTATAACATCTGAACTTTAATTAGTTTTACTTTTTCTTTTCAATTAAGTGATAAATTTGACAAAAGTCATGTTAAGTTAGTCTCCCTATGAATTGATGAACAACAAAAACAGAATGCAGGGTTCTTATATGGCTATATGATATTTTAACCTTCATTACAGAGATCAAAATAAACAAATAAAACTTCTATTTTGTCTTATTATAAAAATTGCATACAAGTTGGAAAGACCATCTTTTTTTTACAAACAGAAAGATCATTTTCAATGCTAAAAAATATCACTATAACAGAATATAATGTATAATATATGGTTTCAAATATGTGAATGAAAATTGTACAGAGCAAGAAACAAAAATTAATTTTCAAGATGTGAACGACAAACACAAGTTCCAAATCAAAAGAGAAACAAAAAGCAAAATAAAACGAATCAGAGCAAACATCTAAACAAAAAGAAACACAATAAGCAAAACAGAGAAGTTGAACTTAAACAAAAACATTGTACAGAGCAACTCATATACTTTAGCAACAAACAAGTAAACAAAAAATATGATCAAAGATGCAAACCTGTCAATACACAACGTTTACGAATAGGAGATGAAAACTGGAGACGAACTCAAACTCTACTTTATAATAAGTCTCAAATTATTTTATCACAAACTTTATAATAAATGGAGATTCATATCAAATATATTTTTCTTATATTCTTTTAGGACTGATCCTAGTGTATTATATTGGAGCAGTTAAAATATACACAATACATCAAAAAATAAACTTAGACGAGGAATATTGGGATTTTAGCCTACAACTTAAGGGAACAACTTACATATAGTAATTTTTTGACTTGATTCGAATCAATATCTCAGCATATATGATAACATATTCCCAAAGTAGAATTTAGAAGTTATGATCTCATAAGTATTGATCATACAATTAACTTTAGACGTCTAAAGAATGGATTTTCAATTTAAAAGATGTTCAATATCAATTTCAATTGACATATGACACTTATTAAATACTTTTTACAAAATTTAAAAATTGAACTATTAGTCAAAGTAGTTGAGAACACATTCTCACAAACTTCAGGTTGTGAGGTCTAATAAGCATACATGTGATTATTTCGTTGATGTGTCAATTAAAGTCATAAAATATTTTACTGGTCCACATGATCATGATTGATACATTGACTCAAAAATATCACCTTATATATAGTCTATAAATGTGAGAGTCTCATTTTTTGAAATTATCAACTTCCTTTGGGAACTAGTAATGATTGAAGAAACTTATGGCTCTTCAATACATACTCAAAGAAATTTTTAACTTATTATTATTTTCTTGCATCGTAATAGATCCAGAGATGTCCAATCGATTTTTTCAACAAGAAACTTTAATATGATTTGTAAACTTTAAGTTTACAAGAATATATGTTTTAATTTTTCTAATCATTTTGAATCAATAATAAACAATCATATCTTTGTAAAATTTTGATTTCCAAATAAAAATATATAATAATTTTTTTCAAAAAATATGATTTATCTTTTGCATTACTATACATATATCAAATAGTACTCCAATGCATACGTAAGATCTTACTTATATAACTAAAAATTTGATACTAAATCACATCC
>JBBPBR010000008.1:41567191-41591648 GCA_037974775.1 Cicer pinnatifidum | reverse complement strand
TCAAAATTTAATTTTTTTTACGTAAATATTTTTGTTACTTTTATCTTGAGTTTATGAAATTAAACTTAAATTTAATTTTTATGTTCATATAACGCTCTAATCATGAAACAAATTGTTAAAAAAATTAAAAGGTGAAAGATGAGTAAATATATTTGTTTACAACTACAAGTAGAATAATTTCTTATGGATTACAAAATGTAATATTAACACACAAATTAAAATTTATGGTATTTTATTATAAAAAATATAGAAATTAAAACATTATTTATGCCATATATATATATAAAAAAATATATATAAAACTTTTTAGATGAAGGAATGATCTATCTATTTAGGATAAAGAGAATCTTAAACATATTGACCTTATGTTATCTATTGAAGTTACTCTTTTCTTAAAAATTAACCGTGTAGCATACTTTTTGAACATTGTGAGGGAAGGAAACTATCCGTACTTTGAAAATGTTTATGCAATTTTGTACATATGACTTGAAGCTACTCTTTTAAAAAAAATTAACCATGTAGCATACTTTTTAAACATTGTGTGGGAAAAAAACTATCCGTACTTTGAAAGTGCTTATGCAATTTTGTACATATGACTTTCCCGCCATATAGTATGGTTGAAATTGTTAAAAGGGAAATGAAGTACACATGATAAACAAAAAGAGTGAATAAAAATATATGGATTAATAATGTTGATTGTCTCCATAATATTAGGGGGTGTAATTGGACAAATTAAATTCAATTAACTCAAACATCTAAATAAAATTATTTTAAAAATTACTAGTTATTTTTGGATTGGTTAAAAAATCAAATCAAACCAATGTAAACTAAAGATTATTAGTTCGGGTATTAGATTTTATAAGTTTTAAAAACCAATAAAAATCAAATCAAACCAACACTATTTATATTTTTTTATATATTTATTTTTTACATAAAAATCTAGCCCATTAGACAGTTTTTTTATACAACAATCAGATCCATCACTCATTAAGCTCAATTCCAAACTCTAGTGATCTCCTCACACAGACGCAGTCAAACTATGCTCTAACAACCTCTGATTCACTCATGCTCACTAGTATCAACAGTATCGTATCATCCTTTCGAGTTCTCACCTTGCCGCCCACATCCCACTCGTCGAAATTGTGTCACCCACATCGCCGCCTTTTACCTTGCTCTTTGTTTCTCTCCTCGCCGCCACAATCCACAATTGTTTCTCTTATCACTCTCTGTTTCTCTCAAAATTCCATCATTTTATCTCACTCGATCATTTCTCACCGTTGTGACCTCATCTCCATTTCTTTGTCTCTATTTCTTTCTATCGCAATTTGTTTCTCTCCATTGAAGTAATAAAGTTTGTTCTTTTTTGTTGTTTTTTTTTTCTATTTTGATTACTATTTCCTATTGTGTTGTATATTAAGTAAAGTTTTGATTGTTACTTTTTATTTTGTTGCACTTTGGTTATTGTCTGTTTTGATGGTATTCCTTTTATGTTAATTACTATTTCCTTTTTCTGTTTTATCATTTTGTTCTTTTTTAAATCCTATCACATGAATCGAAGCAATCTGTATATCATTGGTTTAATTTGGTTTGAATCTAGTTATAAAAAAAAATAAAACCTAACCAAACGAACCCATACATTTGAACCCAATACATGGTGTATTAGAAGATATTGCAATCTTATGTAATCATTATTAAGTGTCATTAATAAGCTAGGATAATAACTATAAAACGAAATGGAAATTCAAGCTAGGATAATAACTATAAAACGAAATGGAAATTCAATGATTTTCTAATGTACATGTACTCAAATATGTATTTTGTTGGATCTTAAATCATCTCCTATTTTTTACATATGTATACTATTTCTAACATGTAGAAAGATATTTTTATATAAATATTTATTTGGATGAACAAAATATGTTACATATTTTGAGATTTATATTATTCGCTATTATAATTTTGAGATTCATATTATTCACAATTATCATTAGACAAAATATGCCCACGATATATATTAATCATAACAAAACAATAACAAAAAAGTGAAATGTTATGCATGAACTTAGACTCTCTTTCACAATTTGGTATCATTTTAACTCTAAAGTATTTGGTTATGAGGTTTGATACTATGCCACCACTTGAGAGGGTGGATAATTCAATTTGACCTTGTCCTCATAGATCCCATCAACTCAACCTAAGACAAATATACACGATAATCAAGGTAAATGTGTGTTGCATGGTAGCTTCCGATATTTGGAGTGCTACCTCCACGTTACTTAGAAATTCTCCACCCAAATACCTTCAAGGTCTAATAATTTTGCCTTAAGGCTCAACAATAAACCGCCACAATTAGACTTATTTAGTTGTACTTCTCCAAAATCACTAGGCTTGTCAGACTCTACCTATATGATAACAAAATAATCTCCACTTCAAAAATTAATATCAA
The DNA here is from genome assembly GCA_037974775.1 of Cicer pinnatifidum. Lineage (NCBI taxonomy): Eukaryota > Viridiplantae > Streptophyta > Magnoliopsida > Fabales > Fabaceae > Cicer > Cicer pinnatifidum. The sequence continues at coordinate 41,589,202 of JBBPBR010000008.1, read as the reverse complement.
TTTTCTCCCTTGGTTGACCTATGATACTCTATTAAGACTATCATCTCAAGAACCAATTAGAATCACAACTATTTCATCAACTTTGGAGTAAGTTCAATATTCTCATAACAAATTTATAAGATCACTACCATTAATCATACATAATGACATAAGCTCATTACAAATTTATAGCATTCATATCATTAACCATACATCATTACATAAACTTATCACGAATTTATAACATCACTACTATTTATCATATATCATCATCACATAAACTTATAACAATGTATTCATCTTTTATTATCACATCACATAAAATCGTCTAATCAACATACAATTATAGATAATTAAATCAATCAACACCTTATAAGTATTTTTATTTCAAATTTTAATCTTACAATTCTCATATATTCACATTAATTAATTTATCTATCAAAGGGCTACTGCCATACGTAGCGAGTCTCGGATGAATCCTTGGCAAATATAGTTTTCATTTTCATCTCACAATATATTACTAATGTTTTAAACTAATTTTTTATTAACATTTTTTTAAACACGATTTAATTTCTAAAATATACTAATGTTTCAAAAATAATATTTTATAAAATAAAATAATTAAATTAATAAATCTTTTAAAATACATTAATAGTCAAAACTCTAATATTCAAAATAATCACTATAATTATACTTATATTTCTAAATACTCACATTAAATTACTACCATCGTTAGAAACTATTTAAAATTATAAAATAAATAAATGTAACATCAACACTTTATATTAATTACTAAATCATAATAAATATATATAAAATCACAATGACATAACAAGTATATAAATATCAAGGAAATCAAATGCAATATTACTACTATCTCAAGATAATTATTTATAAAATAAATAATAAAGTATAAAATAATAATAGATAATATATAAATATATGTACACTTAACATCAGTCAAGTACAAATGAAAATATCATATTATCTACGTACGTGCATATACATGTAAAATCCCCTAAATCTTATCTTTTAAAATATTACATTAAAATACTATTATTTTAAAAAAATATATATAAAATAATATGTACAAAAATAGCACATCATAGAAAGTAAATATAAAAAGAAAATTAATTAACATATATTTTAAAATAATTTTAATATCAAATTAATTATTTAAAATCTTATTTTATTAAAAAAATAATTTATTATAAAATTAGGGTGTTACATGAGAAAATATTAGAGTCTAAAAAGGCAGATGAAAAATTATGTAATGCAACGAGAGACTAGTTTAAAGGTTGAACAATCGTTTATGACCGACAAAAGGAATTTAAAGATGCGAAGTAAGAAAACTGTTTTTTGGGGGATAGGTCAGATGAGATGTACACGGGCAAAATATTGGAAGAGCTAGACATACCAATTGTCAATTTCTATACTATTGTCCAAAAATTGAATTGCACTTAATGTCATTATTTTGTTATCTTTACACCTCTTTAGTTACAGTTTTTTTATTTATTTGCAATTGTGTGTATTAATATAGTTGAATCAATTAGAGTTAATTAGCAGACTTTATACATTGTGTATTAATATGGTTAATCAATTAGAATGAATTAGCTGACTTTATACATAATAATCTAATAACATATGCATTTAAAATTTTCTTTTAAAAAAATATATAAATATTACTATAATTAACTAATACAACAAAGTGAATGTCTGATAAGCATTTTAATATACATATTAAACTTGCAAACATCTATATATACAATACTATCTAAATATACATTTCCAAATCAAATATTGTAACGACTATCTAACTACAATACTATTTTAATAAGATTAACTTATACGTTAATTAAAATAATACTATTAGACAATATTATTTTTTCGTTCATCTCATAATATATTATGCTCTTGAATTTAGATATTTTTCACTTCTTATCTTATTTTAATGCTTTCACACATGAATATAATTCCATAAGCAAAAAGCTCTTGCTCTTTGACTCCTTGTCTATCAAAACTCGACAATTTATGGATAAATATAAAAAATAAAAAAATTATGAGAACACACTCTAAAAATGTAAATTTCGAAATTGAGTTAGATAAACTTATCCCAAATCGGAAAACAAATCGGAAAACGCTCTGTATATATTATAGCCAATGTTCACACGGTCGTTTTGGTGTTGGTTTTACTCAAATTGGATTTACAATGCAGAAGAACGGTGCAAAATAACAAACTTCATGCACTGAGAAGTCGAATATTTTAAAGAGAAATTGAGATTGTTAAAAATATTAGAAATTGTGTTTAATTGACTAATTAAATGATTAAAATAATATATGGAAATTTGGATGAAAAAAAATGAAGTTTTTTGGGACAAATATCGATGACTGGTTTCAATTTTCTTCGTTTTCTTTCAACGTGCGGCTGCCCTATTTTATGTATCCTTATTTCTCTATGCCTTTCATTCTTCTTATTTTCAATTAATTTTTTAATATTATTTAATTAGGTTTTACTCTTGCATAGAGGCCTAACTCATAAAACACATTTTAGTTATTTATTTTATTTTTTAACAATTATCAAATCTAATTTTTTAACATTTTTTTAAAACACAAAGACATAGAGGCAGCATGAGGGGAGATATGCAAAGCTTATGTTTTGATGAGTTCCTTTTTTTTTTTTTAATTAAATAAAATTATGTTTTCAGTTTTTAAATCTAAGCCATTAAAATTTAAATTGCCACTTTTTGCACCTTTGAGAAATAAACTTGACATGAATTTGAGGGTAATAAATAGAGGAGAGTCGGACTTGACATATGCACAAAAATGCCCAAAGACCAATCAAATTTTTGAAAAATTTTGTAAATTTTTCGTAGATGCGTTTGTTTCAGATTTTTGTTGAAAATTTTATATTTTTCAACCCAAATTCATTTTCAATTGCTTTTATAGTGTTTGTTTAAGATTTTTTAAGAAAACATTTTGTAAAAGAAATTATTTTTTTTCCTAAAAACAAAAAGTTAATTCTAGTAGCTTCTAAAGAATATCAATTGCGATAGATGAGAGAGAAAATGATAAATTTAAAAAAAAAATGGAACTTAATGAATTTGTGATAGAAAATGACAAGACTATTCTTGCACTATTTCAAAAATTTGAAATTGTCCATACTAAAATTTCTCTTATCATTTGTCATTTGCGATCAACTTTTCAACATTTCCATTCCATGTGTGTATGGTTGTGTCCTGTCTTATTTGCCATGCAATTTATTTTTTTTTTATTGTTGAATGTTCCTTTAATGGAGCATGTAATTTTTTTATCTCTAGTTTTAAGGTTGCTATAGTGTAAACTGAGAATTGAAACAATTTTTAGGTTCGTATAATATTTTTGTTATTTTTCAATTTTTTTGTGGTTAGTAAATAGTATGGATCCATCAGTTTGACTTATTGTCTTACATGTCTTTTTTATTGAAGACAACATCATAATCATTGTCACTTAATTGACTTATGCTCAATAGGTTATGCGTTAGTCCTTTTATAAGTAAAACATTTTTAATAGGATGAAGGGAACCATTACCTATTGTGTTGTGCCCAATAATTTTACCCTTCAGATTACCTCCAAAATCTACAAATCCTCTATTCTTGAGGGTTAGATATTCGAACATACACTTTTTGTCTGTCATGTGTTGTGAGCATCTACGATCTAAGTACCAAGACTGGTGTTTTAACTTTGTTGCTAACAATATCAACGTGATAGATTATTTTATTCTTAGGTACCAAAATTTGGTTGTATTTTGGTTTGTTAGTTCTAAAAGGTATCTTGTTTTCGTATGTATTTTGCATAGGACAAGATCTTTTATTGTGACATTTTATTAGGCAATATACAATAGCACTTACAAATAGGTTAGTCATAGTAGTTTCCTATGGTTCGTCAAAACCAATAGATAATAAAGGCGTGATTTCTTCTATCTATGTCGTTTGCAAGAAATTCTTAAAAGACTTTTTCATACTTAACTGAATTACTAACTCTATCCTTTGATGTTTTTGAAATTTTTTCATTTAGAGTTAGATTTTTTCTTTTTAGGTTTTCAAACTCCTTTTCAAGAGAACTAAATTTATTTGTTAAGATTTCATGAGCTTCATTGAGAGATTTAAGTTTTGAACAAACATTGTGATTATCGTCGAGAAATTTATTTAGCATATATATAAGTTCATTACGAGATAGGTCAAATAATACCTCAATTTCTTCATCAACTAATTCATTGTCATAATCATAGTCTTCCATTAATTCCATGTTTGCATGCAATTCATCTTCATCAAATGATTCATCAGAGTCATTCCAAGTAGCCATAAGACCCTTCTTCTTTTTCTTGAAGGCTTTCCTTTGAGATTTTTCCTTCTCAAGTTTAGGACACTAATTTAAAACGATATGGTTCCTTTTCTACTATTTTGGGATCTTCTGAACTTTCATTTATGAAAAGATTTCATATTGTTGTTCCACATGTGCTGAATTTTTCTTGAGATAAAAGACAATTCTTCATCATCTAGGCTTCACTCTAATCGTTCAATTCACTTTCCTCTAAGTATTCAATAGCTAGTAGAGCCTTGGAGTTTGTATTCTTTCCTTAGGATTCGAGACTCAAGGACTTTTACTTCTTTGGGCTTATCTAAAACCAGTGCATTATCATGGGATCTCAGTGAACTGATTAGTTATTCTAGCGATAGTTTGTTTAGATCCTTAACTTCTTGAATTGTTGTTACCTTTCGTCTCCACTTGCTGGAAAACTTTTGAGGATTTTCTTGACGTGATCAAACGTAGTGTAACTTTTTATAGGGACCTTCAATCTAGAAACAAGAGTTTGGAATCTAGAAAACATTGTTTCAGTCTCTTCATTTTCTTCCATTTCAAAGAGTTCATACTTCATGACTACTAAACTTGCCTAAGCTTCTTGTACCTACTTATTTCCTTCGTAGTTGAGAACTAGAGCAACAAAAATACTTTTAGTTGTTTCTTTGTTGCTGCATATTTTGAACTCTTTGAAGGTGATATAGCATTCATCATAAAAGTTATGGATTTAGGATGCATCTTGTATTTTTCTTTTAATAAGTGTTGAGATCCTTTTAGACATTTCAACAACAGCAACATCTTTTGAGGTCTCACATCCTTCTTCGATTATATCTCAGAGTTCAAGACCATGAGAGTTGTAGAAACTTCTAAGCCTATCTTTTCAGTACTAAAATCTCCCTCCATAAAACACATGAGGCATTTTATAATATTTCCATCTATAACTTTGTCACTAGAGTTAGTCATAATAACACCTATTTTTACTCAAACACATTCACGTGCTCAACTTTAAGAACGAGCGCTAATGCCATGTAGACTAATAAGCTCAAGAAATAAGGGGTTTTGAATTGTGTTTATTAAAAAATGGTTTTAGCAGAGAACATTTAAAAAATAGATACCAAACAAAACAGAGCGACAAAGTAGATTTATCCTGCTTCCCCACAAACTCGGTAGCTATGTCCAATCCCTTCAACCTAAAGGATTTAATCTACTAATTCACAAACTGAATTAACCTTCTACTGAACACCTACTAGTCAAACTGAATGTGTTCAAGTCTTCTCAACCATCTAACTAAGGGATGCAGACACTACTGGTCTAGGTTACAAAAGAGAGGTTTAAGGGTTTTCTGAATAACTCTCACAACAAGGTGTTTATAATGTCATATTCTTAAAAAAAAAAAAATATTTCTCAGCACTTAGACAAGATAAATGTTAAAGAGAATGACTACAGAGATTGATGTAAATTGCTCATTGTGGTATTTTTTTTGCTTTTCCTTTTTAATGAGAGTTGCACATTATTTTTATTGAAATTTTTAGCGTTTATGGTCGTTTTTTTATTGCAAGAAATGAACATGTATCATAAATTTTTTATCAAGTATTTTGATATTGATTCTCCATTAAACCTTATAAAAGTATCCTTGAAATCGATTATGTGAATCTTGATATAGATACAGAAGGAGTAGAGGATATTGTGATCAGATTATGCCACATAGACCTTCGTTGTAAGACCCATAATTTTAAAGTATATTTTATGTATTTTAGTGGATTTTGGTATTGAACTCATGGGCTTTTTAGCCAAGTTATTAATACTTTGGGAGTTTAAATGACCAAAAAGATATTTTGATGCCCGATTAGAATTACTCGTCGATGAATAAATTAAATTAACTGCGGTGAATCTTTTACGAAGAATTTAATGCGTTATGGGTGAAATGGTAATTTAATAAATATCTAGATATTTTGAAATGTGAACTCCCAACCATTTATGCGTTGGAGAGACCGTTTCTTATTTTGTGCAGAAGCAATTTATAAATCACAGGCTGAAACAGGTGAAATTAAAGGACATTATTTGAATGCTACTGCGGGCACATGTGAAGAAATGATAAAAAGAGCTGTGTTTGCGAGAGAATTGGGCGTTCCTATCGTAATGCATGACTACTTAACAGGGGGCTTCACTGCAAATACTAGCTTGTCTCACTATTGTCGCGATAATGGTCTACTTCTTCATATCCACCGTGCAATGCATGCAGTTATCGATAGACAGAAAAATCATATTTGTTAATTATAATTAATATATAAATATATTTATATGTTTGTGTGGAGGGAAAAGAGGAGGAAATAGAAAGAAAAGAAATATAAAGGAAGGAAAAAGAAAGAAAGGAAAAGCAAAGGAAAGAAACACAAAGGAAAGAAAACGGAACTTCTTCTTCTTCCTCTGCGCGCGAGAAACCTCTCCTCCCATCTTCTTCCATTTTCGTTTTCTTTGCTTCCTTTTGTTCAAGAATAGAAACCCAAGGCTTGGTGGGTGATAGGACAAAGATTTCTCAACTTCACTCTTCCTCGTTGTTTCGAAAACGAAGAAAAACCGTATTAGGGATTTCAAAACCGTAAAACACAAACCTCCCCGTTTCATCTAGATCTAAGCTTCGTTTCGTGAAGAGATAGAAGGGAAAGTTGTTCACCACTACGCTACGGTGCTAGGGAACCAACTTTGGAAGCGACGTCGTGAGCAGAGATTTTACCAGATTTACTCGCAGTACCGAAATCGCTCGTTAAAGCTGCCGTTAAGGTAAGGGCTCCTTCCAAACTTTTAGTTTGCATTAGGGACTTATCTGTTGTTGTGTGGAAAAATATTTTGTTAGGGTTGAAGTTTTGATTTGGGGAAAAATGAATGTAATTCATTATTGTATGATTTTGAGGAAATGATTTTGATGTGTTTGAGTGGTATGTTGTGTTGATTTGTGTTCGTCGTATTTGACGTGTTCTTAATTAATACTGATGAAATTTGATATGTGTATGGTTGGGTTTTGTGGGGAAATGAATCGATGTGTTTTGGTTTGAATCGTGTATCGAATTTGATAATATGTTGGAGTTTGTTTTGTGTGGAATTTGAAAACCATTAGAGTTAAACGAGTATTAAGAATGGGGAATCTCTTAATGTCTATGTTTACTTAATGTTGTCGTGAAAATCGTTTAAGTTAAATGAGGATTAAGAATGGGGAATCTCTTAATGTCTTGTTTACTTAATGTTTGTTTTGAAAATCGTTTAAGTTAAATGAGTATTAAGAATGGGGAATCTCTTAATGTCTTGTTTACTTAATGTTTGTTTTGGAAAATCGTTTAAGTTAAATGAGTATTAAGAATAGAGAATCTCTTAATGTCTTGTTTACTTAAGGATCGTTTTGAAAATCGCTTAAGTTGAAAGAGTATTAAGAATGGGGAATCTCTTAATATTTCTGTTTGCTTAATGTTTGTTGTGAAAATCGTTTAAGTTAAAAGAGTATTAAGAATGGGGAATCTCTTAATATTTATGTTTGCTTAATGTTTGTTGTGAAAATCGTTTAAGTTAAATGAGTATTAAAAATGGGGAATCTTTTAATATTTGCATTTGCTTAATGATTGTTGTGGATGGAGTCAGTATATGCTCATGCATTTTCATTCTTTTTGTAAATCGTGCAGACCCGTGATAGGTGGCACCTTTATAAATAGTACTTTGGCCTGTGATAGGCGGTACATTTATGGTTTACGTTTTTGTAAATTATGCAGACCCGTGATAGGCGGTACATTTACGATTTACAGTTTTTTGTAAATTGTGCAGACCCGTGATAGGTGGCACCTTGGTAAATAGTACTTTGGCCTGTGATAGGCAGTACATTTACAATTTACGTTCTTTTTAGTAAACCGTGCAGACCCATGATAGGTGGCACCTCGGTAAACGATACGGGCCCGTGATAGGCAGTACGTTTATGGTTTACGCTTTTTAGTAAATCGTGCAGACCCGTGATAGGTGGCACCTCGGTAATTGGTACTCGGCCCGCGATAGGCGGTACAATTATGATTTACGGCCCTTCGAGGAGGGTTTTGGTTTGGAATTCCGAGTCCATGCATTTTGGCATATACGCATTGCATTAGGGTGTTGGGCACCCGAGTCGTGTTTGATTCAAGTTTATGATTGAGTGTTTGAACTTGAGATGTCATTGTGATTGTGTTGAAATTGCTAAGTGTTATGTATTGAATATCGTGTGTAAGTGTGTTGGATTGTAAAAATATTTCGAAACCCAATTTTTCGTGATGATTGTGTGGGAAATGCTAAGTGTTAAGATTTGGAGTTGTGTATGAATGTGATTGATGAGTTGTAGGGGCTTCGCCAATTTGACAAAATCGATTTGCCAATCGATTTTATAATATGGTTTTCAAAACCATTTAAGAAATCGATTTGGAAATCGATTTGGCCATCAAAAGAGCTCAACAAAATTGACAAAATCGATTTGGAAATTGATTGGCTTTAATGCAGGGGAGCAGATATGCAATCAATCGATTTCCCAATCGATTGATTCAAGCTCAGAATTCAGTTTTCACTAATAACCTTCAGGAAATCGATTTCCCAATCGATTGGCTTAGTGGGAATTCTTATTTTGAGTTAGATAATCGATTGCTCAATTGGTTCATCAATGGATTGGCCCGTTGTTTATTACTTGATTGATTTGAGACTTACTTTGATTTCATTTTCATTTGGTAAGCATTATATGAACTTTTAGCATATGGAAAACCCTTTTAAGGTGCATGCTAAGTTGAAAAGGTATTTTGTGCATTTAAAAACCTAAATGTGTATGTGTTAACTGTTAATTTCGGTTGGTGACCTTTACAACTAATGTAGAAATCTGGGCTTTTCCCTCAGATGAGAGCCAGGACAATCCTACCGATTTGTACCCTATAGATGGGAATGTAGATGGGAATGCATGACTGGAGCTATGTTAGGAGGATTTTACGGGGCGCGTGGAGATCACTCAGGGTGTATAGCTATAGTTTTTTGTAGAATGATCAGATTAGGATGACATAGAGGGAACATATGTCTTTCTTTTGGATTACGTGATTTTGAACTGGAAAACTGTAAGTTTACTAATATTGTCAGTATGACATCTTATTTGAATGGGTTCCGTGTATCATTTGTTGTTGTGTAAATACTTTGGATTCATATTTCGAAAAACTTTTCCGCTGCTTGTAAATTATAATGATCTTATTATTTATCCAAAGGTATTTCCTTATGTATTTTCTTTGATTAAATGATTTTGTTTTTGAAAAAAAAATACACCCTCGCTTTGAAAATCGGGGTGTTACATTCGTGGTGTTTATCAAAGGATCCACAAAAGCTTTGTCTTCTTCCGAGTGTTGACTATTGTCAAAGTTTTGAATTATCAAATAGTTGACTATTATTTAATTTAGACAATCAAACATTTGGCATGATTAGTCATAGGAAAACAATAACTTGCTTATCACACATATTAGAGGCAAAGTAGTCAGATGTTTGTTGTAGTCGTCAAAGCCATACTAATAAAATCATTACTTGCATTAACAAAATCACCAGAGGCAAATCATTACTTGCATTAACAAAATCACCAGAGCCAATTCCTTTAACTTATATCAAGCATCATAGGATGCATTGTGAACTCATAAGAGTAACATGTTCTAAACACTACACATTGACACAGAACATTAGCTCTTTAAATTGTTCTCACAAAATAATGTTGTTATCATCAAACACGTAAGAGTGATAGTTCCTTAAACCAAAATGGTTCTAACAGCTCTCTCATGGAAGATCATCATCTAATCCCCCCACTAAGGAAGTATGTATAATAAATGCGTTTAAATAAATCATCATTTGGTCAAACTTATTGCCATGTCAAAACCTAAGAATAATTGTTTTGCCAATCCTCTAACTACAAGGTCTAAAGTCATTCCTCTGTCTGGTAAATGATAAGATCTTTGCCTATGATGTATAGTGTGTATGATACATCATCTAACACTCACATATATGAAATCATAGTACTAGAAAAAATGACTGCATTTATTGATTTAGAAGAAAAAGTTATCAAAACCAAGCTAACTTTGCATCTAGTTAGAAGATAATCTGGACGAAATGTATGACAAAATCTTGTAAGACATAATACTAAATTTTCTAAATGATTGTCTATCATCAGTCAGGTACTCTGCGATTAATTTTATTATTCTATGTGTATTTGTTTATCTTACTTGATATTTTTTATGTGTGTTTGTGTTTTATTTTCTATGTTGTGTATTTGTGTAGTACTTTCTTTCGCGATCCATGTTTTCCTATCCTTGTTCATATGGCATCTGTTCTCTTTGAAAATAGATCTTTGATTACTTTCGTTAAAACCATGTTCTTGATTTCTTTTTTATGCTTATTTAAACTTCTCTCTTTTCTAGTGTTTTTCAAAAATCATCCTTTTCGTTATTAACCTTTCTTTCTCAACCCAAATCCTTTTTTTTTTCAAAATGTTTTAAAACATGTAATGCTCAATCTCAATTGTAAAATATTCAGGAATCTTGAAATTGTTACATTTGTGAACTCTGTCAACAAGATGGATTATACAAGAACGCTAACAAAATGGAATCAATTGTTCACTTGGTGCAACCTTGGGATGTCAATATCACGTTCATTTTTTAAGTATCTTGAATACAAGAAAGATGTAAGAAATAGGGCAAAGGAATGTGCCTCATTGTCTAAATCCTTTAGATTGGATGGAAGTCTGAAAGTAATAACGAACAAAGATTGGAGCACCTACAATTTTATAAAAGATTTATCTTTGGAAGAGTATACCTCCAACTCAATAGTTAGAGAAAGTCCCACCAAACAAGTCAAAATAATTAGAGAAAAAGGAAGACTACATCATCTTATTTTCCTTACTTATGTTTGCAAGTCAGAAAGTAGGCTCCTTAACATGAAAACTTTGTCATCACTATCTCAAATAAAAGTTCAAAGAAGAGACCCTTAATTATGTAGTAGGAATTGGTGATTCAAACTTAATATGTGATATAAATTAATGGATCTAATTTAGAAAGCATTAGAAAGACCATTTTTTTTACCTTCCTATTTTTATCCTTTATTTTGTTCTTTTTCTTCTGTTTTCTTTTTCTCTCCTTTGTTTTTCAAAATTCTCTTCCTCTCTTATTTTCTTTAAAACTTTATTCCTCTCTTTTTTTTCTTTTAATTCTTTTTCTCTCTTCCTCAACAACAACACTTCATCTCCCTCATTTATGCATCGTGCCTTTTAACTATATGTAGTGTCTTAAAGTGTATGTCTCATCTTCACTTTTCTCCATTCCCTCATTATTACATCTCTTCTTTCTAAAAAATTTTCATTCCTCTCTCGAGAAATTTGGTTATTTATACCTCAAATATTTAAAATTGTACTACTTATGCTCCTTCAGTTATCTCACAAATCCCTATGTCTTCGCTCTATTCATCGTGTACTATTCTCAAACTCATTTTCTATGGATGGTTGTTCATCTTCAGGTAGGAAAATGAAGTCACATTCCTTTCCCGAGAAAAAGGAAATATAGCATTTTAAGTTGCTTCGATAGTGAGTGACACTCTTCTTAAACAACAACAAGCTCGAATTGCCCTGTTAGAAATAAACCACATGTTGGACTTCTTGTGGGGTGTCCTAAGATGTCTCTAGAACTTATGTCTAGGATTAATTTTTTCTTTTAAGTTATCTTTTATTTTTCCTCTTGTGTATGCGTTGTAACCATGATCCTCATCTTAATGAAATGTTACTCTTTTCATTATTTTCGTTCTTTCATGTTTCATTTAAGCTGTCTTTTAAAAACTTATTCATGTAAATCATTTGTATGTTGTATGTTGTGTGAAGAGCTCTACTATATTTTTTTTGTGTATTTTGTTGTGCGTCATTGCTTACTGTAAATTCTATAATTTCACCATTTTTGATAATGACAAAGGGGACAAAAGTAGAAGATATAGTAAATTCATTAATTGTATAGTTATCCTCTAACTATATTTCCTAAATGTGAAGATTAAGTTAGAAGACAAAGATTTCTATTAATGACTATTTATTTTAAGGTAGTATAAATTACACGTAATTTAGAGACATTAATATAAGTATTTCTAAACACAAAGAATATTATCATTTAATAAACAAGTAATTATGTTTACGAATAAAGCAAGTCATAATATAGCAATAGGCAGTATTGCGATATACATTTTGAGCCAAAACAAGAAATCCAAAAGGAACACAAATCATTGTTCTGGTATAAGCTACATCCTCTGATAAACAATGAAAAGAAAAAAAAATTCTAAACATAGATCACAGTGACACTGAAGAAACTACTATAGTTGTGTCTAACTCTGATGAATGTGCTCTCAAACGCGCATTTGGTAAATCTGTTAATACACGCAATTTTGAATGTTCTGCCTCTGATAAGATATCAAGAAAAATGATCTCCTATCTCTGCTAAGTATGCCAAGATAGATAGTTGTCTGCCTCTAATAAGTATGTCAAGTAAAATGGTTGTATGTCTATAATAAGTATGTCAAGAAAAATGGTTGTCTGCCTCTAATAAGTATGTCAAGAAAAATGATTGTCTACCTCTGATAACTGTGACAAGCTTTGTATCATCTAACTCTGATAGAGAGTCAATGCTATGTCAAAAAGACAACACTCAAGATAGTCAATGCTCAGATGGAAGTAATCGGTCTGAAATGATAATCTTTGAAAAATTCAATGCTCTAAATAGTCAAGGCCCTAAAGAAGATAAATATGTTTATCATCTAGTCAACATCCTGAATCTGTTAATTGTCTAAACGTATTTGTGACATTTTCTTATTGTAACATCCTTTGAGATGTGCCCTATTAAATTGAAGATGCACATAATCAATCATTAAGATATATGTGGATACATTTTAAAGAGTTATTTGTCTTGAATGGTGATTGAATATCTCCAACGGTAACATTCTTAACTAACACTTCTTTTCTCAACCTTCTAGCTTAGTATGGTCATGTTCTTGATGATAGTAGCCGCTACTCGAACAAGTTACAAAATGTTTAGATTTGGCTTGGAACTAATTCTCACACAAGAGTGTTTACACATATTTTTGCTCTCAGAAGATTTCTTAGGTTTCTTAGCATCTAGAGCTAATACAAGAGATGTTCTAACTGTTTGTAATGAAGAAATGCTTATCTTTTTTTTCGTTGTTGTTATTGTTTTTCTTAGTGACGATCACGAATCCTTGTATAGAGTATCAATTAGTCCATTAGGGCTTTTAAGCATTGTTATAATTGCATGAATAAACATGTGAATTAATAGCTCGTACCAAATCTTCAGAGATTATGAATCAACATTAAATGCTTGTCCAAATCTTTCTTCATAATTGATTCAACATATCTTGATGAAAAAGGGATGATCACACTATCAAAGGATGCTACGTGCTTCTATAGTCATAGAATAAGTCTTATATGATGAGTAGAGCTAGTTATAGTGTATACTACTTATCAAATCATTGACTTTAACCAGATTTTTAACTTTATCAAAGTGTTGACTTTAATCAAAGTCTTGACTTTATCAGATGTAAAATTGTATACCAGGATTATTAGACGCATAATTATCATAGTAGACTTGTATCAGAAGATTCAGTAGAGGTGCATTGAAAATAAACTTTCAAGAATTAGTTATACTTAACTAGATCTAATAGATTATTGTTATAACGGCTTTGTTTAACTTGATTATTCATTGGAGGATGCAACATAAAAACATTTAATTCTCGTGACAAGAATACGTCTGCACACTTAAATAAATTATTAGCACAATAAATTGTTACCACAATATAAGTTATGCTATCATCAAAATAATTAATGATCATTGTTCTTCAAACCAACTTGATTCTAAGAAAACTAAGGTTTCAAATGGAACTGTGAGATATGATGATTGATGTTTACCTTAAACAAAAATACTAAAAAATGGTTGATGTACTGTTTTAATTGATTTATTGGTTTTATGTGTTTATTGTTTTTACTCATTTAGTTGATGAACTAAATTGCTTGATATGATACATTATAGGGTTAAATAAATTTTTTGTCCCTATACATATAAAATTTTATTTTTAGTCCATCTAAATTTTTTTCAAAAAACAATGGTCCCTTAAATATTTACAATTAACAATTTTGGTCCCTATTTTTTATGCAACTCATGTCTATCATTCAAATTTTTGAATGAATTTTTGCATATATGTTTAGAGCATTAAACGAATCTCTTCTACAAAAATTTAGAATTGTTTAACAAAAGATTAATTAAAATTGAATTTTTAAGTGCTAAAAAGTTTTACAAAATTTTATTTAATTCATCCACTATTAGAAAAATATAAATTTTTGTGAGATAAATTTTTATAATATTTTAAATATGCATGTTAATAATCATTCAATAATTCAAACAATACACATGAGTTGATTTAAAAGCACCAAAGTTATTGACACACGGAAAAATATTTGAGAGACCATTGTTTGAAAAAAAAATTAGAAGAATTAAAAATAAAATATTGCATATTTATAGAATCCAAAAACTTATTTAACCCTACATTATATATTGTTTATATTTTTTAGTTTAAAGTAGAGTTTCAAATTAAGTACCAGATCACATGATACAGCCATAATATTTTGATTGTGGTTATGTATGCATCACAATAATGACAACGTCCGCAATCTTAGTGACCTTATCTGCATATTTTGGTTGTGGTTATCTATGCATCACAATATCCAGAACGTCTCCAATATTATGACCTTATCTGTGATCATAACTCCAATTTAAAATCATAGTTTAAGAATTAAACAATAAAAAATAGACAAATATCCTAATGCGAAAATTGATAGATGGACTAAACACTTGGATTGAGAATAGTTGAAGGACCTTTTAATATGTTTTAACAATTTAGGAATCAATATAAAGAGAGAATGATAAATCAGATACTCAATTGTTGATTTATACTCAGGCTCTATTTAATAAAATTAAGCTATAAATTGGCTGATAGTTGAAAAATTAGTTGATAGTGGACAACCAAAATATAGATGGATAAAAATATGGGAAAATTAGGATAAATAAAATTAATAAAATGTGGATTTGAGAAAAGATATGGTAAAAGAAGGCACCACAATTAAGATGATTGATAAGTCAAGACAAATCGACACAATATGGTAAGGAAGTCATTGATAAAATTAAAACATGTTATAATCCAAGAACTCAAAGAGGATAAAATGTCACAATTATCAAAGAGAAATATTTTATTTCATCAAAATATAAGTTTTTAAATATGTGAGGCACATATAAATAGGAGTCATGGTTGTTTGGTAGAAGAAAAGCAAAATCACAGTAAACTAACATTAACCCTAGTAGCTAGAATAATTTTTTAATAATTGTCTTGTCTAGTCTTAATTAGAAAGTAGTTACAAAACAATAAAAGGAAAATCAAGAGACATTTTTTCAGCAACCCATTTACAGTTATTTATTTTATTTAGTTATTATTCTAATGAACCCGATAAAACAATAAAAATACCACAACTTTGTGGCAAACTTCCAACCCGTTTTTGACGATTATAGAAGTTGAATATGATCTTAAGTCTAAAAGATAAGTTCTAGATAATTCTCTAGATTTTCTAACAAATTAAAGATCATTTCAGTCGGACATCTAGAGTTCCACATATCCAAAACAAGACAGACAAGTTATCACTTAAGAAAATGACATTTTCAACTAAAACTAATTTGATTTTTTTTTTGTTTTATTATTGAATCAATTCTATCTATAAAGAGATATAATTTTAAAATTTCATCTGAATAGCAGATACATGATAACTTATAACTGAAAAATTAACAAACTAAAATGAAAACGTTTGATAAATTTAGATTTTGTAAATACAAAATGACGTAAAAACACATATTATTTTTTGGGTACAACATATTTAATTAATTTTAAATATTTTAAATTTATGTATAAAAATAATAATCCTCCTTGAGATTTGAGAGCACTACACGATGGTTTGATTTAACAGCAAAAAAAACATGTCTATGACAATATGATTTCATATAGAGAGATACATAATTGAGAACAATAGCATTAGCAAGCATGAGTGGTAATTATTTTATTGGTGTAGGAGTGGTATTTCTTTAGTTGCTACTATATAAAAATCTAACATGGACGACAAAACGGCGAGAGCTATATTGGCAAAAAAAAATTAACGAAAGGTGAAGAAATAAGTTAGCATGAACGTGTCAGTAGTTTGACGTAAGCGAGTGGATAATTAATTTATTTTACGAAATAGAAAAAATAATAAAACTAACAAAAAGTAAAAAATGAAAGAAAATATAAAAATTATATTATAAACTTAAACGATAATTAAAATAATATTTTAAAATAAATTACAAATTTAATCACACAATTTTTATAAAATTAATTCGTTAAAATGTAAAGTAACTTATAGGTGTTATTAAATAAACAGAAAATTATAGGAAAATAAAAAATTTACATTATAATCCTTGTCATGGAAGTTATACTCTAACTCTATTATTAATCATGACTCAAATGAAAAACTCTATTATTAATCACTATATCGTTGCCGACATGGTTCTAAACCACCAATGGACTGTCAACACTTAGCAACTAGTCCCTTCATCTCTCGCATGAGCATTGCATTGAGGAGTTAGATCTTAAAAAGTTAAATATTTTATGAACAATGTAATTAATAAAAATTATAATAAAATGTATCGTAAAATTAAGTTTTTTGTTTTAAGTTAAATTGACCATATTTTAAACTAAATTACTTATATAGTTTTTTACAAAATTTATAACGTGTTGCAATTTGTGTATAAAAAATTAGTGTATATTATAGACCACGTGTCCAGCGGTTTATAGAAACAATGACCCATACACCATATAAATTGATATCTTTTCCTTTTGTTTTTTTCGGTTATTTAATTTAGTAGCCGAGAAATCAGGATAACACGTGACGTGGCGACTCGACAAAATGCCCATATAGTAGTAACATGCCAACGTGGTTTTGAGAGTGCGATACCAATTTTGACTTTACTGACACCTATGCACGATTATGCTGTCCCCTTTATGATGCGTTTCCCATTTTTCTCACATGATAAAACAGACCAAGGAGTGTATTATTTTGATCAGTACATCAAAGAGTATCTGTAAGTGAGAAAATAACAATGTCGACTCTGAGTGTCCCTCACCCTATTCCTCCTGTCGCCGATGACGTTGAACAGCTCCGCAAAGCCTTTTCAGGTTAGTCTCACTACTTTTCAGATCATCTTTCAAGATCTGTATTTAATAGGATGATCTATGTAACTTAGTTTTTTTAAGCATATTATGTAGTACCGTAATTTTATTTTACTTCCTTTGTTAGTTATTTGATGGTTCGATCTGTGAATAGACTGTGATGATCCGGATTCACTACTTTAACTGCATCACACAGTTAAGCACAATAAATAATCTCGATCGTGGATTATTGATTTAAGATCAGACGACTCAGATTTACATATTCACTATATTGTTTTAAATAATCTCTGCCATTGATATATATAGAGCAATTGAGATCAGTAACTTCTTAACGCAGTTACTGCAAATTGCAAAGATTATGATTCGCTGTTTTCATTTCTTTTGTTATCAGAATATTGTTGTTCAATTATTCTGGTTTACCTTGTTATTTTAAAAATCATCATGTTGATGTACTGTTTTTGCATTTTTGTTTGAGGGTCGGGTGTTATGTTTCGTTTCAGAGCGGAACATGTTTCTGGTACCAATGGAATTGATTTGGATTGACTTTCCAATTAATCTATTTTGATTATTGATTGTATAGGTTGGGGAACCAATGAAGGACTGATTGTATCGATCTTGGGTCATCGGAATGCTAGTCAAAGGAAGATTATCCGAGAAACTTATGCTGAGACTTATGGAGAAGATCTTCTTAAGGCCTTGAATAAGGAGCTTACCAGTGACTTTGAGGTATATTAAGGGATAGAGTTTTCCTTTGACTTTGAGGATTAAGAAGTAAGACGATATAATATTGATTAAGATTGAAAACTATGAAACATTGACGTAGACACCTGTTATGATATTGACATGTAGGAACTTGTAATAATTTGATAAAATAGAATTGATTGAATGTGATCAAATGCGTCTGGGTTGATGGCAGATACTGTCCTGTTGTGACACCAGACATATCTTCAATCTGGAGTATTGGTGCTAAGTAGGTGGCTAAAATGTTTTATTAATTAAAAGTTATAACAATAAAAACTGTTCTAAAACAGTTTTAATATTGTGTGCGTATCTTTTTTTTTTTTTTGGCTGCATGAAATTGATATGCATTTTTAATTTTCTCCTTATCAGAGGCTGGTTCATTTATGGACACTTGAAACTGCTGAACGTGATGCTTTTTTGGCAAACGAAGCAACTAAAAGATGGACATCAAGCAATCAGGTTCTGGTGGAAATAGCTTGCACTAGATCTTCTGATCAATTGTTTGCTGCAAGGAAGGTTTATCATGATCTTCATAAGAAATCTCTTGAGGAAGATGTTGCTCATCACACAACCGGTGACTTCCGTAAGGTACTGATTTCTGAGCATCAACCTGTTATAAGCAAACATTTATGACTACTATTCCACATATCAGATCTTGGCTTGTAAATGACATTAATGAATATGGGTTCTCAAGATTGATTTCTGTATAAAAGACATGGTTAGGAAATAGGAGCTAAGTTGTATATTGACATCAAATAGTAATAGTTCTTGTTCTTTTGTTTTTTATCTAATCATGTATAACGTTCTGATCAAATTTTTGGTCAATTAGATTACTGATACAAATAGGCCTTATGTTGGACCTTCTGTTGCTGAAGGCAGGACTAAACGTAGCATGACAGCACCTGCACAGACTATATTAAATATTAAATAAGTGTATTGTTTTCCAGTTTTATTTAGCAGTTACTTTTCAGTTTTTTTTAGTTAAAAAGGATTGAGGAAAACTGTCTCATTGTAACTGTCGATCAGCAGTTAATTGGGATTGTATTTGTTACAAAAATCACAAAATGAATAGTTAGTTAAGAAATTATTCAGCAAAAATTCTAGTCTTTCCCCTTTGCTAAGGAGACCTATTCCTTCTCTAATTGGAATAACTACTACCACCATAATTTCCCTTTTATCAATTACTTAATGGTATTTTAGAGGATTTTGCTTTAGAATAAGATCAATGTGTGTTAGTGATATAAATTTTATAACAGGCATTGTTGATTGCACAGAACCAATGAGATTCGATTCATTATGTCTCTAAATTGACTTGTGATTTGTTCTATATGTTTTTTTATGGTTATATTCCGATTACATGTTTTTTAGCGCTTCCTTCTGTCAGCAACAATTTTGACCAATTGCAGGATCATACTTTGATAAACTTGAACTGAAATTTTATTTTGTATTGAGATAATGAATAATTTTGAGATATATTTGTGATTTTAGTTTTTTGTGTCACTCAAAATGTTAAATTTTGCTTGTTTTTGTTTGTCTAGCTCCTATTACCTCTGGTTAGTTCATATCGATATGAGGGTGATGAAGTCAACTTGACTCTAGCAAAAGCTGAGGCAAAAATATTGCACGAGAAGATTTCAAATAAGGCTTACAATGACGACGATCTCATCAGGATTTTTGCCACAAGGAGCAAAGCCCAAGTTAATGCTACTCTGAATCACTACAAGGATGTATTTGGAAACGATATCAACAAGGTTAGTAGACTAGTAGTTCTCATATTGCATTCAAATCCCTACACGTGTCCTAATTTCCTTCTTTCAACACACTTTTGTGGCTCCTTAAATATGTCCAAAAGATACCTCATGCATTTGTGTTGTGCGCCCAACACCTGAACTAGCTTTGGAGTTATTGTTTTATCAGCCAATTTTAGTTTATTATTTATTATGTTGGTATTTTCTTCTTCATCAGCATTTAAAATCCTCCAACTACTTTAACCCTTAACTCAAATCAGTTATGCTGCTAACATGTTTTTCTTGTTCTATGAAAACTGATTAGAGTAGCGATATTAATTTGTGAACCAATGTGCTAGGACCTGAAAGCTGAACCAACAGATGAGTTCCTGTCTTTACTAAGATCGACTGTCAAGTGCTTGACTCGTCCCGAGAGGTACTTTGAGAAGGTAGTTCGTCTGTCTATCAACAAGCGAGGAACAGATGAAGGAGCTCTTACAAGAGTGGTGGCAACAAGAGCTGAGATTGATTTGAAAATTATAGCAGATGAGTATCAAAGGAGGAACAGTGTCCCTCTTGATCATGCCATTGTCAAGGACACCACTGGTGACTATGAGAAAATGCTTTTGGCAATTTTAGGACATGATGATGCTTGAGATATATGTGTGTGTTTTCTCTTTTGAGAGAGGTACTTATATATGTGCTTTTACAAGTTGTGTTTTCAGCATGTTTGTCTTTCCTATGTTTTATTATGATTTTGGAAGCGTTTAGAATTGATTGAGTGTTAATCATACTTTGAATAACTAATCATGGAATGTATAAGTGATTAGCCTTTGTGAATTACGATAGTGACCCTATGGTTACTTTTCTATGTTAAATATATATATATATATATATATATATATAGACAATATATGGTTGTGTTGGGGTGTGCATTTGTTTTCTAAACGGATTTGTCGCCAATCACTACACCATTTGATAGTATTTACAAGCGTAGTTTATTTTAATGTTATTAAAGGAATGAACAACGTTTTTTTTTATTTAGAAATTGCTATTTAATGTAATTTATAAGATCGTTTTAAATGTAAGTGTTGTCTAATGTTTTTAAATGTAAGTGTTGTTTAATATAATCTATAGCATCTCTTCCTTTTATAAATTGTAAAAAGTGAGCCAATAACAACTATTTACACATAAGCAAAAACTATTTACACATAAGCACACTCCTATATATATATTTATATGGAATGTTTTCATTGTGAATTAACTATATCTTTATTACTATATTTTTCTTATAATTTTGTTTCTTTTCTTTCTTATTAATTTTTTATATTTCATATTAATATTTGTATGTCTTTCATTCATCTTTTACTTTTATTTTAACATGTTAATCTTGTATATTTCTTGCACAAGAAATACGGAATTTAAGAATGAAGCATCTTGAAAGATTGCAAGTGCGATTTTCTTGAATCCCCATTTATGGAGATATTTACCTATTCCCTGAATAACTAAAAATTTAACATTAAAGCATCTATGTTAGATTGCTCAAAAGTAGATTTTCTTGATCATCAGAGGTTGATTTCTTGAAGAAATAAACCTTTATACCCATGATTGTAATAAATAAGATTTATTTAATCTTAGTATAATTTGAAACAAAGAAAATTAAGAGAAAGTTATGTATGTCTCTTGAATATGCTCTTGAAGTAGCAAAAGATTTATCCAATACAAAAAATTTGCGATTGAGTTCCTGAAAAATATTTTCAATATGTTTCTGATGTAGCAAAATTGAGAAAAATATTTTTAAGAATATTTTGAAAGATTGATCACAAATTGTTATTGAACATTTTTAAGAATATTTTGAAAGATTGATCACAAATTGTTATTGAACATTTTTAAGAATATTTTGAAAGATTGATCACAAATTGTT
>JBBPBR010000008.1:41538328-41555453 GCA_037974775.1 Cicer pinnatifidum | reverse complement strand
AGTGTTGATTAACCACTAAAATGATTTATGTATTAAGAGATTTATTTTAGTTTTAGGATTGTTATATTAACTTCGAGTAAAAAATGTTGCTTACTTTACTTGTTAATTGAAAAATCATTGTTTCAATTTTTGTTAAATGATAAAGATTGATTAAAAAAAAGTGAATTATTAATTTAATTGTGATAAATTTCTTGTTGTTGGATTGCTTTGAGAATATTTTACATCATGATGCCAATTATTGAATTACTTATATGCATGTATATGTAATTAGGTGAATGTGAAAGTGTTTGTGTTTCAGGCGTTCTAAGTGTTGAGAATTTGTGAGTAGTTTTTAGAGTAATTGAGAGTGTTTAAAAGTGAAATAATTCTATATTTATTTATTTTAATTGGTGATTCATATTGATGTAAGTGTCTTTTCTTTTGTTCTTATAACTAGTTGTAAATTACAAATAAATTATTGAAAATGTGTAATTAAGTCGGTTTTAACTTGAGGTAAGGAGTAGGAGTCATGGCGCCGCCTTCGCACTCCTGAATCACGTTAAAGATACTTTTAATTATCCATATTTGAATTTGAATGACTACAGTTATGGTTACCTTAAGTAGTTGACCACAAGAATAGGAGGGACTAGCTACCCCGATTATTCATCATCAATAAAAGAGGCAACAATAATCCATTGTAATTATTATTACAAATACCAATTATGTAATTTTGTAATTTTGAGTCATTATAAGTCATATGTGACATCAATGTCAAATGCTAACAACTGTTTCATGTGACGTGAATTGGTATGGGGGTGTGTACATAAATCAAATATTTCATTAAATATGTTTGACCTTCTAAGTAACTTGCTGAAAATAAATATGTGCATTGTGTTAGTATCTTATTATTTGTTCTATATTGTCTCATTTTGTAAGGATCTAAGACTATGGTACGAGTTCTATAAATGTTTCTTGTGTATAAGACTTTGAAACTAATTTAGACTTTGAGTGTGTTTAAAATTATATGTGAAAATATTTGTCTTATTCTACTATGATTAGACACATTTGTTTCTAAAATAATAATAATAATAATAATAATGATAATGATAATAATAATTAAGTGATTGTATGTCATTGAGTCGTTATATGCATTTCTCTTTGTAATTCTTGGAGGTGTAAAATATTTTCAATGTTTCTTTATATGCCTAACTTTTGTGAAATATGTAGAGTAATTGTTGTTATGATTTAAACATTCTTTTAAGAGAGTGAAACTAGTGAAGTATTGTTTGAGAAGTTAGTTGAAGTCGAATACATATTTGATATGTGTTATTTGATTTAACTGAAAGTAATAAGTGTTGTTGACTAAATTCACATGCTTAGTTTTATCTCTATGCGATAATGATTCATCATAATATTTCTTTCAAATTTGAGTTGTCGAATGTGATGTGTTAATTAATTTGTTGTGTCATGTTAACCTATCATGCTAAGCTATTTGATTTTTGTCATGTTGTGCTTAATTGAATAGTAAATATCTTAAATATGTTTATAGACTAAGTTTGATTTTTTAGGGTGGTAAGTTAGATATTAGATCATTCACCACAAATTTCGAGGACAAAATTTCTCTAACGAGGGGAGAATTGTAACACCCCAAATTTTATAATAAACCATTTTTTTAATGAAACAGAATTTTAAATAATTAATTTGATTTTCAAATTATTTTATAAAATATATTGATTAATTTACGTTATATGGATAGTTTCTATGATCTGCTAGTTTTATAAGACTAAATAAGTAATATTGTAACACCCTAAATTTGTTGTTATTATACATTAATAATATTTTCTTATAAGTATGTTAATGTGGTGCGGTAATTTCTTTTGATATTAAATCCAATTTTTATAATATACATAAGTATAGGTTCATGCATATTAACTTTAGATTGTTATTATGTTAAGCTTAATATTTTATTATTATTGTTAACTAGACCGTTGGTATATATATATATATATATATATATATATATATATATATATATATATATATATAAATTAACTAAATTATTTATAATATAAATAAATAAATTAGTTTATACAAATAAAATTTAATAACGATGACTAATGAGATGCGGCTATGCCTTTTGAAGTCATATATGCATTCAATATATGATATACATATTATATTGCGGTTATACTAATAACCTAATCCTCGTCTTTCTCTTTTCTATCAGCAGCGCAATACCCAATGTATACCTTAGCTCTCCAAATTTTAATTCTTTAACTTAATTGCAATTTTGATCTCTCTATTTTAGCTAAATCGCAAAAGTAGTTCCTCCATTTTGTTTCTCTCAAGTTTTGGTCTCCCAAACATAATTATGGTCCAAAATTTGATAAATTTTCATTTTATAAAGTCGTGCTACACCATTTATGATCATAAATTTCAAGTACAATTGTTGCAAATGAGATCTTGAAGCATGGTGTAACTTAAATAAATGCAAAAAAAAAAAATTTCATCAAGTTTTGGACCAAAATTATGTTTGAGGGACCAAAACTGGGGAGAAATAAAATGAGGGGACAACTTTTGCGATTCAACTAAAATAGGGGGACTAAAACAACAATTAAGCCTAATTCTTTTCTCATCAGCCAACTAGCCAAATGAAACCTATTATCTAATTTGACTTTTTATTACTCTCATATACCTCGAAAAACTATCCTTGTAGCCGTATGTGATTTATCTCGAACTCCCCCTCATTTTGCCATGAAAATACATGAATAGTTGGCTTCACGCACAAAATCTACCGCTGCACTCGTTCATGGCCTTGCTTTGGCCAATCGTGACTCCATCTAACTTTAAACAACCGTTTTTCGTCCCTTGGGCGGACTGTTTTTGGGATATTCTGGAAACCACATTCATCCTTCCAAAATAATGGAAATCATATTTGGATTCCTCTATTCAAAACCTTCAAGAAACACTACTCATTGGCATTTTTTTTGGTGAAATTGATGTAAGACCCTCTCGGCGCTCCGACGAGTCGGTGAGACTTTTTTTGCAGTTTTTCTCGTCGTGTTGACTCCATTTTGCTCCTAAAATTTTTACTAATCATTTAACATTCATTTTTTATGCTCCGCATAATTTATCAATTGTGTCTCGACGATTTTGTGAACTCGCCATTTATTCCAATTCGTTCGTTGTACATTGTCGATCTACAATTGTTGTTGAAAACTCCTATTGATTCCCGGGTTTGTTAAAGTGTCGCAATAAGGTAAGGGGTAAGAGAGCGTTTGGATTCATGAGTATAATATAATGTGAGATGAATGGGAAAACTGTATTTCCCAATGATTCATCCAGGGCTTGTTACGTACACAAGTAGCCCTTTTAGTGATATATTAATTAATGAGAAAATATGGAAATTGTGAGATTAAAATATGGAATAGAAATATTTATAAGGTGTTGATTGATTTAATTTCGTTAAATGCATGATATTTTTTATTTGATTTCAAATGAATTTGATGCATATGTTTGATTAGACAAATTTGTGTGATGTGATAATAAAATATGGATGCATGGTATGATATATGTATGTGGGATGATAATGTTGATTTTTTATCGATAATAGTGATATTATAAAATTGTGATGAGTTTATATGATGATTACGATTACATATGATTAGTGATGTTATAAAATTGTGAGGAGTTTATACGATGATTATGTATGATTAATGACGTTATAAAATTGTGATGAGAGTATTTAAGTACCCAAATATGATGAGATAATGATGATTTATAAAGTGATGCTCTTAATGGAGTAGTCTAAGCTAACAAGAGGAGAAAATAAATATTGAGAATTTGTGAAGTGAATATTATTTTGTCATCATATAGGTAGGGCTAACAAGCCTAGTGATTCCGGGGAAGTACAACTGAATGAGCCTGATTGTGGCAGTTTGCTGTTGATCCTTAAGGCAAGATTGTTAGACCTTGGAGGTATTCGGGTGGGGAATTCCTAGGTGAATTGGAGGTAGAACTCGAAATGTCGGGAGCTACCACGCAACACACGTTTACCTCGACTGTCACGTATATGTGTCTCAGGTTGAGTTGAGGGGATATATGAGATCTTTTACAGCGTTCTTTCAAAGAGCGTTGTAATAGGCTTTTAAAAAATAAGTTAAGGAGGTCTTTTACAGTGCTCTTGCAAAGAGCGCTGTAATAGGCTTTTAAAAAATAAGTTAATGAGGTCTTTTACAGCGCTCTTTCAAAGAGCGCTATAATAGACTTTTAAAAAATAAGTTAAGAGGTCTTTTACAGCTCTTGTTGAAAAAGCGCTGTAATAGACTTTCAAAAAAATAAGTTAAGGAGGTCTTTTATAGCTCCTTTTCAAAGAGCGCTGTAATAGTCTTTTAAAAAATAAGTTAAGGAAGTATTTTACAGCGCTCTTTAAAAGAGCGCTGTAATAGGCTTTTAAAAAATAAGTTAAGGAGGTCTTTTACAGCGCTCTTTCAAAAAGTGTTGTAATAGGCTTTTAAAAAATAAGTTAAGGAGATCTTTTACAGCGCTCTTTGAAAGAGCGTTGTAATAGACTTTTAAAAAAATAAGTTAAGGATGTATTTTACAGCGCTCTTTGAAAGAGCGTTGTAATAGGCTTTTAAAAAAATAAGTTAAGGAGGTCTTTTACAGCGCTCTTTCAAAGAGCAATGTAATAGGCGTTTAAAAAAATAAGTTAAGGAGGTCTTTTACAGTGCTCTTTCAAAGAGCGCTGTAAAGGACTTCCTAAAGAGCGTTGTAATAGGCTTTTAAAAATTAAGTTAAGGAGGTCTTTTACAGCGCTCTTTCAAATAGCGCTGTAATAGACTTTTAAAAAATAAGTTAAGGAGGTCTTTTAGAGCGCTATTTGAAAGAGCGTTGTAATAGGTTATTAAAAATTAACTTATATTTTTTTAAAAATAATTACATTAAAATGAATACATTTTTCACATGCTTTAAATTTTATTTATCATATATACATTAACAACGTAATTTCTATTATTTTTTTTACAACTCTACTATAGCATTTTAAAATATGAACGTTTTCTGTCTTTTGAAAATAATCTTAACGCATTTTATATATATAATATTACATATTTAATAATTAGATCAATATTATGAACTTGCTTTCTTTTTAATAAGTATTATTTGGTTTTTGAAAAAATTTACAATTTCTTAAGAAAATAACTTTTTACTAACATAATAAACCATGACAAAATAAATAACTACAATAAAAAAAAAAGATAACATTTTAATTAGAGTAAAAATTTTTACATTAGTACAAATATTTTACTGACACTTTTTTAACAAATTTTACTAACATTAAACTTTAAAAATAATATTATAACAAACTGTAAAAATAATATATTCGACATTTTAGAATAAAATTTTAATTTTTTTGAAAATATTTTATAACCATTTAACCTTTTTTTGGACTAAATTTAACTTTCTTCAATATTAATGTATAAAATACTAATTTATATTTAAAAGATATTATATAATTACTTTATTAAGAGTAGTGTTTGACTTGAATGTTATGAACAAATAACAACTCTTCTCAATCAACTATTGTCCATACGAACCATATTGTCAACCATCTCCATTGCGAACTGTCACCATCTTTGTTACTATCCCTACCAACTCTCATTCAAATACTATCCCTATACCCTAAACCCTAAACCCTAAACCGCTTTAGTTTCCTCTTCATTACGTAAACTTCATACGCTTGTTTCCTCCTCCTCTTCATTCTCCTTCTCATTGCGAATCCTACAAACAATATTGCCTTGTTACTAACCCTCATCACGTAAACTTCATACGCTTGTTTCCTCTTCATTCTCCTTGTCATTGCGAACCATCTTTGTTTCTGTGAACCCTATTCTCCTATGAACCGTTCGTATTTTTGCATTGTTCTTCTTTGTTCGTATTTCTGCACCGTAACCCTATTGTTCTTCTGTTTTTCAGGTATTGTATTTATTAGTTTTTTGTTTCACTAAAATGCATGTTGAACTTATACTGCTATCAATGCACAAATATTTATTGACTTATATGTTTTATTTTATAGTGTCCTCGTCAAACTAACAACATCGACTGTGGGTACTATATATTGCGGTTCATGAAGGAGATTGTTGATATGAATCAAACTATAATCCTAGAAACGTTACGGTATTTTCATTATTTGATTTTCATATATAAACTATGTATATATTTGATTCTAACTTATTTATGTTCAATATTTATATTGCACAGTACTTTGACAATTCTAGTCCAACATACTCTGAAAAAGATCTAATTGAAATAAAAGAAGACTGGTGTCAGTACGTGATTGAAATGAAAATTATTTGATTTGCTGGGAAATGGCATGCTGCAAGGGATAGTTATATGAATATATGGTAGTTTTGTTTTGTGTAGTTCTGATAGTTATATGTATATGAATAGGGCACATTTGAAAAGTTGTGAATATGTAGTTATATGAATATGTATATAGTTTTGTTTGTTGTCAATATGTGAATATGTATATGAATACGTTGTGAACTGATTGTGTAAATATGTAAAGTTATAAAGTTAAATTACAAAATTATATAGTTCTATTGTTGTGTACTGATTGTGAAATGATTGTGTGAACTGATTCTAGATTAAAAAGATTTTGGAAAAAAAAATTAAAAGACAGCGCTGTAATAGGTGCATAATAATGCATCTATTGAATGCACCTTTTACAGCGCTTTTTCAAAAAAGCGTTGTAATAGGTGCATAATAATGCATCTATTTGAATGCACCTATTACATTGCTTTTTTCAAAAAGCGTTGTAAAACAAGTATAACAAGCGCGCAATATATCTACCTATTTTATAGCGCTTTTTTATTTTAAAAAGCGTTGTTGTATCTTTTACAGCGCTGAATGCTACAACGCTTATTTTAAAAAAAAACGTTGTAAATGGCTTTAAAAAAATGCTATAAAATAGGTTTTATTCGCGTAGTGTAGAGTCGAAGCTCATGCATAGCATTGCATTTTCTTGAGATTGTTTTGTTGTGATTGGTGTGTTTCAAAAGCGATAATAACTTTCTTAGATGATTTGATGTTATTGTAAAATTTATTGATTTTCCTTGTTGATTTTCCATGTGTGGTTTTGACTTTATAATATTATGTTTTTCCTTGAAGAATGTTTGTGTAATGATACATTTTATTTATGATTAATTGTGTGTTCTTCTTATTTATATTATACTATTAACATGATTTCAAAACTCACCTCTTTCGTTGTTTGTGTTTGACTGGCTTGGCCCTGCGTTTGTGAAATCGTAGTTGTTATAGGTTAATGAGTCTTGAAGTTCAAGTTTAGGAGGAACCCCGCTCTGATATGTGATACCGAGAATAAGGATTGTAATTTGTATTTTCTTATTTAATTTGAAACAAAATTTTGTATGAAAACCTTAGAAGTACTAGTTAGTTTTGAGAATTAAATCAAGTAATTATACTTAAATCAAGGTTATCGAGATTGTACTATTTTAATGAAAAAAATTAAATTTAAAGTGTTCTATTTTATTTTTGAGAAACGTGATATCATAAATTAAAAATAAGAGTTTTTATTTTATTGGAAATAAATTTTATAAAAATATTATATAAATTATTATATATATTATTTTGAGATTTAGGGTGTCACAGCATGAATTAAAGATTCCATAATAACTCACTAATTATATGTTCCATTTAATAACCAAACCTCATATTCCGATTTTTACTACTTGTAATCAAATTGATCTTAAAAATTCTTTGGTAAGTTAAAGCAAAGGTCAAACTGATTATATTTTGAACCTTGTGATATTACCATATTTGAATATCTAATTGATATGGATTTTGAACGCAAAATTTTTACTAATTGGATGTCTCAAAATTTCAAACTTTTCTTTTAGGAGTAATACTAAAACCTCATTTTATTTTGATGAAGGGATCAAACACTACGCCAAAAATTGCATTTTACAGCGCTTTTTTTAAGCCTTCTACAACGCTTTTTCAAAAAAAAAAAAAAAGCGCTGTGGATTCGAGCGCTGTAAAAGATACAACAGCGCTTTTAAAAAAGCGCTCTTAAAGGCACCTTTTATAACGCGCGCTTATTATGCACCTTTTACAGCACTTGTTACAAAAAAACGCTGTAAAAGGCTTACCCATATTTCATATATTTGGGGTACCTTTTACAGCGCTTTTTTGTAACAAGCGCTATAAAAGGCATACCCATATTTCATATATTTGGGGTACCTTTTACAGCGCTTTTTTGTAACAAGCGCTGTAAAAGGCATACCCATAATTCATATTTGGAATGTCTTTTACAGCGCTTTTTTGTAACAAGCGTTGTAAAAGGCATACCCATATTTCATATATTTGGGGTACCTTTTACAGCGCTTTTTTGTAACAAGCGCTGTAAAAGGCATACCTATAATTCATATTTGGTATGCCTTTTACAGCGCTTTTTATAACAAGCGTTGTAAAAGGTGTTATTTTTTTTTATTTTTTTTTAATCCTGTATATATTTTAAAAGCGTTTTTTAGCTTTTTATGGCACTTTTTTTATAAAGCGCTATCTTTTATCTTTTTATCCAAAATTAGTTTGAACCAGTTCACACAACACAACACATTCAGAATCAGTAATTTTGAACATATTCATGTGCATGTTAAAACAGAAACAGAATCAGTAACACAACCAGAACCAGAACCAGAACCAAAGCCCATAATCAGTTAAAACATAATCAGTTCACACAATATGATACATATATATTATCCTGTAACACAGTAATTTACAACATAAGTAATTAAATATACATTGAACCTAATTTACAACATTTCATATGCATGTTTATATACTGTCCTATGATCATATACATATAATAACTATGCACCATATAATATTCAGATCCCTTGCCCAGCAGCATGCTATTTCCCAGAAAATCAAATAATTTTCATTTCAAGCACATACTCACACCATTCCTCCTTTAATTCCATCAGATCTTGCTCAGAATATGATGGACTGGAATTTTCAAAGTACTGCAATATAAAAATTGAACATATTATATTAAGTTAGTATCAAATATATAGATAATTTATATATGAAAATCATATAATCAAAATACCGTACCGTTTTTGGGATAATAGTTTTATTCTTGTCAACAATCTCCTTCATGAATCTCAATACGTAGTACCCACAGTCGATGTTGTTTGTTTGACGAGGGCACTTTATTGGGATCCATGTAATATTATTAGACTTTTGCTTCGACACTACCGCACCTCTTTGAGCTCAAAAAACTTTTAATGCACTATCAAATGAATAAATGTGATTATTTTAGCATGAACAAACACTTATTTATATATATGTGTAACAAAAATAAATGAATATTACTTACGTGTCGAACAAAGTCTTGATTTCGGAGTGATTGTTGTAATCGCCATGCAAGGGATCCAAATAGTATACAACTTCAGAGACGGCATTGATTGCAAATAGCACCCAATGTGCCCTACAACAACAAAAAATTGGTTAAACAATTTTGTCTATACACAACTAATAAATTAAATTCTCATCAATTAAAAAAGATAAAATTACGTACCCTGAATTATATGGTGCTAAGAACAATTTATCCTTTGAAATATTTCCTAAAAACATATTTACAATGTATTTATTTACATTGTCTTCATCGAGTTTCCACATGGACGTTTTATGCGGGGAGAAGAATGAGTATTTATTCGATAATTTCCTCGGGCACACGACCTTCTCATGCAAAAACCTTCAATGAAAATTTTAAACTAGATTAATTACCAATACATTTAATTAATTACCAATAAATGTAATTAAAAGTATTTTTTTACCTTATATACAAGCTCATTACAGTTGCACTGAGCTCCTTATGTTCGAGAAGTTCGTATACTTGCTCCTTGTCGAACAATTCCTCATACTCCTCTCCGAATATTTCTTTATTCATGTGTATCATGCGTGAATCGTCGCTACTGCACAGGTTCTTTTTTACTTGGATGTCAAGACACGCCCCGTATTTACCAAGGCGTGGCTGACTTATTTTAGGAGCAGCAGCAGCAGCGACTGATTTGCCACGATCCAATTTTTTTATTGCTGCAAATTTGGCAGCTTTATTGGCCTCCGGCCTTTGTAATTTGGCAGCTATATTAACCTCCAATTTTTGAGGTTTGCTGCCTTTTTTTGGATGTGCGGGTGGTTTATTTATTTGGACCTACAAAAATGAGGTTAAATGTTAGTTTATTGAATCTGAAAAAATTGACAAAGCTTATGCAATAAATGTGACAAACCTTATCGGGAGACGTAACTGATTTGTTTCTGGGAGGGCTTTTAATGAGGGCAACAAGGTTCGTGGGCCATGCCACGTAACTACCAATAGCTTCGCCCAATGTCTGCATATCTCCGTTGTTGTCCGGTATCGGCAACGGTGCAGTTGGTTCGAAAGCAACAGTAGGCGATACCTTGACATGGCCCTTTGGGATCAGAGTATTGTGCAATACTTCTCCCAAAGTATTGTACAATTTTCCTTTTCCCACCTTCCGATGAGTGGGCGAGGACAAGTATAGAAAACATGAAGTGACACCCTAAATCAATAGTTAAAACATAAGTACAGTTAATATATAATATTGTTTAATGCATAAGTAATTACATAAGCAAGTAAGTAATTAATTACCTCGGGAATAATTTTCAAACCGACGTTGCAACTCCCGCTTTCACTCTCCATTTGTATTTCACCTTGGAGCTGATCCGGAAGTTGCTTGTCTTTGTTCGTATTCACCAATTGTGCCACTTGCTCAGATAGGATTCTGAGCTTCTCTAATACTTCCTCGTTGGAAGGTTTTTGGCGCTTCTCTTGAGGAAAAAAGCTTCTGGGAGTTACGCCAAATCCCTTCCCCCTAACTCGACCGGAATATTCAGGAACATTAAAAACTTTGCCCAAAATGTCCTTGCAACTAGCCTTGTTGCCCTCTTCATTTTCAGAACTTTGAGAGATGGTCTCCTAAAATACATGTAACATTAAAATAGTTAAGTTCATTAGCATTTTTAAAATACAATATTAAAAAGTATTCAAGTGATAAATACAATATTGAAAAATATTAAAGTCATAATATACTTACACAAAGTTCTATTACTTTTTGAACATTTTCGTTATCAACCACTCCATCCTTATTTACCCGAGCTTCCTTCCACAAGATATGACGACCCAACGGTTGATCGGATTGGGTCTCTTGTCGCTATTCGTTAAAACAAAATATTAGTTAGAAACTATAGTTTATAATACAAATTCCCTCATCATTGATGTTACATTGACTTACAAGTTTTTTGTCTAGACGTGCATATCCCATACGTGATCTTCTATATGGGTGCGTCGGGTTGCTTGCCCTCTCGCGATTTGCCTTACTAATATTCTATATAAAAAAATAGCAATTATGTAAAAATTTAAAATACGATGCGAATATAAATAATAAAACACACAAATGCTAATAAATTAATCACTTACGACAAACGCGGGGTCAGTACGTTTGGAAACAAACGCTTTCCATTCATCATTTGATATATAATGTCGATATATCTTTGGAGGTTCAGCTGTTGTGTTTCCTTCTTTATCTTTAAGATAGAAGTTTGAGAGATGCGATCTAAATCCCCGATGGATTTTGCCAGCAACTCTCAAAACATAATTCTTTCGTCCCTCATCAAGGACAAAAGTTGTCTGCAATGAAAAAAATTATAAGTAAAGTATTTAAATGAAAATATTTATAAATGACAAAAGATTGGATAAAAAAATTTACTTGAATGTCATTCCATATGATATCTTTGGCATCCTTCAATGTCTTATCTCTCCAGTCGTCAATTGTTATTGGAATATTTTGACGAACAACAGCCCCAATGTAGCTCACAAACATTGCGCTGTGGGCTCAACTGGCTGACCACTTTCATTCCATCCAACCTAATAAACTCATATAGTAAGTACATGCTATTAAAAAAAGCTAAAAAAATACACAGCAAACAGAGTATAGTATAGTATTAACTCAAACTTGGTCCCATTACTCCTAGCTTTAATCACGTTTTGCATTATAGTTGCACCACGTTTGACTTCATTTTCATAAGTCTTACTGGTGCCAACTTCTTCATTTTGACATTCTAAATCTCTGTTTGTATCCATTTAACTACAACAAGTTCAACATACAGTTTAGTATAACATCAACATGCTCAACATGCATCATGCATTATTCTAAACAAGCTCAATATGTATCAGTATATATATTTTAAACAAGCTCAACATGCATTTTAATGATTACAAAAAATTAATAACATCAATACCTGAATAATGGTTCGAAGAAAGATGAAATGCAAAGAAAAGAGCGAACGGAGAAATTTCACAGCAATAATGTTCACAGAAAAACGGTTTTGAAGAAATACGTAATGAGGGTTACGTATTTCAATGAAAATATAAGGTTCTAAATGATCTTGGATGGAAATAAGGTTCAAAATGAAGGAGATGATCGTGGAAATACAGTTCGTAATGGACGAGATTATAGGGTTTGCAAAAGAAGAGAAGAACGATGAAGGTTGAGATGATAGTGTAGTTTACGTAATGAAGAGGAAACTGAAGAGGTTACTGTTATATATATATAGCCCTTTTACAGCGCTTTTTTATAACCCTTTTACAGCGCTTTTCCAAAGAGCGCTCTAAAAGGCCTAAGCCTTTTACAGCGCTTGTTATAAAAGCGCTGTAAAAGGCGTCCTTATTTAAATTTTTAAAAGACTCTTTTACAGCGCTTATCCCAACAAGCGCTGTAAAAGACCTCATTGTTTTAGTATGTTATATAATGTTTTTTTTAAAAGCCTTTTACAGCGCTTGTTCAAAGAAGCGCTGTAAAAGGCCTTATTATGTTATTTTTGTGTTTTGTTATGTTATTTTTTAAACAAGCTCTGCAAAACCCACATAGTCCCACCAAAATATCTTCTTCTTCACCAAACTCCACCTCAAAGTCCTTTTATGCATCTTCTTCGCAAACATCAAAGCTTACTCTTTCAATCTCCACCTCAACACCCTTTTTATCTCTTTAAATTCCCTTTCATTCTTAAATCGTAACTTGATCTGCAGGTTCATTTCCATGTTGCGAAAAATGGGTTTGTTAACAATGTGTCTGATGTTTTTGTTAACAATGTGTCTGATGTTTTTGTTAACAATGTGTTTTTGGGGATTCCCATGATGCGTACAAGGTGTTTGAAGAAAATCCTATTAGAGAAAGTCATGTTAGGTATCCGATGAATATTATTTTTAAAGCCTTTTACAACGCTTGTTCACATAAGCGCTGTAAAAGGTCTCCATCAAACAACAAATATAACCTTTATTTTTTACTTTATTAGGTACATTAATTATAAATATTAACATATTTTTGAAATCCATAAATTATTAATTAATATTATTAATTATAAATATTAACACATTAATTATTTAATGTCATATATTGTAAAAATTGTTATATACTTATACGTTAAATACCCATCTAGGTTCGAATCTGAATTAATTAAGTGAACTTCGTATATGTAAGCGTTTTTAAACTACAAGAGTCTTTTACAGCGCTTGTTGATGTAAGCGCTGTAAAAGGTATCTTTATTTGATTTTTAAAAGGGCCTTTTACAGCGCTTGGTAAGAAGAGCGCTGTAAAATGTCTCATTGTTTAATTTTTAAAAGGGCCTTTTACAGCGCTTGTTTTAAAAAGCGCTGTAAAAGGCATGCACTTTTTTTACATGCATAGTTCTTAAGAATTGAAATTGTCCAAATTTACATAAACATGCACTTCACCAAAGACCCTTATCCCCCACCCATCAACCAAACTATCCAAAAGCCAAAAACTTAAGTCCTAATTGAATCACTGGTTATGCTTGCCTTTGTAACACCCCAAATTTTATAATAAACTATTTTATTAATTAAATAGAATTTTAAATAATTAATTTGACGAATAATATTATTTTAGAATATATGTTGATAAATTTCATGGCTAATTAATTTGATGTTATATTTATTCATTTTATCATTTTGACTATTTTATAAAGATGATAGTGTTTTTATGGGTTGATTTTGAGAAATATTATAGTAATAATTATAGTTATTATAAAAATGTGTTTTATGGGTTGGATCCATATAGAAGAATAAAACCTAATTAAACATATTATTAAAAAAATAAATATCCATATAATTGTTTCTTTAAAATAAATAGATATATAAATAATAATGATACATTAAAATATATAGGACCAGCTAAATTGTAGAATCCGGTTGATATATGTAAGGTAGGCATGGGCTGTTAACTAATTTTACAAATATTTAGATGAGTTTGTTAGGTTTTGCAAATGTTTAGATGAGTTTGTTAGGTTTTGCAAATATTTAGATGAGTTTGTTAGGTTTTGCTAATATTTAGATGAGTTTGTTAGGTTTTGCTACTTGTTTTCTATCCGCCGCTTTCCAAAACCAAAATATAAATAAATAGACCTTGTGAACCCTGATTTGTACTAAAATAAAACAAAACAAAGAAAAGGGAAGGGAGTTGAATGGGAAGCCATAGAACCAAAGAGTAAACACAACAACAAACCTATCGCTTTTGACACCGGTGATCGATAACTGTTCCGTAAAAGCTTCTCCGTTCTCATCCAAATTTGAGTATGTTATTTCATTCATTTAACTTGTCAATTAAATATAATTTTCCAGATTTTTAACAACCCCAATTTCTCTCTAAAATACCCGACTTCTTCGTTTGTAGAATTCGTTATTTTGCATCGTTCTCCTTAACCGTAAGTCCGATTTGAGTGAAACCAACGCCAAAACGACCGTGTGAAAAGTGACTATATTATCCACTGATTGGATTTCTGATTTATGGTAATTTTTCTTGACCGAATTTCGAATTTAGTTTTTAGAGTATCTTCTCATAATTTATTTTTAAAGTTTACTCATAAACTATCGAGTTAGATCGATTGAAGGACAAAGAGTCAATGAACAAAGGTTGTTTGCTCGTGGAATCGCATTCGTGTGTGAAAGCTTCAAAATAAGGTAAGGGGTGAGAGAGCGTTTGAATTCATGAGTATAATATATTGTGAGATGAACGGGAAAAC
The DNA here is from genome assembly GCA_037974775.1 of Cicer pinnatifidum. Classification (NCBI taxonomy): domain Eukaryota; kingdom Viridiplantae; phylum Streptophyta; class Magnoliopsida; order Fabales; family Fabaceae; genus Cicer; species Cicer pinnatifidum. The sequence goes on along the minus strand of JBBPBR010000008.1, from coordinate 41,540,333 downwards.
CGTATTTCTCAACGATTCATCCGGGGCTTGCTACGTACGGCAGTAGCCCTTTGAGAGATAAATTGATTAATTTGAAATATGAGAATTGTGAGATTAAAATGTGAAATAGAAATTTTATAAGGTGTTGATTGATTTAATTTTCGATACTTGTGTGATAGTTGATATTTGTTATTATTGTGATGTTGGATGTTGATTGAAATTATGTGTACATGTTTGTTTAGATGAAATTATGTGGTGTGATAATAAAATATGGATGCATGGTTTGATATATGCTTACGTGATGATAATGATGATTTTTGATTGATGATAGTGATGTTATAAAATTGTGATGAGTTTATACGATGATCATGATTATTTATGATTAATGATATTATAAAATTGTGATGAAAATATTGAAGTACCCCATACTTGATGAGATAGTGATGATTCTTAAATATGGTGCTCTTAATGGAGTAGTCTAATCTAACTATGGGAGAAAATAAATATTGTGAATTGTGAAGTGAAGATTATTTTGTCATCATATAGGTAGGGCCTGACAAGCCTAGTGATTATGGGGAAGTACAACTGAATGAGCCTGATCGTGGAGGGCTACAGTCGAACTGTAAAGTAAGACTGATAGACCTTGGGGGTACACCTAGTGGGGAATTTTCTAAGTGGATTAGTGGGTTATTCCCTAAGGCCGGGAGCTACCGTGCAACACAAGAGTACCCCAACCGTCGCGTATATGTGTCTCGGGTTGAGTTGAGGGGATCTATGAGGACTTGGCCATTCATGAATTGTTCGTCCACTCTTGTAGTGGCATAGTATCAGGCCTCCTAACCAAGTACTTCAGAGTTAGAATGGTAACACATTGTGAAGTAGAGTCTAAGCTCATGCATAGCATTGCATTTCCTTGTGATTGTTTTGTTGTGATTGATGTGTTTCAAAAGGTAATATTAATTAGATGATTTGATGCATATTATAATGAGATGATTATTTTACTCGGGTGACTTTGATGTTATAGTATGATATTATTTAATTAAATATTTTGATATATCGTAAAGTGATTATGATACGGTTCTGATATGATTGTTTGCGTGTTCTTCTTACTCATATTATACTATTAACATGTTTTCAAAACTCACCTCCTTCGTTGTTTGTGTTTGACTGGTTGGGCACTGCGTTTGCGAAATCGCAGTTATTACAGGTTAATGAGTCTTGAAGTTCAAGTTTGGGAGGAACCCCGCTCTGATAGGTGATACCGGGAATAAGGGTTTTAATTTGTATTTTACTTATTTAATTTGAATCAAATTTTATAGGAATATGATATAAATTATTATATATATATTATTTTGGGATTTAGGGTGTCACATAAGTGGTATCAGAGCTGGTCTGTCCAATCAGGCCTAATGGGTCGTATGTCGATTCTGTGTTACGAATGTGAGTCATGTCAATTGTGTTTTCTTGTGTAATAATTATTTTCACTATGATGTCTTCGCGTTATATAATTGTGTTAAGGGTTATGTGCTTTTGTATTATTATACATATTTTCGAGATTACTAATTAACTGTTTATTATTTGCTTACTCTGATTGTGTTATGGATCATAAATTCTTACCTAAGTGAGTAAATAAACCAGGAAATTACTTGTTAAGATTTGAGTTAATTTTAATTGTTGACAAGATTATGTTAGTAACTTGTTTCTTATTCCTTGTCTATTGAACTATGATTTTTGCAATCTTGTTTTATATGAAGAGTTGGAAGTAATAATTTTGATTGACCAGCTGTATGTTTCAAGTTATTAATCTCTTTCAGGTAATCTTAGTTATCAATTGTCATACCTCACTAGTTAGTTGTTTTAAAGTTCGAATTTCACCCTTAATCAATTTAAAATATTTAATTTTGATGTGTATTTGTTTAAAGTGTTTGATCTAATAACTAATTGATTGAAACATTGATTTTCGTATGGATTATATGTTTAAAACTTCAAGTATTGACTTTTACTAGGTACAAATTATTATTATTCT
>JBBPBR010000008.1:41494678-41537813 GCA_037974775.1 Cicer pinnatifidum | reverse complement strand
GAACAAAATTTTTAAAAAATATTCTCAATAGTGAAATTCTTTTTGAAAAATTATCTAAATTTTGGATTCTATAATTGATGTATTTTACAAGTAGATTTTTTTTTTGTTATATGAATTAACATAACAAAATGGTATGCATTAGATTTGTATGTGTAGAGTGCATCATATAGATTGATATGTGTAGAGTGCATCATGTAAATTGGTACGCGTATAGAAATTAAAAATTTATTTTATCAATTTTTTTTATTAATTATAAAATTGCAATTTTTATTTAAGACTCAATTTTTAAGATTAGAACAAAACTTCAAAATCTTTAAAATTGATGATGTGTTATATTTTGGACCAATTTGGTGGCTTGATAGAAACTGAGGGATGTATCTATAAACATGTTGAGTAGTTAGTGTGAGAGGAGACTACTATTTTGTAGATTTATGAATTAGTGTAATTCATAATCATTATCATATGTCTTATGTTTTGTGTCATGTGCACTACTTTAATGTATATAAACATACAATTTTTTTTTGTTTGATAAAATAAAAAAATAAATTGGAACTATTTTAGAGGTGTTAATTAATTGTAAAATTTCCTATCTATCCATCTGTATAGTTTAAATTTTATTTCAAAATATCAGTTGAAAATAATAATTTTTATAGTGATTAACTATTTAGAAATGTGTTATTGATGATTAAAGTAGGAATGAATTTTTAGAAATTTTATAGATTTTAAAAATAAATGTGATTTATTCTATTTGTATTGTATTTAGAAACGTGATTTATCTTAGTTGTTTTATTTAGACTTTAATTATTGAAAAATAATTTAAAGGAAAATTTGGAATTCTCAATGATATTTTTTGGATGCTAAATGGTTAGTGATATTTTTTTAATAATAATATAAGTCAAGAAATCAATTTTTAGAATGATGTGTAACCTTGAAAGTTGTTTGGTAATGTGTTGTATCTTCTAGTAAATAATTATTAATCTTATCTTCTACTTGAAAGATCTATATATGCTTCCATTTGTTGTAACTTTTAAGTGATGATTAATTGAAAATAAAATTTAATCGTGATCAATTTGGAGCAGTTAGACCACTATGAGAATATGTTTCATTTTTAGAATCATCGTTTGAGTTATGAGATGAATGTAAAAATCTTGGTTCTAATTTTTGGATTAATTATTTGAATGTGTATATGATTATGTAAATATTAAATTGTTCGTGTTTCAAGTGTTCTAAATGTTGGGAGTTTGTGTATGGAGTTAGAGTAGTCGAGAGCATCTAAATGTAAAATAGTTTTATATTTTTTTTTAATCAAATTATTGGTTATATATTGATGTCAGTGGTCTTCTTTTGTTGTTGTAACTAGTAGTAAATTATAAATAGATTATTGTGATGGTGTAATTAATTGAATTTTTAACTTGAAGTAAGGAGTAAGAGTTGTGGCGCCGCCTTCGCACTCCTGAACCACGTTAAAGATACTTTTAATTATTCATATTTGAATTTGAATGACCGCAGTTATAGTTCCTTAAGTAGTTGACTACGTGAGTAGGAGGGACTAGCTACCCCGATGACTCATCGTCAATAAAAGAGACAACGATAACTCATTATTTTGTTAGAAATATCTTTTAATTTTATTTTTAAACAATTTAAAAATATGTTCATTGTTTATATCAATTGAATGAATTTAATTATTAAATATATGTTATTAGGGAATAGTATCTCTATCATTATTTTTGCCTTGATTATATATATAATATGTTTTTATAGAGTAATTGATTGTAATTCTATTATAGTGCATTAAGTTGTTAGATGTGTTTGATATTTTAAAAAGTTAATCTCTTTGTCAAGTCTAAGTTAAATTTGTTAAATGTTTCGTGATATGATTTAGACTTTATTTTAAGAAGTAAAAACTAGTAATATTTGGTTTGAAAGAAATAGTTGAAATTGACAACATACTTGGAATGTGTTTCATTTAACCAAACTAAATTAACTACGTTATTATTGACAAAATCTATATGTTATGTTTTATATGTAAATTATAGTGAGTAACTCTATGATATTTTATTTCATAATTGAATGATAAATATTGTGTGTTTAATTGATTTATTTTGTCATGTTAGTCTATCATGCTATGTTAGTTGAATTTTATATGATGTGCTTAATGGTAGATTGAATATCTTAAATATGGTTATAGACTAAATTTGGATATTGAGGATGATAAGTTGGATATTAGTTCACTCACCGAAAATTTCGAGGACGAAATTCTTTAACAAGGGGAGAATTGTAACACCCCAAATTTTATAATAAACTATTTTATTAATTAAATAGAATTTTAAATAATTAATTTGATGAAGAATATTATTTTAGAATATATGTTGATAAATTTCATGGCTAATTAATTTGATGTTATATTTATTCATTTTATCATTTTGACTATTTTATAAAGATGATAGTGTTTTTATGGGTTGATTTTGAGAAATATTATAGTAATAATTATAGTTATTATAAAAATGTGTTTTATGGGTTAGACCCATGTAGAAGAATAAAACCTAATTAAACATATTATTAAAAAAAATAAATAAATATCCATATAATTGTTTCTTTAAAATAAATAAATAAATAAATAATAATGATACATTAAAATATATAGGACAAGCTAAATTGTAGAATCCGATTGATATATGTAAGGTAGGCATGGGCTTTAACTAATTTTACAAATATTTAGATGAGTTTGTTAGGTTTTGCTAATATTTAGATAAGTTTGTTAGGTTTTGCTACCTTTTTTCCATCCGCCGCTTTCCAAAACCAAAATATAAATAAAGAGACCTTGTGAACCCTGATTTGTACTAAAATAAAACAAAACAAAGAAAAGGGAAGGGAGTTGAATGGGAAGCCGTAGAACCAAAGAGTAAACACAACAACAAACCTATCGTTTTTTTACACCGGTGATCGATAACTGTTCCGTAAAAGCTTCTCCGTTCTCATCCAAATTTGAGTACGTTATTTCATTCATTTAACTTGTCAATTAAACATAATTTTCCAGATTTTTAACAACCCCAATTTCTCTCTAAAATACCCAACTTCTTCGTTTGTAGAATTCGTTATTTTGCACCGTTCTCCTTAACCGTAAGTACGATTTGAGTGAAACCAACGCCAAAACGACCGTGTGAAAAGTGACTATATTATCCACTGATTGGGTTTCTGATTTATGATAATTTTTCTTGACCGAATTTCGAATTTAGTTTTTAGAGTATCTTCTCATAATTTAATTTTAACGTTTACTTATAAACTATCGAGTTAGATCGATTGAAGGACAAAGAGTCAATGAACAAAGGTTGTTTGCTCGTGGAATCGCATTCGTGTGTGAAAGCTTCAAAATAAGGTAAGGGGTGAGAGAGCGTTTGAATTCATGAGTATAATATATTGTGAGATGAACGGGAAAACCGTATTTCTCAACGATTCATCCGGGGCTTGCTACGTACGGCAGTAGCCCTTTGAGAGATAAATTGATTAATTTGAAATATGAGAATTGTGAGATTAAAATGTGAAATAGAAATTTTATAAGGTGTTGATTGATTTAATTTTCGATACTTGTGTGATAGTTGATATTTGTTATTATTGTGATGTTGGATGTTGATTGAAATTATGTGTACATGTTTGTTTAGATGAAATTATGTGGTGTGATAATAAAATATGGATGCATGGTTTGATATATGCTTACGTGATGATAATGATGATTTTTGATTGATGATAGTGATGTTATAAAATTGTGATGAGTTTATACGATGATCATGATTATTTATGATTAATGATATTATAAAATTGTGATGAAAATATTGAAGTACCCCATACTTGATGAGATAGTGATGATTCTTAAATATGGTGCTCTTAATGGAGTAGTCTAAGCTAACGGGGGGAGAAAATAAATATTGTGAATTGTGAAGTGAAGATTATTTTGTCATCATATAGGTAGGGCCTGACAAGCCTAGTGATTCTGGGGAAGTACAACTGAATGAGCCTGATCCTGGAGGGCTACAGTCGAACTGTAAAGTAAGACTGATAGACCTTGGGGGTACACCTAGTGGGGAATTCCTAAGTGGATTAGTGGGTTATTCCCTAAGGCCGGGAGCTACCGTGCAACACAAGAGTACCCCGACCGTCGCGTATATGTGTCTCGGGTTGAGTTGAGGGGATCTATGAGGACTTGGCCATTCATGAATTGTCCGTCCACTCTTGTAGTGGCATAGTATCAAGCCTCCTAACCAAGTACTTCAGAGTTAGAATGGTACCACATTGTGAAGTAGAGTTTAAGCTCATGCATAGCATTGCATTTCCTTGTGATTGTTTTGTTGTGATTGATGTGTTTCAAAGGTAATATTAATTAGATGATTTGATGCATATTATAATGAGATGATTATTTTACTTTGGGGACTTTGATGTTATAGTATGATACTATTTAATTAAATATTTTGATATATCGTAAAGTGATTATGATACAGTTCTATTATGATTGTTTGCGTGTTCTTCTTACTCATATTATACTATTAACATGATTTAGAAACTCACCTCCTTCGTTGTTTGTGTTTGACTGGTTGGGCCCTGCGTTTGCGAAATCGCAGTTATTACAGGTTAATGAGTCTTGAAGTTCAAGTTTGGGAGGAACCCCGCTCTGATAGGTGATACTGGGAATAAGGGTTTTAATCTGTATTTTACTTATTTAATTTGTATCAAATTTTATAGGAATATGATATATATATATATATATTATTTTGGGATTTAGGGTGTCACATCACTAGTTAGTTGTTTTAAAGTTCGAATTTCACCCTTAATCAATTTAAAATATTTAATTTTGATGTGTATTTGTTTATAGTGTTTGATCTAATAAGTAATTGATTGAAACATTGATTTTCGTATGGATTATATGTTTAAAACTTCAAGTATTGACTTTTACTAGGTACAAATTATTATTATTCTGTTGAAACTCAATTTAGAGAAGAAAAAAAATGTTTTGTTCTAAACTTTGAGTTAGATAGGAAATATGTTTCATACGTTTAAAGTTTTAATTTTGACAAAAAAAAAAAATTCTTATTTTTATTTTATGTTGGTTTGTGTTAAAAAAAAATGACATTTTGAAGGAGTTAAAGTTTATTTATTTTGTATGATGAAACTAACTTTTGTTTGAATTACTCTTGATTATTTTAAAGAAAAAGAAATTAAATTGAGTTCAGTTTTTGTTGATTTATAAAATAACAATAATTCTATGCTACTGCTTTTATTTAATGTTTAAAACACCTTAAAATTTACATTATGTTTTACTTTGTCTTGTTTTTAAGAAAATTGAAAAGAGTTGTTGTTATCTTGGTTTAGGGGGCTAGTGTCGTGATGGTGTTGGGATATTTATTTGAAATGATTGATTTTCTTGATTATGATATTATGAATTCATTAGAGTTTGACTCGATTTTAGAGTTTTAGAGTTTAAGAACTCTTCAGTGATTAACAATAGTACTAATGATAAAATGTCTACTAATTGAGAAAGAGAAGGAAAAAAAAAAGAGAACAAAAATTTGAAAAATATTCTCAATAGTGAAATTCTTTTTGAAAAATCATCTAAATTTTGGATTCTATAATTGAGGTATTTTACAAGTAGATTTTTTTTTTTGTTATATGAATTAACATAACAAAATGGTATGCATTAGATTTGTATGTGTAGAGTGCATCATGTAAATTGATACGCGGATAGAAACTAAAAAATTTATTTTATCAATTTTTATTAATTATAAAATTGCAATTTTTATTTAAGACTCAATTTTTAAGATTAGAACAAAACTTCAAAATCTTTAAAATTGATGATGTGTTATGTTTTGGACCAATATGGTGGCTTGATAGAAACTGAGGGATGTATCTATAAACATGTTGAGTAGTTAGTATGAGAGGAGACTACTATTTTGTGGATTTATGAATTAGTGTAATTCATAATCATTATCATATGTCTTATGTTTTGTGTCATGTGCACTACTTTAATGTATATAAACATACAATTTTTTTTTTTTGATAAAATAAGAAAATAAATTGAAACTATTTTAGAAGTGTTAATTAATTGTAAAATTTCCTATCTATCCATCTATATAGTTTAAATTTTATTTCAAAATATCAGTTCAAAATAATAATTTTTACAGTGATTAACTATTTAGAAATGTGTTATTGATGATTAAAGTAGGAATGAATTTCTAGAAATTTTATAGATTTTAAAAATAAATGTGATTTATTCTATTTGTATTGTATTTAGAAATGTGATTTATCTTAGTTGTTTTATTTAGACTTTAATTATTGAAAAATAATTTAAAGGAAAATTTGGAATTCTCAATGATATTTTTTGGATGCTAAATGATTAGTGATATTTTTTTAATAATAATTTAAGTCAAGAAATCAATTTTTAGAATGATGTGTAACCTTGAAAGTTGTTTGGTAATGTGTTGTATCTTCTAGTAAATAATTATTTATCTTATCTTCTACTTGAAAGATCTATATATGCTTCCATTTGTTGTAACTTTTAAGTGATGATTAATTGAAAAGAAAATTTAATCGTGATCAATTTGGAGCAGTTAGACCTCGATGAGAATATGTTTCATTTTTAGAATCATCGTTTGAGTTATGAGATGAACGTAAAATCTTGGTGCTAAGTTTTGAATTAATTATTTGAGTGTGTATATGATTATGTAAATATTAAATTGTTCATGTTTCAAGTGTTCTAATTGTTGGGAGTTGGTGTATGGAGTTAGAGTAGTCGAGAGCATCTAAATGTGAAATAGTTTTATATTTTTTTAATCAAATTATTGGTTATATATTGATGTTAGTGGCCTTTCTTTTGTTGTTGTAACTAGTAGTAAATTATGAATAGATTATTGTGAAGGTGTAATTAATTGAATTTTTAACTTGAAGTAAGGAGTAGGAGTTGTGGCGCTGCCTTCGCACTTCTGAACCACGTTAAATATACTTTTAATTATTCATATTTGAATTTGAATGACCGCAGTTATAGTTCCTTAAGTAGTTGACTACGTGAGTAGGAGGGACTAGCTACCCCGATGACTCATCGTCAATAAAAGAGACAACGATAACTCATTATTTTGTTAGAAATATCTTTTAATTTTATTTTTAAACAATTTAAAAATATGTTCATTGTTTATATCAATTGAATGAATTTAATTATTAAATATATGTTATTAGGGAATAGTATCTCTATCATTATTTTTGCCTTGATTATATATATAATATGTTTTTATAGAGTAATTGATTGTAATTCTATTATAGTGCATTAAGTTGTTAGATGTGTTTGATATTTTAAAAAGTTAATCTCTTTGTCAAGTCTAAGTTAAATTTGTTAAATGTTTCGTGATATGATTTAGACTTTATTTTAAGAAGTAAAAACTAGTAATATTTGGTTTGAAAGAAATAGTTGAAATTGACAACATACTTGGAATGTGTTTCATTTAACCAAACTAAATTAACTACGTTATTATTGACAAAATCTATATGTTATGTTTTATATGTAAATTATAGTGAGTAACTCTATGATATTTTATTTCATAATTGAATGATAAATGTTGTGTGTTTAATTGATTTATTTTGTCATGTTAGTCTGTCATGCTATGTTAGTTGAATTTTATATGATGTGCTTAATGGTAGATTGAATGTCTTAAATATGGTTATAGACTAAATTTGAATCTTAAGGATGATAAGTTGGATATTAGTTCACTCACCAAAAATTTCGAGGACGAAATTCTTTAACAAGGGGAGAATTGTAACACCCCAAATTTAATAATAAACTATTTTATTAATTAAATAGAATTTTAAATAATTAATTTGACGAATAATATTATTTTAGAATATATGTTGATAAATTTCATGACTAATTAATTTGATGTTATATTTATTCATTTTATCATTTTGACTATTTTATAAAGATGATAGTGTTTTTATGGGTTGATTTTGAGAAATATTATAGTAATAATTATAGTTATTATAAAAATGTGTTTTATGGGTTAGATCCATATAGAAGAATAAAACCTAATTAAACATATTATTAAAAAAATAAATATCCATATAATTGTTTCTTTAAAATAAATAGATAAATAAATAATAATGATACATTAAAATATATAGGACCAGCTAAATTGTAGAATCCGATTGATATATGTAAGGTAGGCATGGGCTGTTAACTAATTTTACAAATATTTATATGAGTTTGTTAGGTTTTGCAAATATTTAGATGAGTTTGTTAGGTTTTGCAAATATTTAGATGAGTTTGTTAGGTTTTGCTAATATTTAGATGAGTTTGTTAGGTTTTGCTACTTGTTTTCTATCCGCCGCTTTCCAAAACCAAAATATAAATAAATAGACCTTGTGAACCCTGATATGTACTAAAATAAAACAAAACAAAGAAAAGGGAAGGGAGTTGAATGGGAAGCCATAGAACCAAAGAGTAAACACAACAACAAACCTATCGTTTTTGACACCGGTGATCGATAACTGTTCCGTAAAAGCTTCTCCGTTCTCATCCAAATTTGAGTACGTTATTTCATTCATTTAACTTGTCAATTAAATATAATTTTCCAGATTTTTAACAACCCCAATTTCTCTCTAAAATACCCGACTTCTTCGTTTGTAGAATTCGTTATTTTGCATCGTTCTCCTTAACCGTAAGTCCGATTTGAGTGAAACCAACGCCAAAACGACCGTGTGAAAAGTGACTATATTATCCACTGATTGGATTTCTGATTTATGGTAATTTTTCTTGACCGAATTTCGAATTTAGTTTTTAGAGTATCTTCTCATAATTTATTTTTAAAGTTTACTCATAAACTATCGAGTTAGATCGATTGAAGGACAAAGAGTCAATGAACAAAGGTTGTTTGCTCGTGGAATCGCATTCGTGTGTGAAAGCTTCAAAATAAGGTAAGGGGTGAGAGAGCGTTTGAATTCATGAGTATAATATATTGTGAGATGAACGGGAAAACCGTATTTCTCAACGATTCATCCGGGGCTTGCTACGTACGGCAGTAGTCCTTTGAGAGATAAATTGATTAATTTGAAATATGAGAATTGTGAGATTAAAATGTGAAATAGAAATTTTATAAGGTGTTGATTGATTTAATTTTCGATACTTGTGTGATAGTTGATATTTGTTATTATTGTGATGTTGGATGTTGATTGAAATTATGTGTACATGTTTGTTTAGATGAAATTATGTGGTGTGATAATAAAATATGGATGCATGGTTTGATATATGCTTACGTGATGATAATGATGATTTTTGATTGATGATAGTGATGTTATAAAATTGTGATGAGTTTATACGATGATCATGATTATTTATGATTAATGATATTATAAAATTGTGATGAAAATATTGAAGTACCCCATACTTGATGAGATAGTGATGATTCTTAAATATGGTGCTCTTAATGGAGTAGTCTGGTGAAGATTATTTTGTCATCATATAGGTAGGGCCTGACAAGCCTAGTGATTATGGGGAAGTACAACTGAATGAGCCTGATCGTGGAGGGCTACAGTCGAACTGTAAAGTAAGACTGATAGACCTTGGGGGTACACCTAGTGGGGAATTCCTAAGTGGATTAGTGGGTTATTCCCTAAGGCCGGGTGCTACCGTGCAACACAAGAGTACCCCGACCGTCGCGTATATGTGTCTCGGGTTGAGTTGAGGGGATCTATGAGGACTTGGCCATTCATGAATTGTTCGTCCACTCTTGTAGTGGCATAGTATCAGGCCTCCTAACCAAGTACTTCAGAGTTAGAATGGAACCACATTGTGAAGTAGAGCCTAAGCTCATGCATAGCATTGCATTTCCTTGTGATTTTTTTGTTGTGATTGATGTGTTTCAAAAGGTAATATTAATTAGATGATTTGATGCATATTATAATGAGATGATTATTTTACTCGGGTGACTTTGATGTTATAGTATGATATTATTTAATTAAATATTTTGATATATCGTAAAGTGATTATGATACGGTTCTATTATGATTGTTTGCGTGTTCTTCTTACTCATATTATACTATTAACATGTTTTCAAAACTCACCTCCTTCGTTGTTTGTGTTTGACTGGTTGGGCCCTGCGTTTGCGAAATCGCAGTTATTACAGGTTAATGAGTCTTGAAGTTCAAGTTTGGGAGGAACCCCGCTCTGATAGGTGATACCGGGAATAAGGGTTTTAATTTGTATTTTACTTATTTAATTTGAATCAAATTTTATAGGAATATGATATAAATTATTATATATATATTATTTTGGGATTTAGGGTGTCACAGCCTTCTTAGACAACAATAAAGCAAGAATAGAACCAGAATAATTCAGATTATATAATACCACAATAATTCAATAAAACCAGAATAGAACAATAATTCAGATTACAACAATAATTCAGATTATATGCATGGCTTATATAAAACAATTAAACATGTACATTAAGATGCCCTTCTTCTTTTCCTGGTGGGATTCACATTTGTTTGTCCATTTACAATATGAAACGATGGATTAATCCAAATTCCCTCATCATGATCATCTCTAAGATATAAACCATCATCAGTTGAATCAATTTCATGTGGTTGTTGTGATGTTGCAAATAAAAGATCATTACCAACATCTTCATTGTTGTTGTTATCATCACTTATTTTATTGGTTGATAGGACAACAGACCATTTATCATCAGAAGGATCGGTGACATAAAACACTTGTTGAGCTTGCGATGCTAAAATAAAAGGCTCGTCTTTGTATCTCACCCTATTAAAATCAACAAGCAAGAACCCTGACTCATCAATCCGAACGCCATTATTATTATCGATCCACTTGCGACCAAATATGGGAACACGAAACATTGTGTAGTCTAACTCCCATATGCGCTCGATAACCCCAAAATATGATAGATTTGCATATATTGGGTTTTTGTCTTTTGCACTTGAGACATGCATCGCTTCAACTACGAGAGTGACTCCACTATTTTGCATAGTGGTCTGATCATCTTGTTCTTTGGTATAAAATGTGTAGCCGTTAATAACATAACCAGTGTAAGAAAAGACATGTAAGCTCGGACCATTTGCTAGCCACCTCAATCTCTGTGAAATTGATCTGGGGTCTATGTCAAATTTTGACTTTATGTGATTTTTTAACCATGTTATAAAACTTCGATTGTGCTCTCAAGTTATCCAATTTTGATTCCTATTCATGTTCAAACGAGATAACTGATCCATGTGTATTATAACATACGGTTGAACCTCATCATCATTGTGCAGAACATACAATTGTGCCTGCTCCAGTTCTGTCCTTGATATAGTCAGTAGTCTCATTCCAATTATCCCTTCTCCTGATAGTCTTCCCGAATGACGAGACATGGGAAGCCCTATGGATTCAACATTGGACAGATATTCAGTACAAAATTCAGCAGTCTCTTCAACAATGTATCGTTCAGCAATACAACCTTCTGGTCGACTTCTACTTTTTACGTACCCTTTTAATATTTTCATATATCGCTCTATCGGATACATCCATCTCATATAAGCTGGCCCACAAAGTTGTGTCTCCTTAACCAGATGAACAGTAAGGTGAACCATTATATCAAAAAACGATGGTGGGAAATACATTTCAAGCTCACACAAAGTAACAACAATTTCCCTCTGCATTGTCGGTAATTTCTGAGGGTCGATCACTTTACTACAAATTTCCCTGAAGAAGAAACATAATCTAGTTAATGCTAGTCGAACTTTTTCAGGTAAAATGGAACGTATACCTATTGGTAGCAAATGCTCCATTAGAATATGACAATCATGGGTCTTCAAACCTTTTAACTTGAGGTCTTTCATACAAACCAAATTTCTAATGTTCGAAGAGTATCCTTCTGGAACTTTAACTTCGTGTAGAAATTTACATAAAACAATTTTTTCCTTTCTAGATAGAGTATGAGCGGCTGGAGGTAGATATGTGTGATTTCCTTTCCTTACTGGAGCCAATTCATTTCTTATTCCCATATCGACCAAGTCCAATTCATTTCTTATTCCCATATCGACCAAGATCTTCTTCAACTGCTTTTGCGATCTCATCAACTCGGTCCGGCTCATATGTATCTGTATCGAAGTCAGTTGAAGCATATGTCGAACTATTCTCAAAATTAATGTTTCCTTTTTTTTTCTCACCATGTCTTATCCAACATGTGTAGCTTTGATCAATTGCATTACATACTAGATGTCCTTCTAATTCATCTTCTTTAACACGTTTTCCAAAACAACATTTTAAACAAGGACAAACTACTCTATTTGGATCTTTTGCATTCTTCACTGCAAACTCAACAAACTCCTTCACTCCAATTTCATACTCTTTTGACAATCGATTGGCTGACATCCATTTCCTATCCATATTATACCACCTATATAAATGCAATTACAAAACTAATATCAGCTAACAATTTCAAAAACAGAACAGATCATGTGGTATGAGTTTTTGACTAGTAGAAGAGATTTAATATATATATATATATATATATATATATATATATATATATATATATATATAACAATTTCAAAACATAACACAGATCATGTGGTATGAATTTTTAATTTGATAAAAAAAATCTAGTTAAAAAAAAAATACCTGAGACAACGTAGATGGCGGCACAATACGTAATGGATATGAGGGTATGAGGGTTCCCAAAGTAGAGGTGATGAAAGATGTAGAGGATATGAGGGTTCCAAACGTATATAATTATTTGAAATTTATGTATTTTACAGCGCTTGTCAATAAAAGCGCTGTAATAGGTAGTTAAATTTAATGAAAGCGCTTGTATTTTATAGCGCTTGTGAAAAAAGCGCTGTAATAGGTGGTTCAATTATTTTAAAGCGCACGTATTTTACAGCACTTGTGAAAAAAGTGCTGTAAAATCATACGCGAAAGCGCTTCATTTTACAGCGCTTTTTTGAAAAGCGCTGTAAAAGCCTTATAACATTATGCGCAAACGTTATATGACTTACAACAGCGCTTGTTTTACAACGCTTGTGAATAAAAGCGCTGTAAAAGGCTCCGTTATTTTTCAAATACATTTACAACGGCGCTTGTGTTTAGCAAGCGCTGTAAAAGGGGTGCTGTTAAATGTCATTTTTGGCGTAGTGAAATCAAGATTATATTTATATCGGTGAGTTGAAATTTATCATATTTTCGTCTTTGAATTTTATTTATATTTTATTATTACTTATAGTTGAGGTTGCAATAAAAGAGATCTACTATGGAGCCTTAAGTAATCCAATATGCATCTCCTTTAATCATCCCCTTACATCTTCAATTCTAGGTTTGTGAATGTTAGTATTGTAGTACTTCAATTTTGATCAGCCAATCATAACTTTTTTTAGGTTATATCATCTAATTCTGCCTATGTTTCCATTTTTGTCTCTAGTGGTATCATCTAGTTCTGTCTCTAATTCTATTTTTGCCTCTAATGGTATCATTTAGTTCTTCCTCTAGTTTAGTTTATGTCTCAGGTGGTATCCTCTGGTTCTGTCTCTATTTTCGTTTCTGCCTTTGGTGGTATCCTCTAGTTCTGCCTCTATTTACGTTTCTACCTCTAGTTTTGTCTCTGATTCTATTTATGCCTCTGGTAGTATCCTCTGGTTATGTTTCTACTTCGAGTGGTATCCTCTTGTTCTACATCTGATTATGTTTCTGCCTCTATTTACGTTTCTGTCTTTGATTATGTTCTGCTTTTGATGGTATCCTTTGTTTCCGTTTCTTCCTTTCGTTTTTTTTCTACCTCTGATTTTACTGTTGCCTCTAGTCGTATCCTCTAGTTCTGCCTCTGATTATGTGTATGCCTTTGGTTATGTTTCTACCTTCGGTTCAATTTTTGTCTTCGGCTATGTTCTTGCCTCCGGTTATGTTTCTGCCTCTGTTAACGTTTCTGCCTTTGATTCTGCTTTTATCTCTAATTATGTTTATGCCTCTAGTTCTGTTTCTGCCTCTGGTGTTATCCTCTGATTATGTTTTTATCTCTTATTTTCCCTTGCCTCTTTTGGTATCCTTTAATTATGTTTCAGTCTCTGATGGTATCCTCTAGATATGCCTCTTGTTATGTTTTTGCCTCTGATTCCATATATGCCTTTGGTTGTATCTCCTGGTTGTGGTATCCTTTGGTTCTGTCTTTGATTCTGTTTCTGTCTCTTATGGCATTCTTTGATTCTGCCTATGGTTCTGTTTCTACCTCTAGTAGTATCCTCTAGTTCTACCTCTGATTTTGTTTCTACCTCTGTTTATGTTTCTGCCTTTCGTCGTATCCTCTGGTTATAGTTCTAATTTCCTCTTAGTTATTGTTGTTTTTATTTACTTATTTATTTATTTTATCTTTTTTGTTTTGTTTTTAGGAAACATTAGCACTCTGTTCCACCTTTTCAGTCTTTGCTTTTCACCTCTACAACTGTAAACACTATTTTTCTTTTAACCCTTTTTGCTTTCCTAGTTTTTTTCTAAAATAACTACAACTTTTCCTTGTGTGCACCCATCTTTCCAATCCGTTTTTAGCTACTTTTTCTTTTTTCTTTATTTCTTAAAATGACTACAAACTTTACCAAGTATACAAGCAATTAAATATGTGTTTTTTTTTTAACTTAGATTAAACACAAATTCATAATTTATTCCTATATCGACAAATTTTAAAGACAATAATCAACAGATTAATAATCCGATTCATGCATGAATTCAGTTTTAAAACACCTTAATTTAACAATATTTGGGTTGCCGATTAATAAACTTTACATGAACCAATTATATATTTGTTGTGTCCTGAAATTTCAATTGTTTCTTGAAAATAATGGAGTCACCACCAAAATTTATTTTAGAGTATAAAAAATATTGGGAAACCCTTAAAAAAAAAGTAGTATTTTAAACTAAATTTTGAGTTCGGGAGTCGATTATGCGTAGGAAATGTATTAGCACTTTATGACATCCGTTAAAATACAATTATTTATAATTAATTGTGCTAAATTAATATTAATTTAAATATATTTATTTATCTTTATTAATAAATATGAATATCAATTATTTTTTAATGTGATTTTCAAATAAATGTGTGCTTAAGTAAAAGAAGGAAAAAAAAAGAAATTTTTAATAATCTGCTTGACAAATGTGCGATCTTTCTCTTACGTATCTTCTGGTGCAATAGAGAAATGAAAGCTACGTAGTTCTTGGGTAGAAAATGTGGGTGTGTTTATTAGTTTTTAAAGAAAATGCATTTGGTTACAATAAAATGATTAGATAAAAAAAATTGTTGATTTAATGAAATAAAAGAAAACCTTGAGTGTGATAAATTGACTTTGATGAGAAAGTTTAGTTATTTATTTGAATTTGGTTAAGAAAGTTTAATATCACCAAGTTTAATAATCCGATTCATGCATGAATTCAGTTATAAAACACCTTAATTTAACAATATTTGGGTTGCCGATTAATAAACTTTACATGAACCAGTTATATATTTGTCGTGTCCTTAAATTTCAATTGTTTCTTGAAAATAATAGAGTCACCACCAAAATTTATTTTAGAGTATAAAAAATATTGGGAAACCCTTAAAAAAAAAAAGTGGTATTTTAAACTAAATTTTGAGTTCGAGAGTCGATTATGCGTAGTTAATGTATTAGCACTTTATGACATCCGTTAAAATACAATTATCTATAATTAATTGTGCAAAATTAATATTAATTTAAATATATTTATTTATCTTTATTAATAAATATGAATATCAATTATTTTTTAATGTGATTTTGAAATAAATGTGTGCTTAAGTATAAGAAGGAAAAAAAAGAAATTTTTAATAATCTGCTTGACAAATGTGCGATCTTTCTCATACGTATTTTCTGGTGCAATAGAGAAATGAAAGCTACGTAGTTCTTGGGTAGAAAATGTGGGTGTGTTTATTAGTTTTTAAAGAAAATGCATTTGGTTACAATAAAATGATTAGATTAAAAAAAATTGTTGATTTAATGAAAGAAAAGAAAACCTTGAGTGTGATAAATTGACTTTGATGAGAAAGTTTAGTTATTTATTTGAATTTGGTTAAGAAAGTTTAATATCACCAAGTTGCCACTATACATACTTCTTGAACTATCACCGACAAGATATCACATCCCAATTGATCTTATTTTATTAAAAGGATAATTATTATTTAGAACTTAAGATCGTCAAGTTGTTGAAACTTTGACGTCTTAAAACTAAATTTCGCAAAATGTAACATTTTCAACAATGTTTTAGCTATGTTGATTTTGAATAACATGAATGTTCATTTTATTCAAGATGATAATGATAAATCGGAGAATGAATTTTGAATGTCTATGATTATAAGTGTTTTGTTTTAATATATTATACTGATTTATTTTTTAACGATCATTTGAAACAAGTCTCTTTCTCTCCCGACTTCCAAATAAGTTTTTTACTCTATATTAACTTTTTGACTTGGTGTAATGTTTTGTTTGCCCTTATCATTGATTAACTTATCCATTTTAATGAATCATTGGTTGATTCTCTATCTTTCTATTTAAAATTGTATTTATTGAATTCTAACACGTGGATAAGAGATTCCATAATAACTCGCTAATTATATGTCGGATTTAATAACCAAACCTCATATTCCGATTTGTACTACTTGTAATCAAATTGATCTTAGAAAATCTTTGGTAAGTTAAAGCAAAGGTCAAACTATATTTTGAACCTTCTGATATTACCATATTTGAATATCTAATTGATATGGATTTCGAACGCAAAATTTTCACTAATTGTCTATTAGGAGTAATACTAAAACCTCAATTTTATTTTGATGAAGGGATCAAATCAAGATTATATTTACATCGGTGAGTTGAAATTTATCATATTTTCGTCTTAAACTGTTTTTAATTTTATTTATATTATATTATTATTTATAGTTGAGGTTGCAATAAAAGAGATCTATTATGGAGCCTTAAGTAATCCAATATGCATCTCCTTTAATCATCCACTTACATCTACAATTCTTGGTTCGTGCATGTTAGTATTGTAGTACTTCAATTTTGTTCAGCCAATCATAATTTTTTTTTCAATTGTATCATCTAATTTTGCCTATGTTTCTATTTTTGTCTCTAGTGGTATCATCTAGTTGTGTCTCTGATTCTATTTTCGCCTCGAATGGTATCCTTTAGTTCTGCCTCTAGTTTAGTTTATGTCGCAGGTGGTATTCTCTAGTTCTGCCTCTATTTTCGTTTCTGCCTTCGGTGTTATCCTCTAGTTTTGTCTCTATTTATGTTTCTACCTCTAGTTCTGTCTCTGATTCTATTTCTGCCTCTGGTAGTATCCTCTGGTTCTGTTTCTGCTTCTAGTGGTATCCTTTGGTTTTGCATCTGATTATGTTTCTGTCTCTATTCACGTTTCTGCCTCTGATTTTGTTCTGCTTTTGATGGTATCGTTTGTTTCCGTTTATGCCTTTGGTGTTGTTTCTATCTCTGATTTCACTGTTGCCTCTAATTCCATTTTTGCCTCTAGTGGTATCATCTAGTTTTGCATCTCATTATGCCTTTGGTTATGTTTCTACCTTCGGTTCTTTTTCTACCTGCGGCTATGTTGCTGCCTCCGGTTATGTTTCTGCCTCTATTTACATTTCTGCCTTCAGTTTTGTTTCTATATCTAGTTTTGTTTCTACCTCTGGTTCTTTTACTGCCTCTAGTTTTGTCTTTGCCTCTGATGTTATCTTTATGTTTCTGCCTCTAGTTCAATTTATACCTCTGATTATGTTTTTGTCTCTTATTTTTCCTTGCTTCTTGTGGGTGCGGGGAAGCAGGGGGGAGGGGGTGTGCGGGTGGGTGTTTTGGTGTGTGGGTGTATGGGTGTATGGGTGTGTGTGTGTGTGTGAGCGCGTGCGTGCCCACGTGTGTTCGTGCGTGCGTCTGTGTGTCCGTCTTTCCGTTCGTTCGTCCGTTAGTGCGTCCTTGCGTCCGTGTGTGCGTTCGTACGTACGATCGTTCGTGTGTTCGTGCAATAAATAGACAGAGAAAAGATACAAATAACACATCAAATTTTATCCTAGTTCACCACCAACTTGGTAGGTACATCCAGTCCCTTAACACATAATGATTTATCCACTAATTCAAAACTTGAATTACAACAACACTTGGCCCTACATGTTAGTCTTCTCAAAATAACCTGAACCTACAGACTTTTTAAGGCAAACCACACTTCGATTCTACATGTCAAGTCTTCTTTACACAACCTGAAACCTACAGATTGTTAGAGGCAAACTAAAGCCACTATTGGGTTGGTTTACAAGAGATTGAAACTAGTTTGGTTTTGCTACTGATAAGCATAATTCATACAATAATTTTTTATATTTACAATGAAGCACTTAGCACTAAATAATATAAAGTTGAACGAGTGCTTTGCTAGAGCTTAAAACCTTAAACTCTAAATACTTATAAAATATTGAGCTCTTGAGGTTTTCTAAAAAAAATTGGCTTTTAGGATTTCTGAGTGTGTGTTATATATGCTCTTCTTTAGCATTGATCCACTATTTGTAGATGAATTTTATGGTTTGTGAGTTTATCACTGATTTTTGAATCTATCTCAAATTTACCTTGCTCAAAAAAGATTTTCTCCAAACATAGTTTTGGTTGATATAATCTTTATAATATGAAAACTAGGCAATTTTTTATTTCCCAATCTAATCGAAGCAGCTCTTTTAGAAAGACATTATGCGTATTTGTTTAGATTATATTTGCAATTTGATTCACTTGAGTCTCTCTCTTTCTTCATATGCTTCATTTGATTTGGGTACGAACAATTATGGGCTTGTTCTTAGACCGTCAGAAGTAAGAATACGGCTTAGTCCAACTCAATATTTTTCTCAAACTATTAGAGTCATTGACTTTTATTCTTCATAATCATTGACTTCATTGTTGGAATCAGATGTTGTGATGCTTGTACAATCAGAGTCAGAGGCAGATAAAAAGTTGTGTGACTTAGAATTAGTGGCATGGGTAACTTCACCTTTGTTACACTAATAGAGTTAGTGCAACTTCAGAGTGTCTTGCGTATCATAAGAAGCACTCTGGAATGAGTTGCAATCTTTAGAATCAATGGAATATATGCTTTTGATGTAGACTCGAACATTGGTGGTATCCTCGGGTGGTATCATTCTTGTGGTATCCTCTGATGGTTTCTTCGGGTGGTATCCTCTAGTTGTTTCCTCTGATTTTCCTATTCTAATTTATGCATACTTAATGAATTCATAAGTGCAATAAATTGTTCTCAAAAAATACATTTGTTAACATCAAAACACAAAAATAATTATTTGAGGGACCAAATTGGTTCCAACAATCTTGATTGCAATATTGATTAAAATGATTATTGATCATCATACATGTTGTGTTCCTTGATGTTAAATACAAACTTTATAAGTTTTATATATGAATATATTGATCAACTATATGATTCTAAGTGAAGTATACTCAAGCTATTTCTCCCTACATTTGTACTTCATTTTTTTATAACCCAACATTTTTTATATATGCCAAAAGGGGAGTTTACTAACATATTTATGAACATTCTTTCATTTTATTTATATCCATCCATAAAACTTAAGTTTTATTCAAAAGGTTTGTCATCCTCAAAAAAAGAAAGATTGTTGGGGCAAAAAACCTTTTTGGTATGTGTTTTAAGGACAACAAACCTTATTAAATAAATGATTAAGATTTATGAATGGTGATCTACTAATCATCGCAATTGAGTTTTATTTAAGGAACATGAATTGCATTATAGGACAAGCAAGAAGTTATTCACATCAACAAGTGCATAAATACCTACTCAACATTGAACGAATCTCAAAAGGAATATATTATAGAACAATTTTTCAAGAGAATGTTTATTACATCGTCAAGATAGCATATTCATGAAGAAAGTGCCCAATACATTCATACTTATACTAAAGTATCTCAGTGATACTTGATGGACAAGACACAACATGAGAAACACGAAGGGAAATTGTAGGAAGTATTGTTTTAATAAAAAAATTATAAAAGAACATACACCAGAATGTTCTGGATGTTATATTAAAGAACAATTGACAATAAGAACCTCTTTGGACAACATGCAGTAAATTAGTTAGAATTTTGTACAAGGGCTTTCCAACATTTAATGAACAGTTAAAAGTCAAGATTTGAAGGCCTGCTTGCAAAAACATATATGCAGAATAAATGTGCAAACACGACAAAGGGGGTGTAATTGTTCTTGACAAAGTTGATAACTTTTTGATAATTTATTAAAAAACGGGTTTGGTTTTAGTGACTTACTTGGAGTAAAAGCAATCGAATTCAGAGGCACCAAACAATGAAAGCATAAATAATTGAACAAATAGATTTATCTTGGTTCACCACTGACATGACTACATCCAGTCCCCTCATTCAGAAGCCTTGAATTATAAAGCACCTGACCCTCCAAGCCAGTCTTCCCAAACAACATGACAACCTCAGAGTTTTGAGGAACTAACCTTATATTGAAGAAGAAACTAAATCACTATCGAATTGGGTACAAAACATTGAAACTCTAAGTGTTTGCTTCTAACAATAATAATAATAATAATAATAATAATAATAATAATAATAATAATAATAATAATAATAATAATAATAATAATAATAATAATAATAATAATAATAATAATAATAATAATAATAACAATAATAATAATAATAATAAATAATAATAACTCTCACGCTATACGAAAAAAAACTTAGAAAATATTTCTAACGGGAACAAGTGTTCCTCTCTTTGAACTCTAAGTTGAATTCGAAATTTTGAGCTTATGAGTTGATCTACTCTTTTATGATTTTTTATGATATTCTTCTTCTTCATCATCCTTTAGTATCTATCTTTAGATAAAATTAGGGATTCAATGTAATCTTTGTTTAATTCTAAATTGTATATACATTCCTAGCTTGGGCAACAATGATTCAAAATTAATTCTGAACAAGATGTTTTTGTATAATATGTTCTTTAGCCAATTCTTTATTTTTGAATCCAATTTGAGAAGTTCTTCTAGATTTATTCTGTTCTATTTTGTTTAGATTGAGTTTATAAATTCTTCACATTGATTTTGTTCATATTTTGTTCATATTGAGTTTGTAAATTCTTCATATTGATTTTGTTCATATTTTGTTGTAGATAAATCGTGATCAAATCTTCTTTAAATTTTGACCTTTCAACTTGGTCAGAGATTTTATTCAATTATAAATCTGAATCAAATCTTATTTTCCACTTTCTTCAATTATAAATCTGAATAAAATATTATTTTAGATTTTCTTTAAAAACACAAATTTTATTTCAAAACTTTAAGTATAAAATAACCTTGGTTCCAACACATCATGTTCTGTAGAATGATATCCATATTGATCTCTATATTGATTAGAAGAATATTTTGGTTTTTACAAAAGATCTTTCTAGCTATTCAAAGATCATTCTAGTTTACCAAATGATCATTCTGGTTTATCAAAAGATAATTCTAATTCATCAAAGATTATTTTGGTTAATCAATGGATCATTTTGATTTATCAAAGGATCATTCTTGTTTATCAAGTTCATTCTAGTTATTCTCTTTTAAAGATACAATTAAAACATATCATTTCCACAATCCAAACCACAAGTTAAAGAGTATCAAGACTTATCAAATCAATGATCAAGTCAAGAACTCGAGATGAATGCACAAATGAGTACAAAAACATTTTGATTGATGACCAGATTGATCTCATGATTGAGAAGTTGTGAGCAAGGACGCAATAACATTTTACTTACAATATCTTGCAGAAAAAACTTTGCAAAATTCTGATTTAGAATAGTACCAGATATGTGACATCGTATTCTCACACTTATTCACGTTTCCATGAAACCCTTCACGTTTTTCATTAAACCCAGAAGTAAGAACATTATGGGTTTGTTAAGAATGTTCTAGATAACAATATAAACATGTGCTTAACTATTTTAAAATAGATTTGACACTTGAATGATGAGTCTAATAGAAATATTAAGTTTAAATTGAATATTCAAAGACTTTTATCATCTATAAGTTGTAGATCATTTGGAAGATGAAAATAAGAGTTCAATTTACAAATCTATCAACACTTGTTCAAGTAAACAAGTCAAAAACTCTTGAAGCAAACTCCAACTCTTTTAACTATATTATGTGGTTCATTATTTATTGAGTTTGTATTTATTTATCTAAACCAAGAGTTCAGAATCATCAGATCTCAAACCCTTTTTTCATAGATATTATCTGTAACTCAAGTCTATCTTTTATGTAATATTGAGTGTGTTTGTAAGAATCCTTTCAAGGTTGAAAGGTGACTATAAATATCCTTCTTAGGATGAAAGGTGAAGATTGTAATTGATCAAGGTGTGACCAAGGAAAAGGTTTGAAGGAGAACATCCTAATTCTAAAGCACATAGTGAAAATCTCACGAATGTGAGGACTGGACAAGCTCGAGTTGGGTGAAACATTATACTTTTGTGTGTGATATTTCTATCATTTTTCTTTAATTATTTGCAACACAATTCACTATAAACTAATTTGTGTTATTTACATATAGCCTACCCAAAACATTAGGGGCATTCTATTTCCACCTAGATTGATCTAAAGTTAATTTAAATTAAGCACAAGAATCAAAATTTTAAAAGGGTCACAATTAAAACCTCATTTCTTGTGATTTACAAATCTACTTCAATTAGTATCAGAGCTCTGCCTCAAAGGTTTAAGCACTTAATAGTGTACGTGGGAAAGATTTAAGAAGACGTAATGTCAAAACCTGCAATTCAAAGCACATGTATAATGGCAAATGAAGAAAGCATAGAGGTAACATATTATGAACCTTGTTATTTATGTATATATTTTGAAAAATTCCTAAATGACTCAAACACTTTATCTCAAAAATGTATATTTATAATAAGTCAACTTTATGAGATAAAGAAACAAAATGAGGAGCTACAAACAAAGAATGATTAATATATTAAAATCATTTAAGATTTGCAACAATCTTGTTTAAAAATGTTTGAGCAACAAAATATTCTGAATGAGATAACCTAAAAAATCATCTTCCAGAATGTTCTAAAACTAAGGAAGAAAGTACCACTTTAAAAATAGAAATTCATGAATTGAAAAATAATTTAACCAACATGGTAAACACCACTGAAATTTTTCAAAAAAACATGATATCTTAAGAAGCGATATTTGGAAAAGATGATTTATGTTTCAAAACTTCTTAAAAAGAAAAAGCTTTATGAAAACTTTGTTGTGTAAAAAAAAGGATGAGAAAGGTAATTAAAAATGTGGATACTGTAACAAATATGGACACCTTGAATCAAGTTATCATAAGAAAAAAATTGAGAAAGCAAGAATATATTCTTATGATATAAAATATGATCATTCTGCAGCAGAATGTTCTCGTCACAGACCAGAACATTCTGGATGTATAAATTTGAAAAGGAATGTTCTTATTATGGCAAGTTTGTTCATATGGAGTTAAATTGTTACCATAAGCAAAAATCTTCTAGAAGAAGAAAACTAACCATCAAGGACACAAACAAATATGAGTACCAAAATCATTACTAACTTGTGATGCATGAACATCATCCAACAAACAAGAAAAAACATTGATTCATAAACAAGGCATGCTCAATACACATGAATGAAAAAGTATGATGACTCATCTCATCACAAAAATTTAGAAGGTTTATAACATCTTGAAACATTAACAAATCAAAGGTACATTTATCATTAATTGTAATAACTTTGCATAAATTAAGGATTTTTTATATGTGAAAGATAACTTAGTAAAATTGGTTTTAAAGTTATTTTTTAAACCCCTCATGGTTGAAGTACAAAAACATCCTTATGTTTTAAAGAAAAATCATTATGTTTTATACTTAATGATTTTCCAATCAAATCATGTTTTAAGTCTTTTGAAAAAGATAAAAGGATTTATTTTTAAAATAAAAAGGATGATGTATTTAAGGCTTTTCAAAATTCATTGTAAAAGAGTTTTAAAAAGAATTGTCATTTCAATCCAAAGGGATCAAGGTAAATTTGAAAAATCATTCTTCGTATTATTCTTTGATGAAAATGATGATTCACATAATTTTCTTGTCAAAGAACTTTCCAATAATATGGAGTTGTTTTTTTAAAAAAAATTACAAGAAATTGCTAGAACAATTTTAAATGAATCAAGTGTTGAAAAATAATTTTGGGGAGAAGGCATAAAAATTGTTTGCCATGTTTTAAATCTTGGCTTTATTAGAAAATATCTTTAATATATTTTCATATGAATTTTTAAAAAATAGAAACCACAACATATCATACTTTCATATTTTTAATGTCATTACTAATAAAGAAAATATGGACAAATTTTTTTTAAAATGTCATTAAATCATATTTTTCAAATAACTCTACATTCTATAAATATTATAGAATATAAAATCTCAATGTTCAAACCGTAGATGAAATTATGCATGTTATGGTTGATGAATATGTTGATTTTCATGATGAAAGATAGGATGGGGAAGAAAAATAACTACAATATTAAATTTGGATAAATCACAAAGTTAATAATGTTCAAGCATCATCCTCAAAAACTCCAAAGTCTGATCATGGAGTGGCAAAAAAAACTGAGAGAATGATCAATTTAAGCAAAAAGGTTCATGTCTTTATTCTAGAAGCATTATCAGAATATTGTCCACAAGAGTAGAACATTCTTGATAGTAGAAATGTTTCATCCAATCAAAACTAATGTCAGCTATCATGATGATGGTTTAAGAACATCAACAACTCTTAAATGAGGTTGAACCATTTGCTCCTACACCTACCTCACCATTTACCTTTCCTCCAAAATATCCGATCAAGATCAAATTATTGGAAGACAAAATGGTGGAATAAGAATCTGATTGATATTCCAAAATTATGACAACAATATGACTACCATTTCTCAAACATAACCAAAAGTAAATCAATTAAGGCAAAATAGAACAATCTTGAATTAATGTCATAATGGAGGAACTCTCTCAAAAACAAAAGCTAAATTGCCTCATTTTGACCATTAATCAAGATAAATGAATGAGCGTAAAGAGAATCCCAAAATATACAAATATTTATTGTCGTTAAATCTCAAGTGAGAAAGATCACTAAATGAGGTACACTTAATCCCAATTCTTATGATATTTGCATAATGATAAGTGTGAATATTTTTGTTTGCAATGATATTATGTGATTGATTTGATGCTCTTAAAATTAAGAATGCTTACAATTTTTTATTCAAGTATGACTTTAAAACTTAATTGATTACATCACTCTATGTCATTACTTGTACATGCATATACGTAATTCCTATCCTAAATTCAATATGTTTTCACTATTTGATCCTATACTTTTCATTATGGTGTAAACAAGTGTACAAATCTAGCTTGATGTTCAAAATTGTTGTCCTTTTAAAAATATATTTAAACCAAATTAGTGTCTTTAATAATTAGACAATGTGCTATTTTTTCGAGTATAATTCATTGAATGAATTTTTCACACTTTCCACAATAACATTTTCCAAATTATCATGTTAAATGAATTAACATCATTTTAAACAAATTCACCTCTTTATGTCCTTGAAAACATTCTCTATCATGTTCTCCAATTGTTTTGCATATATTGAATAGCCTATACATTGCTTCATGCTTGAGTATAATATTTTGAATTTGGCTTTTTAAAACAAAATTGAGTTTATAATGTGGCTTTTAAATTTAAAATATATATAATTGTTTAAGATTTATTTTTGAAGTATTTCAACAAAAGAACATACGAATTACTTTCCGGACAATGATTTGTGTATTTTCTCTAAAAACTCAAAACTACTCTAAATAGAAAAAGGCATGCACATTATGTTTTTAAAAATATATTTGATTTTTTTTTATCATGAAAATTTTGTCTCAAATATTGATGAATGATTATCTTGATACATTTACATGTCATGAAGTCAAAAGTTGATGTGAACATTAATATATGTCTTTGTAAATGAGTCTTATTTGTTGTATACTTCCTTTGTGAAAATGAATCTCAAGTATTTAAATATATTTTAAGCATGATAGATAGAAATAGCAACAATCAAAAAGTCTTATACATACTTACTAATAAAAGTAAACTTTGTAAAAAACTTTTTTGGTTTAAATATGTCTTTGATCCCTGCAAATATACCACTTTTTGATTTAAATGCCTCTAAGTTGTTGTTTTTTTTTATTTAGTCCCCGTAAAATCAGAGACAATCGGTTTTAGTCTCTAAAAAAGGGTTGATAAACATCTATATCACATGAGCCTATAAATGCACATCAACACATCATCTTTTATGATATATTAAAAATTAAAATGTTTTATATTGTTAATTAATAAATTTATTTATTGATAATTTAATAATTAGTGTTATTTTATAAGGAAAATATGAATACAAATTAAGTTTAAGGGTTTTTAGAAAACTCTTTATTCTTTTAATGTTGATTTGACGTTAGGAAACAAAGTGGGTCGTTTCTGATTTTACAGGGATTAAATCCTAACAAAAAAACTTATAGGAACTAAAATCAAAAAGTGGTATATTTGCAGGGACAAAATACATAATTAAACCAACTTTTTTTATTATGAACAAATTCGTTGGCATAATCTAATCCACATAAAAAATTAATTTTTAAAAAATACAAACATTATCAGCATAAAAATATTTTATAAAGAGAGAAATTATATTTGACATGACGTCACCTTCATCTTAGTTTGCTTCCATGTATGAGCTCATACTTTTTCTAGTTCTAAAAATCAAAAAATAGATTTATTTCTAACAGTAAACATGATCATGTTCAATTGAAAAGGTTGCCTCTTGTGAAAGAGGACAAAGAGCAAAGAGATATCTTACTTGTGTTATAGAATTTTTGAAATATTAAAGGATATTGATTTCAAAATATTCAACGGGAGTTTTTAGAAAATACTATTTTTCTTAAAACTGATGTCAACTTTGTTTTTCTGAAAATGAGAAGAATATATATTCATTGACTGTTTTTTTAGTGTCAAAATGCTGGCATATAATTATGTCATATTGCTTTTGTTATCATTATCCATATCTTGATTGAAATATTGATTAAAATGATTATTGATCATCATACATTATGTGTTCCCTGATGTTAAATAAAAACTTTATAAGTTTGATATATGAATACATTGATCAATTACATGATTCTATGTGCAGTATACTCAAGCTATTGCTCCCTACATTTGTACTTCATTTTTTATTTCCCAACCTTTTTGATAGATTCCAAAAGGACGATATAAATATATGATGGATATAGGATGAAGTAATTAATGAAAAATGTTAAAAATTAACCTCTTGCATATGTGTAGTGGGAGATTAATTAGAATGTTAAGAATTAAACTCTTTCACATGTTTAGGGAGAGTTTATTTACATGTTGATCATAGCATTTTGGCACATGTTTCAATCATGAAGTGGATCCTGCCAAAATTAATGTGATTTCTAATTTGTCTTATCCATCTTGTATCCGTGAGATTCGTTCTTTTCTAGGCCATGCAGGTTTTTACAGGCGATTTATCAAGGATTTCAGCAAGTATCTCTTCCACTGTTGAATTTGCTGCAAAAAGATGTCAGTGTCACCTTTTATGACAAATGCAAGAAGGCGTTTGATTTCTTAAAACCAACACTAACCTCTACTCCCATAATTCAGCCACCCAATTGGACCCTCCCTTTTGAAATTAAGTGTGATGCATCTAACTATGCCGTGGGAGCAGTCCTTGCACAAAGGGTTGGTAAGGCTGCCCATGTTATTTATTATGCTTCTAGAACTTTAGATTCTGCACAGGCTAATTATACTACCACTGAAAAGGAACTATTAGCTATTGTTTTTGCACTTGATAAGTATAGATCATATTTGTTAGATTAGAAGGTAGTTGTTTTTACTGACCAAGCAGCTTTGAAGTTCTTGTTGAAGAAACTAGAAGCAAAACCAAGATTGATCCAGTGGATGTTGTTACTCCAAGAATTTGATTTAGAGATTAAAGATAAGAGTGGAGTTGAAAATTTGGTGGCAGATCATTTGAGCTGAATAGAAATGGATGAGGACCCCATCCCCATTCAAGATGACTTCCCTGATGAGCAACTGCTACAGTTGCGTGAGGTAACTCCTTGGTTTGCTGATTTAGTTAATTATCTAGTTGTTGGAGTCTTTCTTGTAGATGCATCCCAAACACAAATACACAAACTTAAAAGGGATTTCAAATACTATGTGTGGGATGATCCATATCTGTGGAAATTCTGTAGTGACCAGGTGATTAGGCGATGTGTTTCCCACCATGAGGCTCACTCCATTCTTCATTTTTGTCATGCCTCTCCAACTGGAGGACATTTTGGTCCTCAACGGACAGCAAGAAAAGTCTTAGACTCGGGTTTATTTTGGCCCACTTTGTTTAAAGATGCTTTTGAGACTTACAAAACTTGTGAATAGTGCCAAGTAGCAGGAACAGCAATCACTCGTATGAGTGAGATGCCTCAACAACCTATGCTTTTCTGTGAAGTATTTGATGTGTGGGGCATTGACTTTATGGGCCCTTTCCCTGTATTTGATGTGTTGATTATTTTTCAAAGTGGGTAGAAGCAATACCCACTAGGACTAATGATTCTAAAGTTGTTGCAGGTTTTATCAGATCAAATATTTTTTGTAGGTTTGGAATACCCCGAGCCATCATAAGTGATCAAGGCTCTCATTTTTGCAACCGCGCCATGGATTCTTTGCTTCGGAAGTATGGGGTTGTGCATAGAGTTTCTACACCTTATCATCCCCAAACTAATAGGCAAGTTGAAGTCTCAAATAGGGAAATCAAACAGATCTTAGAAAAGATGGTGCAGCCAAACAGGATAGATTGGAGCCACCGACTTGAAGAAGCTCTTTGGGCTCATAGAACAGCCTACAAAACACAATAGGAATGTCCCCTTATCGACTTGTGTTTGGTAAGGCATGCCACCTCCCAGTAGAAATAGAGCACCATGCTTATTGGACGGTCAAGAGTTGTAACCTTGAGATGGAGAAAGCCGGTTTGGAGAGAAAGCTTCAATTACAACAACTTGAAGAGCTTAGACTCGAAGCTTACGAGAACTCTCGCATCTATAAGGAGAAAACTAAGTACTTTCATGATAAGATGATTTCTAGGAAAAAAATTTCCATTAGCCAAAAATTTTTATTATTCAACTCCCGTTGAAAATTATGGCTGGGAAACTTCGATCGAAGTGGATTGGCCCTTTTGTTGTTACTAACATTTTTCCTCATGGTGCAGTGGAAATAAAAAGTGAAAACACCGAAAAAAGGTTCAAAGTAAATGGACAACGCCTCAAGCTATTCCATGAGAACCTTGTGATTGAAGATTCTACCATAGAAGAACTCTCCTTGGAACATCCCACCTACACTGAAGTTTAAACAGGGAGCTCCCTTTTCTTACTCTTATTTTATACTTGTTACTTTCATTGAGGACAATGTGTAATTTAAGTGCGGGGGTATTATTTAGGATTCTATTTGTTATGATTTTAATTATTATAATTCTAAAAATAATAATAATAATAATAATAATAATAAATAAATAAATAATAAAATAAAATAATGGACATTGCATTGCATGCTTTTCATTAGATTTTATGTTTGTAAATGTTGAGAGTTTGTTTGGATTGGCATGATTAGATAGTATTTTTGCATTCTTGGTAAAATAAATTGGATAAAAATGCTAAATTATGTATCATTTGTGATAAGTCGTTAACCTTTGTGAGATTTTTGAGCCTTATTATGAATGGAATACATTTTTCCATCCTTTTTTTTCTTGTGTGTTATCTCACTCATGATTGCTAGTTACGCCAAAATTTGACTTGACTCTTGTCCGCATGCATATATTGAAATAATTTAGGCATTTGTTTCTAATTAAGCTACCAGCCAAATAAGCCTATCCTACAATTATCCATTTGTTTATGCCCCTTTGAGCCTAATTACAAGCCTAAAAGTGGAAACAATGAATTGCCTCAATCTTGGGGGATAAAGGAGTCTTTCCTTACATAAATTTAGGGGTGCTCAACTTGTTTGAGAGTGATGAA
This sequence comes from Cicer pinnatifidum, assembly GCA_037974775.1. Lineage (NCBI taxonomy): Eukaryota > Viridiplantae > Streptophyta > Magnoliopsida > Fabales > Fabaceae > Cicer > Cicer pinnatifidum. The sequence continues at coordinate 41,507,608 of JBBPBR010000008.1, read as the reverse complement.
AAAAAAAAGAAAGAAAGAAAGAAAAAAATGAAAGAGAAAAAAAATTATATATATATAGGAGGAAAAATGGTTGTGTTATGAACAAAGAGAGTATGAAAATAAAAGTTAATGATGTTTTGTTGAGTTACTTAATGTTGTTTTTCTCTCTTCATCAGTACTCCTTTATCCTCTTTGATTTTCAACCCTAGTCTCCTTAGGATTATCTCACCCTTACCTTGGCCACATTACAACCTAAATAAAGACCTTTTGATCATTATATGCATGTGTTCCAAATATAAATTATAGAGGCTTGTCAAGCCTATGGTAGTGCTAGCTTTCATGATATGTTTTGAGTGTAAACAGTAGCCCAAACACTTTGAGTGTAAACACTTTGAGAGAATTTTATATCCCAGGAGGACTCTATCACTTATGATCCATATTTTAGTTAACTTGTCCTCTTGTTTTCCTTGGTTGTGATAACAAAACTATTCATAATTGCCTTATGCTAGAAATATTTTTCTCTCTCACCACTTGCATTCATAAAAATATTTAGAATCACGTGCATTGTTTTGCTCGGAGTGCAAAAGTTTAAGTGTGGGGGAATTTGATCATAGCATTTGGACACATGTTTTTAGGTTTTTAGTTTGGTATTTTAAAAGCTTTTTATAGCTTAGATTAATATTTTTAGTTTGTTTCTAAACTTTAGGTCGAATTTGAATTATAATTTTATTATTTGTATTTTAATTTTATTATTTACATTTTGATTCTTTCTCGTTGTGTAGGTTATAACTTGAGCTCTGAATATTGGATCGACACATATGAGCAGGCATTGGAAAGATAAAAATTTGAGCTACAACTTTTGTGTTGGAGGGAAAGACTAATTCTGAACTTTACTTGGCCGAAATTGCAAATTTCGTAATATGAATTTTTGTAATAATTTTAATTAGTGGGCCACTTGTTTTTAAACCCTAAACCCTAAAGTCCAATATCAAGTACTATATATTGGCAGTTTTGTTTCTTTTCTAAGGACGGAAAAATTAGGATTCAAATTGCTACAAGAAATAAATAGTGTTATTTTAATTTCATGGAAGACTAATTTTATAAGATTGATCCACGAGTTCAGAGTTTCATCAACACCTTGAGATTCAAGTTACACTGTCAATTTCTATTCATGATTCTATTCTTGTTTATTTGATTATATTGATATTTTGGTTGCTTAAATTGAATTTATTTGATAGAATTTGGTTTCGATTTCTAATTTAATTGAATTATAATTTTGCGACGCTTGATCGTTAATTGTAATATTTTGATGATTGTGATGCTTAATTCAATCAAAGAAACCAAATTCACATAGGATTGATTACGCTTGTTTGATCAATTCTATAGTCAAATAAGAATAGAATCATAAATTAGAAACTAAACTCATTGATAGAATCTATGATAGGTCTGAAACTCGAATAAGTGGATTAATCGTTTTGCTCATCTATTAAATAAAAATTCTAAAAAACCCCTTTTTAATTTCAATTTTCAATTCGGTTATTATTATTATATCAGAAGTCCTTGTGAAACGATTTGAGTTATTATCTCTATTTACATTTTATCAATTGTATGTGACCCGTGTGCGACAGCGGATCACATGTCTATGAAAGTTCTTGCATTTTATATACATCCATCCATAACACTTAAGTCTTATTCAAAGGGTTTGTCATCATCAAAAAAAGGGAAATTGTTGTGGTAAAAACTTTTTTGTATATATTTTAATAACAAGAAACTTTATGAAATAAATGTTGGAAGCAAGTTGATATTATACTTAGAGTTTTTATGATAACAAAAGTGTTTTATGAGAACAATATAGTTGAGTTCAAAGAGTATGAAATAAGATATGGTCAAGATTTGTAGCAGATTTGACCAAGATTTATCTACAACAAAATATGAACAAAATCAATCTGAAGAGTTTACAAACGCAATTTAAACAAAATAAATTTGAAATATTTACATTCTCAATTTAAAAAAAATTGGAACATAATCAATTTGAAGATTTTACAAATGCAATCTAAACAAAATACAATTCATAATCAAACAAGGACAAAATTGAAGTCCAAATTTTAACTATAAATAGATACTCAAGGGTGAAGAAGAAAATCATCGAAAAGTAGAAAAAGTAGTCTTAGAGTTCAAAGAGAGAAATACTTGTTCGAATGAGAAATATTTTATAAGCGTTTTTTCTTAGTGTGTGAGAGTTATTATTATTGTCAGCTTTATTAGAAGCCAACACTCAAAGTTCCAATCTTTTTTATCCAACCCGGTAGTGGTTTAGTTCCTTTTTCAATTTGGGGTGGTCAGGTTGTTAGGAGAAGACTTGGCTTGTAGGGTCAATGTGGTGAGTCCCTCAAAAGTCTAGGGTTGTCGGGCTATTTGGGAATATTGGTTTGGAGGATCAGGTGCTTTGTTGTTCAAAGTAATTGAATTAGTGGATTAAATCATTTTGAATGAGGGGATTGGATGTAGCCAAGTTAGTGTTGAACAAGGATAGAGCTATGTGTCTAATTATTTATGCTTTTATTATTTAATGTCTCTGAACCCGATTGCTTCTTATCTAAGTAGATGATAAAAAAAAACAACTAACCTTCACCAAATTAGCAAAAAGTTATCAACTTTGGCAAATACAATTCAACTTCCCTTCTCATGTTTGCACCTTTAATTGGCATCAAAGCTTGGTTTCAAGGCTGAACACTTTATAGTGTTCGAGGAAAGAACCAAGGGTTCAACATGTCTGGATTTAGTGAATCAGCAGATGAAGAAATTGAGGTATATTTGGAATTTACTCGATCTAATTTAAATAATACTATAAATGATTTTTTAAATAAGAATCAAAAATTGTCTTTAAAACTAAAATACTTAAGGAAAGAAAATACAAATCTAACTGAAAAAGTTAATGTTTTAAAGAACCAAAATGTTGAATTTAAAACATAATTGCTTTGAAAATTGATATTACTGAACATAAAATAGAAAATGCAACTTTGAAAATTGATATTATTGAACATAAAACACAAAATGCAACTCTGAAAATTGATACTACTTAACGTAAAATAGAGAATGCATATCAGAAAATTGATATTGATGAACTTCAGGCTAAAAATCTAACTGTGAAAAGTAATCTTAGTTCAACATCAATTGAAAATACCATATGCAAGTCTGATAAGCATGAATAATTATTTCAAGATATTCTTGATAATGATATGGAAAGAAGCAAGTATGCATCTATGTAATATGGTGTTAGTAGGAATGGTAAAAGAGGCATAGGATTTCCAGAAAAAGTAATTGAACCTATGTTTGTTCCTTCTGATTATTTATGTACTATTTGTTATAAGTAAGGTCAAACTAAATATCTTGTCTTATGCTAACCACATGGAAAGACAAGAAACCTTTAATAATTGACAAACCAACACCCTTAAGGTGCAAATACGAGTAGGGGTTGAGTTGTATTTGCTAAAGTTGATAACTTTTTGCTAATTTGATAAAGGTTAGTTGATTTTTATGACTTAGATAAAAAGAAATTGGATTCAGAAGCAGCAAACAACGAAAGCATAAATAATTTAACACATAGTTTTATCTTGGTTCACCCCTTACTTGGCTACATCCAGTCCCTTTATTCAGAAGGCTTTAATACAGTAATTCAAATACCTTAAATTACAAAGCACCTGACCCCCCAAGCTAGTCCTCCCAAACAGCATGAGAGCCCCATATTTTTTAGGAACTAACCTCCATGGCCCTACAAGCCAAGTCTTCCCAAACAACCTGACAACCCCAGACTTTTGAGGAACTAACCACCTTGACCCTAAAAGCCAAGTCTTCCCAAATAGCTTGACAGCCCTAGATATTTGAGGAACTAACCACCTTAACCCTACAAGCCAAGTCTTCTCCTATCAACCTGACAACCCAAAATTGAATAAGGAATTAAACCACTATCAGGTTGGATACAAAAGATTGAAACTTGAGTAGTTGCTTCTAATAAAGCTGATAATAAAAATCACTGCCACACTCTAAGAAAAGAACACTCAGAAAATATTTCTAACTTGAACAATTGTTTCTCTCTTTGAACTCTAAGATGAATTGAGAAATTTGAGCTTGAGTTCTTCTACTCTTTTCTACTTTTAGATGTTTTTATCCTTCAGCCTTGAATGTCTATTTATAATAAAAATTTGGGCATCAATTTAGTCCTTGTTTAATTCAGAATTGTTTCTTGTTCAGATTGAGTTTTTAAATTCTTCAAATTGATTCTATTTTTATTTTGTGTAGATTGAGTTTGTAAATTCCTCAAATAAACTCTTCTTCAATTTTTGATCAAATCTTCTTCAAATCTTCATTAAATGTTGATCAAATCTTCTTCACATCTTCATTAAATGTATTGTTTTCATCTTCTTCACATCTTCTTCAAATCTTCTTTAAACTCTTTGAAGTCAAATATATTGTTTTCATAAAATATTTTTGTTGACATCAAAACTCTAAATGTAAAACCAACTTGGTTCCAACAATCTCCCCCTATTTTATGATGACAAAACTTGTATTTTTTATAACAACTTTTCTTTATATTTCTTTGACCCCCTAACTGAGGGCTCCCCCTAAGTCTCAATAACATTTTCTCCCCCACATTACCAAATATCTTTCTCCACCTTTTGTCATCAGACAAAAAAACTTAAAAGTGAAACTTTGTCGCATTTATTTTTGTTTCATTTTTTTTTCTCTGTTTTTATAACATAATACAAGAAACTATAATAACTAGTGTAAAACTAAATTACTTTGAAGTGAACACAACATCAGTCAGGTATAAAGGTAAGGTTTAGGTTTTTCTTTATGAAGTCAAACCTATCTTCAGGTAGTGGTTTGGTGAAAATGTCTGCCTGTTGGTGTTCAGTGTCTACAAACTGAATGTTTAATACTCTTTTTTGAGCAAAGTCCCTAATAAAGTGGTCTTTGGTCTCTATGTGTTTAGCTCTAAAATGTAAGATAGGGTTTTTTGTTAGACAAATGGCAGAAGTGTTGTCGCATTAGATGGGAATGTTGGATTGTAGGATTTTGTAGTCTTCAAGTTCATGTTTCATCCAAATTAGTTGAGAACTGCAGCCAGCAGCTAAAATATATTCAGCCTCTGTTGTTGACAATGCAATTGTGTTTTGTGTCTTACTTGACCAAGATATTAAGTTGTCACCTAAAAATGTGCAATTGCCACTGGTGCTCTTTCTCTCAAGATTATCTCTAGTATAATCATAACCATAGTATCCACTAAGTTTGTACTTAGTATATTCCTTATAGAACAAGGTAAGATTGGTGGTGCCTTTTAGGAATCTAAGGATTCTATTAATAGCAGTTAAATGTGATTCTCTAGGGTCATCTTGAAATCTTGCACATATACATATACTAAATGTGATGTCAGGTTTGGAAGCGGTAAGGTAAAGTAGGGATCCTATCATTCCTCTATAGGTTTTTTGGTCAACTTTTTTGCCTAAATCGTCTTTTGCAAGGGAACAACTAGGGCAAATTGGTGTATTCATAGGTTTGCATTCACTCATCTTAAACTTCCTAAGAAGCTCTTTTGTATATTTAATTTGATGAATGTATATACTCTTTTTACTTTGTTGAATTTGTATTCCTAAGAAGAACTTAAGTTCTCCCATCATACTCATTTGAAATTCAAGTTGCATCAATTTAGAAAATTCTTGACAAAGAGTGTCATTAGTAGATCCAAAAATAATTTCATCAACATAAAAAATTGAATAATAAGAGTTATCTCCTATTGATTTTCTAAAAAGTGTATTATCTAATTGTCCTCTTTCAAAGTTATTTTAAAGCAAGAAGTTATTCAGTCTATCATACCATGCCCTAGGTGCCTGGTTTAGACCATACAAACATTTCTTAAGTTTAAAAACATGATTTGGAAAATAAAAAATTTCAAAACCTGAGGGTTGTTTAACATAGACTTCTTCACTTATATAACCATTTAGAAAAGCATTTTTAACATCCATTTGATATAATGTAATGTTATTATTTGCAGCAAAAGAAAGTAGAATACGAATAACTTCTAATTTGGCAACTAAAGCAAATGTCTTAGTGTAATCAATGCCCTATTGCTTACGGCAACCTTGTGCGACAAGTCTTGCCTTATTTTTAACCACTTCACCTTTTTCATTTAACTAGTTTCTAAAAGCCCACTTGGTTCCAATAATGTTCTTCTTTGGCCTAGGTACTAGATCCCAAACATCATTCCTCTTAAATTCTTCAGAACTTGCAAAATACTTATCTAGCTTTCATTTTTAAGATCAAGCTTCTTGTTATCACATTAAACATAATATTAGACAATAATTAAATTTAAAGAAAGATATCACCTATATGTTAACAGTTTCAGTTTATCATTGAAAACCCTCTTAGTTCTTCTTTGTTGGTGTTCAAATTTTGAGTTTGCATATTCTCTTATTAGAAAGTCTTGATGAAGGGATTTGAATTCTCATCCAGGTTTGTAGTCTTGATGAATTTGATTGTAGTTTTCAAATAAGTCTCCTGATTCTGAATTTTAATCTGCCACTTCTGTTTCTGCTAATGTATCGAGTTTCTCTGATGGTAACTTTGATTCTTGAAGTAGTTCTAGTTTTGTTGATATGTGTGATTTCTCTGTCAGTTTTGAGTCTATTTATGCTCCAGATATTTTTGGTTCATCATATAGTTCTGGTTCTGGTTTTGATATCCACTGTGATGACTAGTCCTTCTTCCACCAAAGTCAGTTGGCTTCTATTAGTTAGGTCTTGGAACATAGACCTTTTAGCCTTCATATATTGCAATCATCCATTTACCAGGCACCATTACAAGTGTTTCAATTTGGTTGTTTAGAATATCTGCAACATAAACAATTTTATCATTAGGTACCCAAATCTGGTTGGGTCCTGCTTTGTTAGTTCTTAAAGGTTTCTTGTCATTCCATGTGGTTAGCATAGGACAACATATTTTAGTGTGACCTTTCTTATAACAAATAGTACATAAATCATCAGAGGGAACAGACTTAGGTTCAGTTACTTTTTCTTGAAATCCTATTCCTCTTTTATCATTTCTACTAGCACCATAAATCATAGATGCATATTTGTTTCTTTCCATACCATTATCAAGAAAATCTTGAAATATTTCTTTATGCTTATCAGTTTACATGTGGTATTTTCAATTGACATTAAACTATAATTACTTTTCAGAGTTAGATTGTCAGCCTTAAATTCATCAATATTAGTTTTCATATTTGCATTTTTTGTTTTAAGATCAGTTATATCAGTTTTCATAGTTGCATTTTTTGTCTTAAGTTCAGTAATATTAGTTTTCATAGTTTCATTTTCTCTTTTAAATTCAGCACTTTGATTCTTTAAAACATTAACTTTTTCAGTTAGATTTGTATTTTCTTTCCAAAGTGTTTTCAATTTTAAAGACAATTTGTGATTCATTTTAAAAAAACCATTTATAGCAATAACTAAATCAGATCGAGTGAATTCAGAAAATACCTCAATTTCTTCATTTGTTGATTCACTTTCAGAGTCAGAATCTGTGTTGGATCTAGAAGTAGATTTGGTATGAGCCATCATAACCAAATTTGCTTGTTCATCGTTAGAGGATTCCTTAGAATCATCTCATGTAGCCATAAAACTCTTCTTCTTGGGTCTGGAATCTTTCCTCTGATGTTCCTATTTCTCCATATTTGGACATTCTAACTTGATATGTCCAGGTTCATTGCATTCATAGCAGACTATTCTTTTCTTATTGTATTTATCATCAATTCCTTTGTTGAATTTCCTGGAATATCTTTGGAGAAATTTCTTCTTTCTGTTGCGCCACATCTTCTGAATTTTTCTGCATATAAATGCTAGTTCCTCTTCCTCTAAGTCTTCATTTTGATCATCTAAATCGTCATCCTTTGATTTTTTTGTTGCCTTAAGAACTTTCTTCTACTTGGATTTCAAAGCCACTGTTGGTTGCTTCTTTTTAGAGTCATCCTCTGCAAGCTCAATTTCATGTGATCTGAGAGAGTTGATTAATTCTTCCAGCTTAAGAGTATTCAGATCCTTTGCTTCTTGAATGACAGTGATCTTAGGTCGCCCCTTGCTTGTCAGACTCCTAAGAATTTTCTTCACATGATCCGCAGTAGTATAACTCTTCTCAAGTACCTTTAATTCTGAGACCAGGGTCTAGAATCTGGAAAACATTGTTTCAATGTCTTCATCTTCTTCCATCTTGAACAAATCATACTTTTTGCTAGGAGGTTGGCCTACACTTCTTTATCTTGCTTGTTTCCTTCATAGGTCAGAATCATACTATAAAAAATACTATTTGTTGTCTCCTTGCTAGTGCACTTGTCAAACTCCTTGAAGGTGATTGTATTTATGATGAATGTTCTAGACTTATGATGCATCTTGTACATCTTCTTCTGATCAACATTCATCTCATTTCTTGGAATTTCAATACCATCAGTATTCTTCAGAGCAATATAACCATCTTCCACCAAGTCCCAAAGCTCAGGATCTTGTGAAATATAGAAACTTCTCTGCTTATCCTTCCAATACTCAAAACGTTCTCCATCAAACAAATGTGGTATGTTGATGTTTCCTCTAGCAGCTTCTTCACTGAATCCATACATATTGAACCCTTGGATCCTTTCTCAAACACTGTAAAGTACTCAGCCTTGAGACCAAGCTCTAAACCAATTAAAGGTGCAAACACAAGAAGGGGGGTTGAATTATGTTTGCTAAAGTTGATAACTTTTTGCTAATTTGATTAAGGATGGTTGATTTTTATGAATTACTTAGATAAGGAGCTATCGAATTTAGAAGTAGCAAATAACGAAAGCATAAATAATTTGACACATAGCTTTATCATGGTTCACCCCTTACTTGGCTACATCGAATCGCTTCATTCAGAAGGCTTTAATCAACTAATTCAAATACCTTCAATTACAAAGCACCTAACCTTCCAAGTCAGTCTTCCCAAATAGCTTGAGAGCCCCAAACTTTTGAGGAACTAACCACCTTGACCCTATAAGCCAAACCCTCCCAAAAAGCCTGACAAATGTATTGTTTTCATAAAATACTTGTGTTAAGATCAAAACTCTAAATGTTAAACCAACTTGGTTCCAACAGACCTAACTAGATTTGGGTACCAAATGATAAAATTGTTTATGTTGTAGATGTTATAAGCAAACAAATTGAGACACCTTTTTTGGTGTGTAGTCAATGGATGTTTGCAATATATGAAGGGAAAAATGTCTATGTTCCAAGACTCAACAAACAGAATCCAACTCACTTTGGTAGAAGAATGACTAGTCACCATAATACCTTTCACAACCAGAACCATATGATGAACCAAAAAAATCAGAAAAATCTGGAGTATCAACATAATCAAAACTAAAAGTAAAATCACATATATCAACAGAATCAAAATTATCATCAGTTCCAAAATTACCAGAGGTTAGCATCTCAATCTTCTAATAACTAAGTTTTAATTGATGTATTTATTCAGTTGATGCATATGCTTATTGAAATCATCTTAATAAAGTATGAGTTGGTCAAGAGACAATGGCAAAAAACTAGACTATAGTCATAGATTTTTGATCCAATTAAGCTTTTTTAGACTTTTGTTTGGAATTTTGCAAAAGACTAGACTATTATTAATGAGAGTACATACTCTAACCCTTACAATAATCAGTAGTCAAGACCCAACATAATAATAGAAAAAATTATCCACTTAATTGTCTTGGGCATGTTCATATCCTTTACACTGGCATCTCCTCCCGAATTGTCTTAGGCATATTCATGAATTGAAGGATCTTAGGGAGACTGCTATGTATTTTTTGCCTTTCGTAAACATCACATTCGTTCGCAAACATCACATTCTTTGACATAGTTCTATATCATCCTCTTTATCCTAATCATAATCCAGTAAATTGGTTGCTATTCATCTGTAAATTTTACAAAAGCCTGAGTACTTGGCTTGAGGTGTGGCATGAAATTCTTGCAGCAACCAAGAAATTCATGATGAGTAAGCAGAGATGTTTAATTTATCATCATAAATAAAACACCATCTTGTAAAAGATTAAACCAAGTCTGGACTACTCATCCATCTTCAAATCCTCGTTATAATTAACAGCAAGTTGTAATCCGTGTGAACTTCACCCACTTTAGACCACAATTTATACATGTCACACAAATAACCATGTAACTTAAACCCCCAATTTTGCTAGTCCATATAAGAGATCTTTTGTTGCAATAACTCATTTAAACTTTTCAAGTCTATGCAGGCTTGAAATGCCTCCCCAATATATGTGTCCTCCAATGTTGCATGGTGAATGCCAATGTCATTAATTACTTCTTATAAGACATTCTTCTAACTCAAAGCTAGCTAAAAAAGGAATGGCCTTCCATTTTGCATGAGAACAACCATAATTCCTTGCCCTGATGCTTAGCAAGATGTTGAAACCTTTTTTTTTGAGGTCAGTTACTGACCTTGCTATTATCTCATTAGATAACAAGTGTTTCTCCAATTCTTCCTTCTGGTTATAGGCGTTTCTTTTTGCTTTACAATGCTCTCTTGAATATCCTCTTCATATGTCTCTTGCAAAGGCTTTTCATTAGCATTGCTAGTATTTATTAATAACCCTGCAACATCAAGTAGCACCCAGACAACAACTTTACAAGAACATGAAGTGACAAGCAGTCCTACAATCCAACTAAGAATGGAGAATTCTGTACATTACAGATAGAATCACGCTTCATGAAATTTCCATTACCTATAATGTTCAAATACATTATACATCAAAGTTAAGTGCTTTGGTGGTGAGTACCCTTAGCCCTTAGGTGAATCTTTGTTTATCACTCATCATTTAAACTATTTCAAAGGTTTTTCATTCTAAATAACATTAAAGAAACCAATGTAAATTACTGATAACTTGACTAGAGCAAAGGTCTTTGCTACTTGTTTCAGTCATGAATGTAACAGAAAAATAGCTCATATGTTATCACACGCTTAATTACATTATCATCCCATCCCAGATTTATTTATTACTATCAATACAAAAGGATATCATCCAACTGTATTCTGTACAAATCCGTCATCAGACATGATTAAGGGAACCACAAACAAATATTCTGAATAACGCTCATCAAAGGTCAAGAACTACATAGATTGGTTTAAACATAGAAGAGATGAAATTAATTAAACAACCAAAATAGATCTTATTTATTGTGATAACAAGTTGTAGCAAAATCATCAATTAGGTTTCATTTTAATGACTAATTTAAACACTTAATCAATAAACCTCAGTTACTCTAGACTCAAGTGAAAAAAACAAGATGATATTCAAGTATCATGTGATTAAAACTATTAACAAATTCAAAGATATATAACTCATTTAAAATTGCCAAATTTCATTAACCTTAATAACAGGGTAATAAGCTGATTAAAGTTCAGCACACAAAAAGGGCTTGTGATTATATTTTACTCCAAAACCCTCTTAAATAAATTTTACTCAAATCTTCAATAATACTAAACAAATTTGGGATTAACTGATTTGCATTGAAGCAGAGGTTGAAGCAATTAAACACAGATATGCCAAGGACAATAATTAAGCAAAAATTATACATAGCCAAGACTAAGAACGGATACAATACTTTTATAATTCAACAAGATACTAGTAATTATACAAATTCCCTAACCACCGAAACCGTAAAGAGTTCTGCCCTGCCTCTTGAGTGCATAAACAACATCCATAGCAGTAACTGTTTTACGGCGAGCGTGTTCTGTGTAAGTGACAGCATCACGAATAACGTTTTCTAGGAATATCTTGAGAACACCGCGAGTTTCCTCATAGATCAAACCACTTATACGCTTCACACCACCACGCCTTGCAAGACGACGAATCGCAGGCTTCGTTATTCCTTGAATGTTATCTCTCAGAACTTTGCGGTGACGCTTTGCTCCTCCCTTTCCCAAACCCTTTCCTCCTTTTCCTCTTCCAGACATGATTGCTTCGATCTCTTTGTTAGAATGGAATTTTTAGAGTTAATATTGTTGTGTTTGGTGAGTGGATGCTGTTTACGATTTGGATATGTGGGTTTTATAGAGGATTTTTTACGATAAAAAGTTTGGCCGTTGATTTTGTGGTAATCCGTGTGAATGACCTATTTTTAGATGTGAACCGTTGGATTGAAAACGATCGGCTGAAATAGGGATGTCACGCGGATCGCCGAGGTTTCAATTTTGGAGTGGCGCTAAACAAAAAAATTTGGTGGGGATTAAATTTTGAACTTTTATTGATTTTGCGGTCCGCGGTTTGGTTCGATTGATTTGAATATGGTTTAGAAAAATTTTATTCAAATCTAAAAACATAAACAGTTTAGTTTTAAATCGTTTTTCGATAATCAAATTTATGATTACACAAAAAAAATTGCATGGATATTAATAATATAAAAATACGATAAAATAATATATTTAATATAATATATTAAAATTTAATAGTATATTATAACAATGATCAATTTTATTTAAAACATATGAAATAATTAAATTAAACTAACAAATATTATTAGGAAAAAAATAAAAATCAACAAATAATATATAAATACAATACATTATACTAATTAAAAATAAATTAATATTAAAATTTGTGTATTGAAATTTGGTTCAGTCTTAAAAAATTATGATATTTAATTTTGTGCGGTTTTTAATTTTTTTTAAGATCAGTAGCAATTATATTTTGGATCGATTTGCAATTTTATTTTATGAATAGATAAATTGTATTTTGTGTAAATATTTATAACATTATTTTTATTTTTTGGTTTTAACTCTTTAATTTTTAGAAAAATAAAGTATTAGATTCTTTTTTTTTTTTCTTACAATGCAATGAAAACGATAAACATATTTAATTTTAGT
>JBBPBR010000008.1:41472943-41491189 GCA_037974775.1 Cicer pinnatifidum | reverse complement strand
AAATAATAAATATTTTATTTTATTATTTTATATATTTTTCTAAAAATAATAGTATTTTAGTGTAATATTTTAAAGAACAAGATTTTAAATGATTTTAAGTGTATATGTGAGTTGGTAATTAATATGATATTTTCTTATATGTTTGACTAATGTTAAGTGTGTATATATTTATATTTTAATCATTTTTAAGTATCCCTTATTTTAATTATTTCTAAATATATCTTATTTTAATTATTTATTCTATAAATAATTATCTTGAGATCGTAGTAATATTGTGTTTGATTTTCTTTGTTTTTATATACTTATTTTGGAATTGTGATTATAATATATATATATATATATATATATATATATATATATATATATATTATGATTTAGTAATTAACATAAAATATTGTTGCTATATTTATTTATTTTATAATTTTGACTATTTTCTAATATGATGGTATTATTATAATATGAAAATTTTGAGAAATAAGTAAAATTATAGGGATTGTTTTGAATGTGAAAGTTTCACTTATTAGTAATATGTTTTTTTATATATTGATTATTTTAATTACTCTAATTTATAAAATCTTAGTAGCCGTAGAACCAAAGAGTAAACACAACAACAATATATCGTTTGACACCGGTGACCTGTTCCGTAAAAGTTTATCCGTTTTCATCCAAATTTCAGTATGTTGTTTTACTCATTTATCTATTCAATTAAACATAATTTTCCAGATTTTTAACAACTCAAATTTCTTCCTAAAATACACGATTTATCCGTTTATAGAATTTGTTATTTTTCACCGTTCTTCTTTACCGTAAGTCCGATTTGAGTGAAACCAACGCCAAAACGATCATGTGAAAAGTGGCTATACTATCCATTGATTTATTTACTGATTTATGGTAATTTTCCTTGACCGAATTTCGAAATTTAGTTTCTAGAGTATTTTCTCATATTTTATTTTTGACGTCTACCCATAAATTATCGAGTTAGATCGATTGAAGGATAAAAAGTCAAAGAACAAGGATTGTTTGCTTTTGGAATCATACTCTTGTGTGAAAGCATCAAAATAAGGTAAGGGGTGAGATAACGTTTGAATTCATGAGTATAATATAATGTGAGATGAACGGAAAAACCGTATTTTCCAACCATTCATTCGGGGCTCGCTACGTACGGAAGTAGCCATAAATTGATTAATGTAAAAATATGAGAATTGTGAGATTAAAATATGGAATAGAAATATTTATAAGGTGTTGATTTATTTAACTTCATTAAATGTGTGGTATATGATATTATTGTGATGTTTGATTTATTTTTATTAAATGTGAGATATTTGATATTATTGTGACATTGGATGTTGAATGAATTTTATGTATATGTTTGTTTAAACGTGTTTATGTGATGTTATAATAAAAAGTGAATTCATTTTGATAAGTTTATGTGATTATGATGATGTATAATTAATAATAATGATGTTATAAATTTGTGATAAGCCTATGTGATGATGTATGGTTGATGATAGTGACGCTATAAATTTGTGATGAGTTTATGTGATCAGATTTGATTAATGATATTGATGTTGTGAATTTGTGATGAAAATATTGAAGTAACCCCATAGTTGGTGAAATAATTATGATTCCAATTTGTGTTTGAGATGACAGTCTTAATGGAGTATCATAGGCCAATGAGGGGAGAAAATAAATATTGAGAATTTGTGAAGTGAAGATTATTTTGTCATCATATAGGTAGGGTCTGATGTAACACCCCGATTTTTAACGGCGCGAGTGTATTTTTTTTTTTTTCCTAAACAAAGAAAATACTTTTGGATAAATATTTAAGTCGTAACATAACGACAAAATCAACAAATATTTACAAGCAGCGGAATAGTTTTTGAAATAAAAATCCAAAGTATTCAAACATCAAAATACACCGGAGCTATGAGCCCTATCAGACATAGCTCATACCCCTGGGGTATTCTTGGCAGATCTATACAAAAGCACTGCCCCAAGAATTTTAACTCTCCCCACGTCACATCAAAAGTGGTACATGGCCCATCAAAAGAAAAGACATCAAATAGTTTAAGCATGGATACAATCTTCCAAAATGAAATAAATACAATCACAAAAGAAAGACATCTAGTCCTTATACAACCACCTAATCTGATCATTCTACAAAAACTACACAACCCAGGTGATCTCCACGCGCCCCGCAAGATCCTCCTGACATAGCTTCGGTCAGGTATGACTAACTACTTTCCCATCTCCAAGGTACTAACCGGTAAGATGATCCTGTTTCTCATCTGAGGGCAAAGCCCAGATTTCCACAATAATTGTAAAGGTCACCAACCGAAATTAACAAATAACACATAGCAAAATTCTTATATTTTCAAATGCTCAAAAGAACCTTTCGCCTTAGCATACTCCTCGAAAGGGTTTTCATATGTCCAAAAATGCATAAACAATGTTGAAAAATGAAGTTTTAACAAACTGCACTATCATAGCCAAATACAACAGAAAAAAATGCAGATTTTCAGTTCTAAAATAGCTCCGAATCAATCAACACTTCGAATATTCATTAAATCAATTATGAACACATAATTACATCAAAACTTAATCAACCCAACTTTACACCTCAAAGCAATTACGACAAATCACAACAACAATCGAATATGTATATACAATCATCATAGTATAACAAACATAACTCGCATGTCAAACACTCTAATGCAATGCGTATATGCCAAAATGCATGATTCCAGAATTCCAAACCAAAACCCTCCTCGAAGGGGCGTAAATCATAATTGTACAGCCTCTCACAGACCAGTACTAATTACCAAGGTGCAATCTCTCACGGATCAGCACGATTTACTAGCGTGCAGTCTCTCACAGACCAGCACGACATACAAGAGTGCAGTCGCTCGCAGACCAGCACCATTTACCAGCGTACAGTCTCTCATAGACCAACACGATTTTCTAGAGTGCAATCGCTCACAGATCAGCACATTCTAGAGTGCAATCTCTCACAGATCAGCACGACGCGACAATCCCCGCAAAGATAAGATGAACCAACAATTCACATGGCATCATCCCGTGGCCCATCACGGTCACCACTATCACCATGGCCCCATCGCGGTCACCATGTACTATGAAATGCATGAGCATACTCTGACTCTTTTCACCACAATCATTAAGTAAATGCAGCTATTAAAAGATTCCCCATTTTTAATACTCATTTAACACTAATGATTTTTCAAACACAACACAGAGCATACTCAAATATATTTATTCACACCAATTAAAATTTCCACAACCACACATAAATCACATCTCCAAAAAAATTCATAATAATCGTTATGAACACATAAATCACACCAACCGTAAATCACCAAAACCCACACCTCAAACACACATCAAACATTCATAATATCAATTATGAACACATAATCAAATTAAATTTAATTCTCCCCAAATTCAACATAAATCACCCATATTAATCTCCAAAATTTTCAAACATTAATCACCAAATTTAATCTCCACAAATTTCAACCATAAATCACTATATTTAATCTCCCAAAATTTTCAACCATAAATCACCACAACAACATTAGTATATCAGAGTTCTCCCCACCGCTAACTCGGTGCCAACGGTCTCGATTCCTTTTCGAGACTCAAGGAGCTAACTACATAAACATAAATATTTATAACAATTCGTTCATAATAAAATTAATCCAACAACAACGAAATTCCCAAAATTAAATTTTTTTGACACATCAAACTTTTAAAACCAAATAATCTATATTATTTACTTAAAACCAAATAAAACAAATATTGTCCAAATTTCACATACACATACTCGACTATTAAAGCACCGA
This sequence comes from Cicer pinnatifidum, assembly GCA_037974775.1. Taxonomy (NCBI): domain Eukaryota; kingdom Viridiplantae; phylum Streptophyta; class Magnoliopsida; order Fabales; family Fabaceae; genus Cicer; species Cicer pinnatifidum. The sequence continues at coordinate 41,487,329 of JBBPBR010000008.1, read as the reverse complement.
AATTTTTGAGTTAATAAAATACTCTAAACTTTCTTTTTTCTTGTTAAACTTCGTCAAAGAGTAATTAAAAGAGTAACATTTTAAACTCTAACCATTGTTAATTTCCAGTTATCTTTTTACTCAAACTCTTTAACTTAGTTAAAATTTGAACTTTTTCACAACTTTAACAACTCTAAATTTTTCGTAAAATTTCAACTTCAGTTCAAACTCATTTATTTGAAAATAACTCATTATGTAACTCAAACACATCAAATTTAATTACCGTCAATTCACACTAACAATAATCAATTCAATTCCACAACACACATAAAACACCTCAATTAAATTTCAACAATTTCAACATAACTCACCCAATTTCAAAACTCCACATTTTTACACATAAACCACCAAATTTCATCAATTCATTTTCTACAAAATCCACAAATATATCACATCTCAAAAATTCATAATAATAATTATGAACATATAAATCACATCAAATTTAAATTCCACTAAATCACACATAATCACATTAAATTCATTTTTCACAAAATCACACCTCAAATACCTCAAATTTCTTTTCCACAAAATCACAAATAATGTCCTAAATGCAAACTAAAAGTTTGGAAGGAGCCCTTACCTTAACGATAGCTCTAACACGCGATTACGGTACCGTAATTAATTCTGGTAAAATTTAAGTTCGTGACGTCGCGTCGAAAACTAGCTCACTAGCACCGCAGCGTGGCAATGAGCAACTTTCCCTTCTGTCTCTTCGTGAAACGAAGCTTAGATCTAGAAGAAAAATTAAGGTTTGTATGTATGGGGTTTTGGTTTCGTGAACTGAGGAAGAAGAAAGAAGTTCTCATTCTCGCAGGCTTTCTGTTTTCCTCTGTTTCTTTGTTTTGCCTTCCTGACACTTATATATATATATATATATATATATATATATATATATATATAATAATAATAATATATTATAATAATAATAATAAATATCTAAACAAATATCTAGATATTTACAAATATCTAGATATTTTTATAAAAATTATAATTACGCCCGTCACCTCACATCACATCACAAACCATTTTTTTTTAGAAAAAAATCTACTCTCGCCGTAATTCGATGGGCAGATGAATTTTTCTAAAAAATGCTGCATCTCAGAAATTTTTTTCTTCTACAAAAGATTCGCCGTAATTAAATAAAATTATTAATCGGGGAATAATTTTAATCGAGTCTCTAAAAAGATATTTTTGGCATTTAACTCACAAAATATCATAAAATTGGCTAAAAAGCCTTAGAAATTTGACACAAAATTCCCAAAAATTCATAAATTATAATTTTAAATTAAGGGTCTTACATTACTACCCTCCAAAAAGAAGTTTCGTCCTCGAAACTTAAAGTACGAGTAACAATCCACACTAGGTTTGTACTCAAATTCAACTTACAAGTCATAACTTGTTTTGCCAGGCCCACTGGAAGAAAGTGTTGCTTACCCCTTTTCATAGGGTGCTTAATAACTCTATTCTATACCATAGCCGGTATGATTCGTTCGTTCCATTCAACATGATTTTGTTACTATCAACAAGAGATTAAGGATGATCAGTTCCTCAATTTGTCAATAAGTAGCCGACAACTATGATGGTGGCTTAAACTATCTTAATCGAACTGTAATAACGCTCTTTGTGACTTGCACTTAAGGTTATTCTAATGCACAAGCGGTCAAACAATCTTCTCAATCTCCACTGAGTTTTTCCTTATTTTCCTATAACTTTGATCCTATCGTCCATAGTTATGTCACATAGCCTCATATACATCCACTTGGTACGAATCATCCAATTATTACTGCCGAGAACTCATAAATATCTCCATGGTCCACAAATCCTCGATTTCTCTTTAGTCGCATAATTACGCCAAACCACTGTGTTCTTATCCGTATGTGGTTCTAATTATAACTCTAATAATTTCATCCCCACATTTGCTTGGTGATCAAAGCTTCCTCAAAAAAAAAAAAAAAATTTCGACAACATTCCAGAACTATACCACCTACAACAAACAAACTTCGTTCAGGTTTAGTGCTTCGTTCATGAGTCACGTCTCCAACAAAATCCAACTTGAATTTCATTCATGATTAAGAACTACATTTGTCTCATGCCTTAACACCTCAAATTCACACTTCACTAATCCATTTCCTACATACTTCGCAATTCTGGACAAACCCAAAAATAATTTTCTCACATCTACTACCAACATTCATTCTTATACTTCTCATTTCCGTCATGTCCTTTATTTGCAGCTTGATGATTATCTTTTCATCATGACGGGTAAAACATATTGTATTCACTCCATTACTTTTCCATTTATACAAACCTTAAATTTCTACCTTGATACATCTTCATTATAGTGATTTCAATAAATCAAGCCTTACTAGTTCCCACCAAACTTTTCCATTTCATACTCAATTCTTCCCTATCAACCAAACATTAAACTCTGTTGATTGGCGAACACAATAACAACCCCCATGACATGCACTCAATTAGTGTCTTTGAATCCTTCGCATACCCTTATAATAACAATATCTAAATCACGAGTGAGATACTTCCTTTCATGAATCCTTAATTGTCATAAGCTACATCTCCATGTGTTGTTCTGACACGTTTTCTTGGCACATTTTCCAAAATTTGGTTCACTTGTTTGATTCTCATCCATTCCCAATAAGCATCTCCTAAGGAATAATTATCTATACACCTCATCCTCATAAATTTGCAGTAAAATATCTCAAAGATCCACATACCTTTCATCGTCATCTAGTCACTGAAACACTCATTTTAAATCTTAACATTTGACTTCCCAAGACCAACATCTGAACCATAAATCATTTGTTACATTTCTTTTTTTTTCTTTCACTTTCTATCACTAAATAAAATTCTAAAATATGATCCTCGAAATCTCCAAATACTCATCACACTGTCTAATTCCATCAATTTCATCTTAAGATACAATACGAGGTTGTATTCATCATTGACTCTAACTGTATTAGTAATCTCACTAATAAAAACTCTTCTAAGCATAACCCGACCTTTTTAGTAAATCTTCAAACACTTTCATCCATAACATGAATTATTTATCACTTGCCTATCTCAACTACCTCAATTATACCCGTTTTAGGCATTTCTTGATCCTCCATCCAACCTTGTGGATTTTAAATCATTGACTTAAAGATCAACCATCTTAGGGTACTAAATCAAGTCTCAAATAATCCCTCAGACCTATCAAAACATTAACATTCTCCTAATAATTACCATCCTTTAATAGACTCTCGAAGCTTACATTGTTATAATCTCTAAGTATTCTCGTACTATGTACTTTCAATTCCACTTAATAGTAACACGCGATTCAATACATCAAATCTTAACTCTTCATGTTTGTCTAGACATCACCCAAAATTCACACTTATGCGTTTATAGTTTCATCTAAAATCACTATCCGTACTTACCATCTCCTAAACCATACAGAGATTTGTCACTTATCAAAGAAATATATATTCCCCCTCTTATAATCGTCATGAGATTCATACTTAACAACTTACCCCTCAAGGTATTGACTATTCCTCAAAGTGTACTTTATCTAACCAAGGTGGTATATACCCCCTAACGTGCAGTTCCCCTTAACTTCAATACAAGCCTCCTCCTGGACACCTAAGCACCAAATGATATTCCAAAAGGAAGCCTCATCTTCTTAACAATTCCATGATGTTCACATCTCTTTGACAGTTATCAAACTTCATCCAGTTTTATCCTGAAATCTACCAAGAAAACATCTAATACTTTTCTTAACAAAAGTCCTCCACTTAGATCTTTACTTGAAAATCCCTTATTAGTCTAATGTTAATCCATCCATACTCATCATCTTCGAGTTAACACCAACACATAGCTTCTTTGTCCTTGGAACCACTTCATAAATTCCATGCCATCATGATTCGCTTCAACTCTGCCTGACAATCTGTCATCTCGAAGATCGTTTCCACTTCTTGAATCCACTGATAAGCTTTTTCTGAGTTCTTATCACCCTTGAACTTTGGAGGATGGTAACGACGAAAATCTTCCAATCCCCTTGACGCAACAGCACATATCTCTCTTTCCCTCTTCTTCATATCATGCAGAGTCCTTGCAGCAGTTTGCGCAGCAACAAAAGCAACCATGTCGTTCATAGCTTCAGTCACTTGATCATCCCCGTTGATGTTGACTCTTGCAGCGTAATCCCTTCTTGGATGCATTGTTTCCTCAAAACCAACATCAAGAAGAAATCTCAAACACCCTTTATAATAGTTCCAAAAATAACTTTCGACTACATTAATACATAATAACTACCCCTGATCTGACAACTCAGACCAATTACCCCGACGCATGATCAGATAACGACTCTCAACCTACAAGTTGACCTACAATCTATAACCAAAACTCCACAGTCCCAAAGAAATCCAAACCAAAGCTCTGATACCACAATGTAACACCCCGATTTTTAACAGCGCGAGTGTATTTTTTTTTTTCCTAAACAAAGAAAATACTTTTGGATAAATATTTAAGTCGTAACATAACGACAAAATCAACAAATATTTACAAGCAGCGGAATAGTTTTTGAAATAAAAATCCAAAGTATTCAAACATCAAAATACACCGGAGCTATGAGCCCTATCAGACATAGCTCATACCCCTGGGGTATTCTTGGCAGACCAATACAAAAGCACTGCCCCAAGAATTTTAACTCTCCCCACGTCACATCAAAAGTGGTACATGGCCCATCAAAAGAAAAGACATCAAATAGTTTAAGCATGGATACAATCTTCCAAAATGAAATAAATATAATCACAAAAGAAAGATATCTAGTCCTTATACAACCACCTAATCTGATCATTCTACAAAAACTACACAACCCAGGTGATCTCCACGCGCCCCGCAAGATCCTCCTGACATAGCTTCGGTCAGGTATGACTAACTACTTTCCTATCTCCAAGGTACTAACCGGCAAGATGATCCTGTTTCTCATCTGAGGGTAAAGCCCAGATTTCCACAATAATTGTAAAGGTCACCAACCGAAATTAACAAATAACACATAGCAAAATTCTTATATTTTCAAATGCTCAAAAGAACCTTTCGCCTTAGCATACTCCTCGAAAGGGTTTTCATATGTCCAAAAATGCATAAACAATGTTGAAAAATGAAGTTTTAACAAACTGCACTATCATAGCCAAATACAACAGAAAAAAATGCAGATTTTCAGTTCTAAAATAGCTCCGAATCAATCAACACTTCGAATATTCATTAAATCAATTATGAACACATAATTACATCAAAACTTAATCAACCCAACTTTACACCTCAAAGCAATTACGACAAATCACAACAACAATCGAATATGTATATACAATCATCATAGTATAACAAACATAACTCGCATGTCAAACACTCTAATGCAATGCGTATATGCCAAAATGCATGATTCCAGAATTCCAAACCAAAACCCTCCTCGAAGGGGCGTAAATCATAATTGTACAGCCTCTCACAGACCAGTACTAATTACCAAGGTGCAATCTCTCACGGATCAGCACGATTTACTAGCGTGCAGTCTCTCACAGACCAGCACGACATACAAGAGTGCAGTCGCTCGCAGACCAGCACCATTTACCAGCGTACAGTCTCTCATAGACCAGCACGATTTTCTAGAGTGCAATCGCTCACAGATCAGCACATTCTAGAGTGCAATCTCTCACAGATCAGCACGACGCGACAATCCCCGCAAAGATAAGATGAACCAACAATTCACATGGCATCATCCCGTGGCCCATCACGGTCACCACTATCACCATGGCCCCATCGCGGTCACCATGTACTATGAAATGCATGAGCATACTCTGACTCTTTTCACCACAATCATTAAGTAAATGCAGCTATTAAAAGATTCCCCATTTTTAATACTCATTTAACACTAATGATTTTTCAAACACAACACAGAGCATACTCAAATATATTTATTCACACCAATTAAAATTTCCACAACCACACATAAATCACATCTCCAAAAAAATTCATAATAATCGTTATGAACACATAAATCACACCAACCGTAAATCACCAAAACCCACACCTCAAACACACATCAAACATTCATAATATCAATTATGAACACATAATCAAATTAAATTTAATTCTCCCCAAATTCAACATAAATCACCCATATTAATCTCCAAAATTTTCAAACATTAATCACCAAATTTAATCTCCACAAATTTCAACCATAAATCACTATATTTAATCTCCCAAAATTTTCAACCATAAATCACCACAACAACATTAGTATATCAGAGTTCTCCCCACCGCTAACTCGGTGCCAACGGTCTCGATTCCTTTTCGAGACTCAAGGAGCTAACTACATAAACATAAATATTTATAACAATTCGTTCATAATAAAATTAATCCAACAACAACGAAATTCCCAAAATTAAATCTTTTTGACACATCAAACTTTTAAAACCAAATAATCTATATTATTTACTTAAAACCAAATAAAACAAATATTGTCCAAATTTCACATACACATACTCGACTATTAAAGCACCGAAATTTTTGAGTTAATAAAATACTCTAAATTTTTTTTTTTCTTGTTAAACTTCGTCAAAGAGTAATTAAAAGAGTAATATTTTAAACTCTAATCATTGTTAATTTCCAGTTATCTTTTTACTCAAACTCTTTAACTTAGTTAAAATTTGAACTTTTTCACAACTTTAACAACTCTAAATTTTTCGTAAAATTTCAACTTCAGTTCAAACTCATTTATTTGAAAATAACTCATTATGTAACTCAAACACATCAAATTTAATTACCGTCAATTCACACTAACAATAATCAATTCAATTCCACAACACACATAAAACACCTCAATTAAATTTCAACAATTTCAACATAACTCACCCAATTTCAAAACTCCACATTTTTACACATAAACCACCAAATTTCATCAATTCATTTTCTACAAAATCCACAAATATATCACATCTCAAAAATTCATAATAATAATTATGAACATATAAATCACATCAAATATGGATCACCACAAACCACCTCAAATTTAAATTCCACTAAATCACACATAATCACATTAAATTCATTTTTCACAAAATCACACCTCAAATACCTCAAATTTCTTTTCCACAAAATCACAAATAATGTCCTAAATGCAAACTAAAAGTTTGGAAGGAGCCCTTACCTTAACGATAGCTCTAACACGCGATTACGGTACCGTAATTAATTCTGGTAAAATTTAAGTTCGTGACGTCGCGTCGAAAACTAGCTCACTAGCACCGCAGCGTGGCAATGAGCAACTTTCCCTTCTGTCTCTTCGTGAAACGAAGCTTAGATCTAGAAGAAAAATTAAGGTTTGTATGTATGGGGTTTTGGTTTCGTGAACTGAGGAAGAAGAAAGAAGTTCTCATTCTCGCAGGCTTTCTGTTTTCCTCTGTTTCTTTGTTTTGCCTTCCTGACACTTATATATATATATATATATATATATATATATATATATATATATATATATATATATAATATATTATAATAATAATAATAAATATCTAAACAAATATCTAGATATTTACAAATATCTAGATATTTTTATAAAAATTATAATTACGCCCGTCACCTCACATCACATCACAAACCATTTTTTTTTTTAGAAAAAAATCTACTCTCGCCGTAATTCGATGGGCAGATGAATTTTTCTAAAAAATGCTGCATCTCAGAAATTTTTTTCTTCTACAAAAGATTCGCCGTAATTAAATAAAATTATTAATCGGGGAATAATTTTAATCAAGTCTCTAAAAAGATATTTTTGGCATTTAACTCACAAAATATCATAAAATTGGCTAAAAAGCCTTAGAAATTTGACACAAAATTCCCAAAAATTCATAAATTATAATTTTAAATTAAGGGTCTTACACCTGACAAGCCTAGTGGTTATGGGGAAGTACAACTGAATAAGTCTGATCGTGGCAGTCTTCTGTTGAGCCTTAAGGCAAGATTGTTAGACCTTAGAGGTATTTGGATGGGGAATTCATAGGTGACTTAGAGGTAGCACTCCAAATATTGAGAGCTACCATGCAACACACGTTTACCTCGATTGTCACGTATATGTGTCTCAGGTTGAGTTGAGGGGATCTATGAGGACAGGGCCAATTTTAATTGTCCGTCCATAGAGATGGTGGCACATTGTGAAGTAGAGTCTAAGCTCATGCATAGCATTGCATTTTCTTGTGATTGTTTTGTTGTGATTAATATGTATTATGTGTGATTATAAATTTTGCGATGATTTGATATTACAGTCAAGTGTATTGATTTTCCTTGATTTTGACTATATAATATGATGTTTTTCCTTGAAGAATGTTTGTGTAATGATACAGTTTATTGATGATTAATTGTGTGTTCCTCTTATTTATATTATACTATCAACATGATTTCAAAACTCACCTCCTTCATTGTTTGTGTTTGACTGGCTTGGCCCTGCGTTTGCAAAATCGCAGTTATTACAGGTTAATGAGTCTCGAAATTCATGTTGGGAGAAACCACGCTCTGATAGGTGATACTGGAAATTAAGAGTTGTAATGTGTATTTTACTTATGTTATTACAAATGACTTTTTATATTAAAAATTAGTACGAGTAAGTCTTGGGAATTAAATCAAGAAATTCTAGTTAAATGAAGTTCATTGATATTGCACTATTTTAATTGAGGAACAAAGTTGAATTGTTACATGTGTATTTAGAGAAACGTGATATCCTAAATTAAATATTAAAGTTTTTATTCTCTTTAACAGATTTTCTTTATCCGCTGCAAGTTTTCTTCAAATAATTTAGTATATATTGTTACAAATGTTACTTTGGGGTTTAGGGTGTCACAGCGAATACCCATTAGATGACAGAGACAGTGAAGACTGAGGTAAGTTAGAAAAATTGGAGGAGGATTAGGCATTGGAGGCTCAAGTCCGAGCTTGGGAGCAAGTTATGTAGCCATTCACTCCTGCATAATAGCTTGCTCTTTGTCCTGATGAGCTTGCCTAGCTACGATGGTTTGAAGGACATCAAAGATTTTGGGGATTTTCTTATATGTTTTTTATGTTTCCCTTTCCATTTTGGTCCTTTTAGAAGGATGTTGTTCATCATCAATTAGGGTGGTCAGAGGAGTATTTTAGGATGGAGCAACAATGGTATAAAATGTTGATAAGGTGGCAAATGAAGTATTGATGTGAGGAAGATAGTTTGTAGGAGCGGAATCTTAAGGCATAAATGGGCCGACTATGTTTGAATATGGAAAAACCAAATATTGGCTTATTCCAAAGATGAAGGAAGTTGTGTTTTGTGGGGACACAAAAGCTGGTGACATCATAGAGGTGTGCTGAATTTGAAGTGGAGGTCATAAATTACCTTGAGAGGATGGATTGGTGAAGGGTAGAATAGTAGACGCTGTAGGAGAGACTTGATCAAGAATATGATTCAAATTTTGTGGAACAGTTCTTTAAACACTTATTCTTTGGTGGTGTTCAAGGTTGTGTACTAGTCTTTTACAAAAACGGTTGGACATTCAGATGGTAGTTTAAGAATTTCAGTCAGAATTAAGGGTTCTAGACGTATCTCAATACCCTTTAATATTGAGGCAATGAGGGATTTATTTGCAAATGCGTCAGTGTTGCCGTAAAATGCTCGAATGACCTCAAGGTAATAGCAGTTAGAAATTTTAAGGAAATCAATCCATCCAAGTGCATTAGTGTGATGTTGAATGGAGATTCCTTCAACTTGTAGGTTTTCAAAACTAAAAACCCGACCAATGCCAATAGGGCATTGAGCCCATTTTTCAGCATACAGTTTTTGAATTTTTGAAGGAATCAAAGGTGGAATAAAGATTTTGGAAGAAGAAGGTTTGGTGGAGGGTTTTGTGGTTGCTATTTTGGAGGTTTTTGTTGATTTTGGATTTGGAGTTTTAAGTGGAGAACATTCTTGAGTTGGGAGTTTGGACGAAGAACGTTGTTGAGTTGAACTTTTCTTTGTAATTTTTTAGAGGCTAAAAACTGAGAGAGTGTTGAAGATGAGATGGATTTTGGAATCGTGGGTTTAGTTTTAAAGGGGGTGGTTTTGGATGAAATTACTTTGGAAAGAGAATTGGAGGATTTTGAAGTTTTTGAGGGTTGTGAAAATTTTGGGGATTTTAGAATTTCTGGGGATTTTGAATTTTTTGGGGATTTTGGTTTGGAAGATTGGGATGTAGAAACAGTTTTTGATTTAGGATTTTATGGTGGTGCTGAGGGTTTAGAATCATCATCAGAAATGGTATAGATTGTTGTGTCTATATTTTTGGTTTTTTAAATGCCAATACCTGTCAGAACACTTATTGATCTTCGTTTGGAGGATGAAGTGCTGGAACTATGGTTGAGTTTTTTTCGAAGATGGGGTGGGGATTGATTAATTGAAGGAAGAAGGCATTCATACAATTGAGGAAGAATGGTTGTGATAGGCTCTAGTGTGATCGAAGGGGGACTAGAATTCGATGATGAAGACATGTAATCAGAGAATGTTCTCTCTGAATATGAATATGGGGGTGTTGGTCTTGGTGGACGTGATGTTGAACGAACTGGAGATGGTGAAGGAAATGATGATGGTATTGAAGAACTTGGGTTTTTGCGTGCTATTGTTTTGGTGCGAGCCATTTTTGAAGAAAAAAAAATGAGGGTTACTGATGGAGTGGACACAAAGATGAACTTTTTCAGAAGAAAAAAATAACGGTTGAAGTTGTTGGTTAGTGGAGAAGGATGAACGTTTTTGAGCTTTTTTGCAGTTGGTTTAAGAGTGGAGGGAGTGCCACGCGTGTGATAAGATGGATTAGTCAGTTGAGTATTGGGAAAAAGGAAAGTAAAAAGATGTGACAAGTGGTGCATAGGTAGTTGTTTACCTTTTGTAAGGTAGCAGAAGTTTCAATTTAAAAGATGATTTTGGAACTTTTTCATGATGAAAAGCGAAGATCGTTCTTGAGCAAACAAGCTCAAAACAGAGAACGTTCTCCGTTATGACCATAATGTTATGGTTTCAACTTTAACGATATTGAGCAAGATTTTTGATAATTTTTAATTGTTCTTTGATAGAATTGAAGCTTTCTTTAACAAAAGGCTTTGTAAAAATGTCAGCTAATTGATTATTTGTATCAACAAAGATTACTTCAGTTTCCTTTTTGTTCACATGATCCCTAATGAAATGATGTTTTATTTTAATATGTTTGGATCTTGAATGATGAATAGGATTCTTAGATAAATTAATGGCACTAGTATTATCACAATATATTGGAATATGAGAGTATCTTACTGAAAAATCTTCAAGTTGATTTTTGATCCATAAGACTTGGGAGCAACAATTTGCCGCTGAAACATATTCATGTTTAGTGGTGGATAGGGCAATCGTGTTTTGCTTTCTACATGACCAGCTTATCAACGCTTCTCATAAGAATTGACATGCACCACTTGAGCTCTCTTTCTTTCGATCTTATCACCGACATAATTGGCATCACAATAAGCTACAAAATCAAAATGAGAACTTTTGCTATACCAAAGGCCAAAATCAGTAGTACCAACAAGATAACGGGTGGGTTATTTAAATCCATCGGTGACCGAATCCGACCGCCCTTATTATTATTATTATTATTATTATTATTATTATTATTATTATTATTATTATTATTATTATTATTATTATTATTATTATCATTATTATTATTATTATTATTATTATTATTATTATTGAATATTTGTTATTTGGCTTTAAAAAAAATAGCATTGGGCTGTTTTTTATTCACCCAGCCACCACAAGCCCAATTACCCAAATATACGAAAGAAAAATTGAAAATTTTAGGTCAGAAGTTCTGCTAGGGTTTGCTCACCCTCACTATCGCCGCCTCAACCTTTCACCGCTCACGCACACTCTCGTCTCTCAACCTCCCTCCCACTCTCGTTCATTCTCAATGTAACTGTAACCTTAATATTCGTTGTCGTTTGTGTTCGCTTTTACTTTAGGGTTTGGTTTTGATGCTAACATTCGATTTTATCATACTATTATAGGTATCAATACAGAGTTATTCAGCCACATATTGTTTTCTCTACAAAGTCTATAAAGAAATTGTTAGTGTTTTATTTGATTTTTTTTTTTGTTACTCTTCCTGCAATAACTTAGGGTTTCATGTATATATGTCTTCTAGCAATTTTGATGTTTCTCTTGATTACCTTTTTTTCTTCTTCCAATACTTTTCTTGTTGGTTCTATGCTTGCTTTTCTTAGATGCATATTCTTCTCTCTCAATATATGCGTATTCAATTTTGGTTTATGTAGCTTTACATAAATTTTTTTCTTTTTCTCTTTTGTTCTGTTTTGTACTTATGTCTATTTTTTTTTGCTCTTTTATCTTTTTATATTTTCTCTATTTTATACTATAGGTATTTAAATTGCCTTAGCAATTATAGCTTTCCCACTATATACTGAGAATGTTAAATCCCTAAACTCTAAACTACTTATTCATATCTAAGAGAACTTATACTAGCAATAACAGACCCATAGTTGATAAGTGATTTTTCACTCTTGGAATGGCACCTCATCTTGGAAAGGTATCTTGAATTTTAAATTTTTTGTTCTTGTTCAATCATCTAAATTAATGGTTTCATCTTTTGAATATTTTATGAACTAATATGCATATATCACAGTAAATCCATTTTGAGTTTAAAATGGAAAGTAAATCAATTTTGAGCTAAGACAATATCATATTAAGTTTAAAGTGGAAAGTTAATCAATTTTGCATATAGGAGTTGGAAAGGTACTTTTGTGTTTTCTTACAACTCCTTATAGATTTCCATTAAAAAGGGAAAAAATTTGTTTTGCGAAATATTCTCATCTGCTTACAATAATAACCACAGGTAAGCTACAAAGCAGAATCTTTGCCAAAGAATATCGGCGATGTATTGCAAGCAAATCCTGTTGGCTTGAAGATGAGTAAGTAGTTTTACCAAGCATAATCTTTTTTGAACATATTTTAATTCAATTGTGTTATGTTTTTCTTCTAATTTGCATTATGTGTACAAAAGCTACTGAAATCACTCGGTAAATCCTCATGATGCAACAATATTCCTTTGATTAATTTCATTTTAATTAGGTTGATTATGATGTAATTTATGTAATTTTTACTTGAGAATGTAATTTTTATTGGTTGTGTTGTCCTGAGAATGTGACATGATGTTGCCAATGAATTTGTGATTTAGTATTTGTCTTAAACTTTGTGGCCAATGGTAAATGATATGTCCTTGTGAAGGATAATCCAACAAAACTTTGATTGGATTAGATTTTGATTAATATTGTTATAAAAAACAAAACTTTGATTGAATTAGATTTTGATTAATATTGCTATAAAAAATTGTGATTGAAAATTATGATTTAAAAAAATTGAAGTTATAAAACAAAGATGTATGATTGGCAGGTTTGGCCAGATATTTTAATGGGCCAAAGATGAATTATATGTAATAACTATATTGGACCAAATTATTTTTCATGGCTAACTATATATTTATTTTTAAATGAAAAAAAGACCTAATAAAGTCCAATCTATTTTAACCCACCTGCCCACAACCGTCAACCGGTGACCCGAATCTGACTGGGCCCGAAATAAAAACGAACGAGATTGGGCTTATAGTTACAACCCGCAGATTCAATCAATTTTGGTTTTTTGATCCGAATCCGATCGAACCCAACCCATATCCACCCCTAATTGTATTCATATTAAGCTGTTGTCGGTTTATGTGGTGCTCTTTCGAAGTCCACAAGACATTAGACTTCACGCCTATCATTATTTATATTTACATATATGTTTTTGCTTTTGTATCTCCGATATACTTATAATTGTTATAAAAGAATCTAAATATTTTTGTAGTTCTGGATATATATATATATATATATATATATATAGAGAGAGAGAGAGAGAGAGAGAAGAGAGAGAGGATTTATTGAGCTTCAACAAATGAGACTTAGATCGTGTAATCGTTAATAGTAAATATTTCTTATGTGATTCACGGATAAATATGTATTGAGTGTAATATTTTATGATAAAGACAATAAAAATGAAACTATACATTGATGAATGGTTAAATTCTCAAAACAATATTTTATGTTGTATATAAATCAGTTTTAAATATAGATATAAAATAAGAAGTGGTTGCATATATAATATAATTAGTTTGAAATATGTTATATGCAACGTACAAGTGAAGTATATATTGAAAGTATTATTCCTCATAGTTAAATACAACAACATACATTGTACCCAAAAAAAAAAATACAACAATAT
>JBBPBR010000008.1:41430874-41469889 GCA_037974775.1 Cicer pinnatifidum | reverse complement strand
AATTTTTTTACAACAACTTCTCATACTCGCAATTAAAAAAATCATACTAATGAAATAAATAAATTCATTCTACGCTACAATATAATTCAACATTAAAATTTTTTAAAATAAAAAATATTAAATAGTCAATTATATTTTTAAATTTTTACATCTTATTTTTGAGTATGTATTTTATATTTTGTTTCATCAAATAAATACAAGTACCATTATATGTTGAAAAATAAATTGACAATCAAAGTACAATGAGTCAAACAATTATCCTATATAATAAGTTATCATTCGAATATTATAAAATATTTTAAAAATTAAATTAGATGATTGGGATAAACCTGATTTTTCCTCATTTTAATTTTCCTAATCATATTCAATTATTACAAATCAATAAAGTAATATTATAAGTTAACTATATTTATAATACATAAAATATTCTTTATAAAACTTATAAAATTATTTTACAATTATTTATAATAAATTTATAATTTATAAATTATTTTACAATTTGATAATAATTTATATTATTATCAAATTATTTTTTTATAATACACAAAATATTACTTATAAAATTAATTAATTAACATCCGCGCAGCGCGCGGGTCATAATCTAGTTATAAAATAATAAGTAAAACAAAACAATATAATTGGTGGAAGCAAAGCTACCCATCCGATCCTTGTATTGACCGTTCGCCCCCTACTTGTTTTTAAGATAAAAGAATTGACAATGTTATGTCCACCTTCGAGAGAATCAAAACCTTTGCCCCGAGCGTTATTAAAGAATGTCTTCACCATAATGACATTTAACAAATCAGATTGTCAATTACATTAGCCAAACCATATAAATTTACATTCACTGTTATCGCATGTATTACTGTGTACACAATTGAATTGCATATAACAAAAAGAACTCTTCCCTCTCAAGTGGAAGATAAAACTATGAAGTTGTATAAAGTTTGTTCTATATTACAGTCCATGTTTAGTTGATGCCAAAAATTGATCAAAATGTAGTAGTTCTGAGAAACTCTCCCCCACTGAGAAAACCTGAAATTTCTCTCTGATCTCTATAAACATTTGAATTAACTATTAAGCTAAGTCTGAGAATGTCAACTGCGGTAGAGCAATATATTCTCTTCACCATCGAGATCAACACCATCCCCGTCATAATCTCCAATAGACACTTCCTCAGACTGCAACTCTTTATCCATGACTAAGCCATCCGATTCAATATGCTGCATCTCTGATTCTATTAAAGCCTCCATCCTAGCTCGCTCCCTGTCTCTCGGATAGGTCTTATAAAGAAATGAGTAGATTAAACAGCACAAAGCCATTGGAATTCCTATGGCTGTGTAAAGAGATTTCGCCAATGACGAAGCATTCTCTCTGTCTGTTAAAATCTCTTGAGATTCGCTAGATCCTTCAGGAATAGGCTGATAACCATACACATGCTGAGCCAAAATCCCTACAGCAGGCGGAGCAAAAGATGATAGTATAGACTCGAAAGATCGGTCCAATGCATATACACTTGTTCGGGATCTCTCTGGAACTATCTCTGCAAAAATTGGACTAATGTCCACATAGTTGACAAATTAACCTATGCACAAACATATATATATAACTTGAAGAAGCACTATTACAACCATAAATAGCTAGCTGCTTGATTTCTTCCATATGAACAGACACCAGTGTTTGTACAAAGCCACAAAATGAACGAAAAAGATGCCCAGGAACACGGGAGAAAAAAAAAATCAAATAAGATTAGACCCTCAACCCCACTACTGAAAAAATGTGCAAAATCCTTCTAATGTATTGCAACATGCATTGATCATCATATATTCTCAATTATTATCTATGAAGCACCGATACTGACACGAGCATGACACTAACACTGACATTGACACGTCGATACTGGTAATAATTTAAGAAAATAACTTAACTAGACGTAATTAAGGTGTTAGTGTCGGACACCGACACATGTCGGACAATGGGACACGCCTTTGATCAAAGGTGTTGGGGTTTCAAAGATTATTATTAATCATGTAAATAAAACTTGGAAGGTGTGAAAGGCATTAATAAAATGTTCATGGATCTACTAAACCAATTAAGGTTAATGAATTGAGAAATAGATCAGGCAAAACAATCGAAAACTGCTTAGTTTGAAATACATACTTGTTTGTAGCAGGACCGTTCCAAGATATAAAGAGCCCCATAATGACGAGCATCAGACCATGTGGCAATGTTGTAGTTGGATCATCTGATATACCCAGCAAAAGAATTGCCGCAAAGGGAATTGCGGATCCAGAGCTTATCTGTGCTAGAATTATCCTCCCTGAATTCGGAAAACGCCTGGAGAGGATATCCCCCATCTTACCTCCAAACAAACCCCCAACAGAACTGGAAACCACAAACAAAGCTATGAGAAAAGCAGTTTTCCCATGGGAGAAGCCAATAAGCTCTAACCACATAGGCGCAAACGACAAAGCTGACCAAGGAAAAGAGCCAGTGACACCCTGCGCAACAATGATTTGGAAAGACGGAATCCTAGAAACTGATTTAGCTTCCTGAATCAAATCTCTTATTCCAGAACAAAATGTTTCATTTGCACCTCGATTGCTATCACTTGTAAGTTTACCCTTATCTTCGAAATGTGGATCTTTGGCGAAGATGTAAACTAAAGTACCTACTATAATGCTTATTAATCCAACAACATGAAATGAAATTCTCCAACCAGGGATACCAAAGACTGTTAGTGGAGCTATCAAAACTGAGAAGAGCCCACCAACGATTGAACCAAGATTGCCGGTTAGTTGAAGCCATCCAAAAGCCATGCCACGATTGTTATCATCAGTAGAGTCTGCAACAAGGGACTGAATTGCTGGAGTTACAAGTGCGAGACCAACCCCATTTAGTGCTCGTGACACCGCGACCTAAAATAAAATTGACTTCAAAATTCATATTGAATTCAATCAGTTGTATAACAATATAATCGCCAATTTAGACCATGAGATTGTAAGACGTTGTCAATTTTTTTTTTCTTGATCTTAACCCTCTCGTTCCTAAGGAAAAAAGCTCTGATAATCTGAAGTTTGGCATTGAGGTAAATAAATACAAAAATGAGGTAGTCAATTTTAATAAGTAGTTATTTCAAAACAATTCCTAAAATTGAAAATATCCGATCATGTTGGTTCTTTTGGATCAATCAATTTAGTAACAAAAATAATCTGAGATGATATTGAGAATTGTCAAATTTAAAGATCATTTTTAAATTTCATTAATTTCATATACCAAGTGGACACTACCCTCCAACTTTAGAGATTAAATTGGCACTTCACTCACTTTATTTTTTCCTTTTTCACTTGAATACTAATAATTTGGCTATTCAATATACATCCAAGTCTCATATTAACCAAGGCATGAAAATAGTTTACAAAGAATGAATATTAATATATTATCTTCTAATTCATGTTTGTATTGAATGTGTTAATATAAACTACAATTTAGAGCTTCAATAATCAGTGGCAATGTGATTTTGCCAAATCAGCGATTTAGTGTGTTCAGTTAGATCGAAAATGTTAAAACGTTTAAGGAATTAACAAATGATTTATTATAGAGTAGAGATTCCAATTCTATCAATTTGATCTACAAAACGGTGTCGTTTGAAGAGTGAATACCTGAAAGAAAGTGGAGGAGAAAGCAACAAGAAAAGTAGCGGCAGCCCAAAGAAAAGCACCGAGAGCAATAACATGGGCTCGATTATGGCGCGTGGCGAGGTACGCGGCAATCGGGTAACAAGAAGACTGAACAATTGATCGGAAGAGAGTGAGGGAACCAAGTCCTGTAGGGTCAGTATGAAGAGCTGCGCCAACTTCTTTGTAAACACCTGGAAGTAGTGATTCGTCAGCTCTTTCCATGATCCCAGCTAGATTTACCAGTACAAGTGTTAATGTCTCTGCCTTCATCTTATTGTGTTCCTAATTAAGGACAAGGTTTGTTAGTGGAAATATATGGTTGTTTAGTCTATGGTTCTTTTGTAATTGTTGGAAAGGAATTGCTGATCTGGGAAATTTCACCGCTTTGCTTCATTATATTTCCGGGACTGTGTCAGTCTTGTTTGGCGTCCAAATTTGCATAACAATTTGACAATTTCTTTGGTTTTGGTTTTAATAAAATCAAATTGTAACGAATTGACGAATATTTTTATCTTTTTTATTTCGTCATTCATTATTCGACAGGAGCTAGAAGTTGGATTGCGTTTTGGCCATCGATTTGATTTGAGAGGGTTGGGGGTGCCAGCAAGGCACTTCTTGTGTGTACGTGTAAGATGCATAGAATTGTCCAATATAAATTATAATATTCGGTTGTTGGTGGTACTACTATATTACCGTGTATTGTTTCTCATGGTTCTCAAATAAATATTGGGATGTGAAATTGGTATCGGTCTTTGTGAGAAATGTTTATGGTTGATATTTCGATCGGAACTCGTATTCATAATGATAATGGAGGATCGATGAAAGGAATGATATTAGACGATAATGTTTGATTGAAATTGATATCGGATATCAGATGATTCAAGTGTAATTGCAAATACTCTAAATATGTGTTTCAAGTGGAGACTAAGGTTTAAAGCATACCTTGAGTGATATCAATAAAAGGCTTATATAGCCAACAAAGAAGTGGTACTAGGATTGCGCCTAATTTGGAATAGATCAAAGTTGAGTCTAGTCCGAAATAGTTGCCCCAAGTCGATTGCTTATGGTAGTATGAGGAGTAATTGTGGTGTGTTAACCTATATGTTAGTTGAAACTGACGATATTATGTATATACAAGAAGGGTGATGAACATTGTGATGCATTTTAAACTCGTGTCATGACCTCGTTGTATGCATGATTTTAAAAGTTGTCATTTGATATTCATTTTCATTTCTTGAATGTTTCAACCATCATGTGATCTTCTTTGTTATTAATCATCGTGTGATCTTTTCTACATTACTCATTTTGCATGCTTGTTTTGACCATTGTGTGCTCGTTTAATTTGGATTAATTAGTCTGCTCGAGGAAGGCTTCCCTAATCAAAGGGCGTTTCCTCTCTTCCCTCTTCGTTACATGTCATCCTTGACTTGATGTAGACTTTCTTAAGAAGACCTTTCTCAATTTCGTGGCTAAATCAAAAGGAGGATTCTCGGACCATTATGCGGTTTCAACTTGCTGTGATCATTTGACATGATGTCATCATCGTGGGTCTTTATGACCTTTTGGTCGTTTTCCGCTTTTGGATAGAGTATTATGAGAATGTTTTACCTACAATAACACTTCGACAAATTGTAATTCATGTTTATTCGTTAATCCTATGATATGGGTATGTTCTATACACTTGTTGTGTGAAACTTCAACCGTAACATCTAGTATCTTTTCAATTTTGCTGCATTACATGTTCTCAAAATGGTTTGACTGGTTATTTGACTGGTTAGATGTAAGTTGAATGCCTTGATTATATCTCAATCAAATGTTTGAGCTCGAAGGAAAACGTGGCTCAATAAAGTTGAAAGCCAATATTCTCACTCAACCAAGTATGAGCTTGGAGGGGGAATGTGATTTTGTAGTAATTGACTCCTTCACAATGGATACATGCACAAATTTCAGCTGAAAAAACATTAGTAACTATGTTTAAATCCACAGGCTAATAGATATTAAGTTGTTTGAGATATTTCAACTTGTTTGCTCTATTACATATAAATCCATCTTAGTGGGTATAAGCTCTCTTGTCCCCATATACGGGGGCTTGAGGAGTGAATGTTTGCACTCTCTCCTACATAACAAAGAAAGATACAAACTCGAAACAAATATTATTATCATAAATGTATATGTGTTCAACAAGTGCAACATATATGGATTAGAGCATAATTGTACTTCTTCATTTAATCTAGTGTGAATGATTTTTTTTTGTGTTTGCGTCCATATAATCTTGAAATAAACAAAAACGACACATGATGTATAAGAATGATAGTATAAATTAAGTTGAATTTTATGTGATTCACTATCGGAGCGTCGAGTTTCTATCGACCACGTGTGAGAGCTCGGAAAGGGAACTCAACTTATTCTTGGAGCAACACTAAAATCATTCCTTAGAGTCCATATTCTTGGAGGTGTTGGATTTCCTTTGACTCCAACTCTGATTGAAGTTAGTTCCTCTCCTTGTTCTGGAGTATGATTTTGTTATCTAAGTCCCTTCAAACTTAAACAATGCAAGCACTTGGACATTAAAAGAGTAATTTGTTTCAATATGTCATGCCTTACTGATTTGATTATGATAAAATAACGGTAATCCACATATTTTTGAGTTGTATCTCATACGTATCATGTATGTAAGATATATATTATATTAAAGAGTTAACAAAAAAACTTTGATGTGAAGGTTTACTGTCATCCATTAACTATCAATCCACATTTTTTTTATAATATCTCGTTTTTTAAATCTTTTTCCAAAATATCATACTTTAAAATTAATTCATTAAAATACTCTATTTTTCCCTTCAACATGTCAGAATCTGAGATCGCAGCCATGTGAATGATTCGTTTTGTTTTCCCTTCAGGAAGTCGCATATTGGGGATGCGACCATCTATTGGTAATTTAACTTTTTAACAAATTAAAAATATAATAATATAATAAAATAATAAATTAAATATAATAAAAAAACTAAATTATATTAATAAAATAAAAATATATCAAATTTTAATTAACGATGTCCACCTAAATGCTCCCAGCCCCAGATCTAGGAGGTCACCAAACTCGTCTAGCTCTTTGAACAACTTGAAGTTGTTCTGGTTCATCCTTATTTTGATTATGTTCCTCATCGTCGTTCTCAATTATTGGTGGTGTATGCAACTCAAATCGTAGATAATTCGTTTGTAGATTAGAGCTATTATCACTTGTCTCTATATGATTTTGAGCCTCGTGGTTATACATGCAATCAAAGACTGAGTTGTGGACTGAGTTCCAACCAAATTATAAAAAGTCTCGCATTCTTTCGAGTAATTATGGGTTTTTATTTCAGACATTGAAGGAACATAATACTGATTCGATATTTTTTGCAGGGGTATATACATGTGGGTGGTGGACCATAATATGGAACTCCTACAGGGGTTTGTTGTTGCAATGATGGAGAACCATTATATGGAATGTATGGTTCTGTATGTAGGTGAGGCGATAATGAATAAATTTTTTATATTTAGTGCATGGTTTGTTCTTGTAGGGTTGAGCAGGCATGAGGATATGCTAGCGGATGCAAATATATTGTTCGACATAAATAAATAATTTGGTGCGTTGCCTAAACCAATTCATATATTATGCATTGTGTTGTAAAACACCTTCTACGAACTGACCTTGCAATATGTGATTCTCATGCTCCGTACAATGCTTAATCTCTTTCCTCCAAAACCATCCTAATTAACCTCAACTCCAGATCTTGTGTATGGTTCCATAAGTAGGTGAGGTGATGATGAAGAAAATTTTGCTATTTTGTGCATGGTTTTTTCTTGTAGGGTTGATTGGGGTTGATAAAACATAAGGATATACTGGCGGATGCAAATGCTGATCACACATATATTATTCGACATAAATAAATAATTTGGCGTGTTGCATAAACCAATTCATATATTATGTGTTATGTTGTAAAACATCTTATACAAACTAACCTTGTAATATGTGATTCTCATGCTAAGTCCAATGTTTAATCTCTTTCCACCAAAACCATCCCAATTAACATCAACTCCAGACCTCATGGTGGCTTTTCATCTTTATAAAGTATGTTATTTGTGTATTTGTTGTGTGTATCAAACAAGATCACACATCTTCTATTTATAATGAGGTTACAATAATTACATTCAAATACAATAATTACATTCAAATACTAGGGACTTATATTTGACTAGAAGTTCTACCATTGAACCTAGGAAATTGTGCAGTCAAAGAATAAATCATATTTTGAATTCTAACACTCCTCCTCAAACTGGAGCATACATATCATATGCACCAAGCTTGTTACATATAGATTCAACTCGAGGACCCCTAAGTGACTTAGTGAATATGTCAGCCAATTGATCATTTGATCCAACAAAATTAGTTGTGATTTCTCCGGAAAGAACTTTGTCTCTTACAAAATGACAATCAATTTCTATGTGCTTTGTTCTCTCATGGAATATCGGATTGGAAGCAATATGAAGTGCAGCTTGGTTATCACAAATTAGTTTCATTACGTTGACATCTCCTAACTTGAGTTGTTTGAGTAATTGTTTTAGCCATGTAAGTTCACAAGCCGTTGCAGCCATAACACGATATTTTGCTTCTACACTCGATCTTGCGACTATGTTTTGCTTCTTGCTCCACCATGATATCAAATTATCTCCAACAAGGACACAATACCCAGAAGTGGATCTTCTATTTGATGGTGACCCTGCCCAATTAGCATCAGAGTAGCCAACAACATCAATATTACCCTTGTCTTCATAAAGCAATCCTTTTCCTGGTGCATTCTTGATACATCTAAGAATATGAATCACAGCATTCCAATGACTATCACATGGAGCATTCAGAAATTGGATGACTACACTTACAACAAATGTAATATCAGGCCTAGTTTCTGTAAGATAATTAAGTTTGCCAACAAGTCTTCGATATCTACCAGGGCCTTGCAATGGCTCCCCCTAATCTGGTAGGAGCTTGACATTGGGATCCATAGGAGTATCACACGGGCGAAAATCAAGCATGCTTGTTTCTTCAAGTATATCAAGGGAATATTTTCGCTGAGTAATTGCTATACCTGTCTTAGACTGAGCAACCTCAATCTCCAAAAAATATTTTAGCGGTCCCAAATCTTTAGTCTGAAAGTTTTGAGACAAATGTTGTTTGAGTTGATGAATGCCAACCTGGTCATTACCTGTGATGATGATGTCGTCAACATAGAAAAGCAGATAGATGCAAGTGGTTGGTGAAGAGTGCAAGAAGAAAACTGAGTAATCAACTTCACATCTAGTCATACCATACTCCTGGAGCACGGTACTAAACATCCCAAACCAAGCACGGGGAGATTGTTTCAGGCCATGTAGAGATCGATGTAATCAACATACCAAGTTAGAGGAACCGCTAGCAGTGAAGCCTGGTGGTTGTGCCATATACACCTCCTCTTGTAACTCTCCATGCAAGAAGGCATTTTTTATGTCTAATTGATGAAGTGGCCAATGGTGAATAGCAGCTATGGCAATAAAAAGTCGGACGGATGCGATTTTGACAATCGGAGAAAAGGTATCCCCATAGTCAAGACCAAAGATCTGTGTGTATCCTTTTGCCACAAGACGAGCTTTTAAGCGATCAATCTTTCCACCAGGCCCAACTATGACTGTATAGACCCAATGACACCCCAATGTGGTTTTGCCATCAGGTAAAGGTACTAAATCCCATGTCCCATTGGAGTGCAAAGCAGTCATTTCATCTATCATTGCTTGTCGCCAGCCAGGATCAACCATAGCTTCACTTGTAGTTTTCGGAATAGACACAGAATCCAAGGAAGCCACAAAAGCATAATAGGATGTAGATAATTGATTATAATTCAAATGACAAGCATATATAAGATTAGTATTTTGAGATGACCTGTTACCTTTACGCAGAGCAATGGGTAGCTTTGGTGTAGGATGCGGAGCGTTAGAGTCAGGTAGAGCAGGGGATGAGTCTTGAGGAGCAGGTGGTGGACGGGGTCTCCGTTGGTTGGTGGGTAGGGTGGTGCTAGAGACAGGGGTGGGAATGGAGACAGGGGTGGGTGCAATGGGGAGATTAAGGACCTCTGGAGAGAGATATTGTGACTGACCAGAATCATTGAACTCTTTTGTAGTAGAGATAAAGAAGGGGTGAGTCTCAAAGAAACTGAAATCGGCAGAGACAAAGTATCGTCGAAGATATGGGGAATAACACCAATAACCTTTCTGCAGATGATAGTAGCCGAGAAAAAGACACTTAAGGAATTTTGCAGCCAACTTATCTTTTCATGGAGTAAGGTCATGAACAAAACATGTGCACACAAAAATGTAGAGTGGTAGAATATAAAGATGTTGTTGAGGAAACAAAATAGAATGTGGTACCTTGTTTTCAAGTACAGAGGAAGTCATGTGGTTGATTAAGTAGCAAGCTGTGAGAATTGCATCTCCCCAAAAACGAGGAGGTACATTATTGTGAAGGAGCATGGTACGAGCCGTTTCCACTAAGTGTCAGTTCTTTCTCTCAACGACACCGTTTTGTTGAGGGGTATGAGCACACGAAGTTTGATGGAGGATACCCTGTGAAGTCAAAAAATATTGAAAAGATGTTGACAAATATTCACGAGCGTTATCACTTTGTAATATTTTTATCTGAGTACCAAATTGTGTGTTTATTTCTGAGCAAAAGGTTTGAAAAATTGAGAAAACATCTGAGCGGTTTTTCATTAAAAATATCCAAGTGCATCGAGAAAAATCATCAATAAAAGTAACAAAATATTGAAAACCCAAACATGAAACAACACGACTCGGACCCCAAACATCAGAATGAACTAAAGCAAAAGGAGACACAACTCTTTTATTGACTTTGTCAGTAAATAAACTCCTAGTATGTTTCCCAAACTAACATGAGTCACACTCCAAGGTAGACACTTTTGACAGACTCAGAACCATAAGATGCAACTTTTGAAGGCTAGGATGGCCCAAACGTTGATGAATAATATGTGGAGACTCGACAACGGAACATGCAATAGGCGCTGTAGGTGCCGAAAGATAATATAGGCCTTGAGACTCATGTCCTACTCCAATCGTCGTCCCAATACTCCAATCCTGCACAAGAACATAGCTATTAACAAATGTAACAAAGTAAGGTAGGTTATGAGTGAGTTTACTGATGGCTATTAAGTTAAATAGGCAATCAGGGACATAAATCACAAAGTGCATTGAGAGTTTGGGTAGGGAATTTGCTCGGCCAATATCATGACATTTGGTTTGTGACCCATTAGCCAAAATAATAGTAGGTAGTGTGTCCATATAAGTCAAACATGAGAACATCAATTTATTACCAGACATATGATCAGAGGCACCTGAGTCAAGTATCCAAGGTCCAAGTGAAGAAGACTGTGTAACAAAGGCAATAGGATTACCTATCTGAGCAACAGAGGCAACTTGTGTGGTAGTTTGCATTTGCGTCTTTAACTTGATGTACTCATTATATTATGTGGTAGAAAGCGTGACTTGATCACTTGTGTCAAGGGCCTCAATTTGAGCAACATTGGCGACTCTAGGATGCAGTTGATATTAGCTTTGGTGCAACATTGTGCTTCAACGTGACCAAAACAGTTGCAATAGCTGCATTGAGTTCGACCACGATTATGTCCGCGCCCTCCTCCTCTGCCACCTTGTTGATAAGAATTATAGACGAGAGTAGTAGATTCAACTGGCACATTGAGAGAAGCAAGGGCTGGAGCAGGAGCTAAAGGGGCCAAAAGACGCAATAATTGTTCACAAACAATTTCATATGAGGGAACAATAGCACTAGATAGAATTTGGTTGCGAACTGAATCAAGATCTGGTGTAAGACCCGCAAAGGCCAGAACCATAAAGAACTTTCCACGTTGTTCAGCATGTGCTTTGGCATTGTCAGTATAGGGCATAAGTGCATCAAAGTCAGCAATCAAACTATCAAGCTTACCTATGCAGCTTTGCATATTCATTTCTTGTTTCTTCATTGAAATAAGATTATAGACTACAGTATATAAACAATTAACTTCATTGGAGTATGTCTTCTTCGCCTTTGCTTTAACATCATAACATGTTTTAAACGAGCGAAATTGAGATTGAAGTTTGACATTGATTGAAAACCAAAGAACGCTGCATAGAAAGGCATCAATCTGTTTCCAATTGTCTTGATCTTTGGATGCGACATCCTTGGACTGTTTGAGCAAATGGTCTTTACGACCTTGTCCTTGGAACCAAATGAAAGGACCTCGGAATGTGCCGTAAGGCCTTGAGCGACGTCTGGCTTTGAAAAATTGGTGGCCAGATGTGTCACTGTGTTTGCTGGAGTTTGGCAGCCCAAAAATAAAAAAGAATGTCACCGTGTTCGCTGGAGGATTGCGCGACGGTTTGTGGTGGTGGGTTGCACTAGAATAATATACGCACTGCTGGAATGGAAAAGCATAGCTGGAACGCAAAATTTTGAAGAGGAAAAAAATATAAGGGTTATGGCATAGTTGGAAAAGGTAGAGCAGCACTAGGATGAATCTGCTCTATTACCATATAAAGTATGTTATTTGTGTATTTGTTGTGTGTATCAAACAAGATCACACATCTTCTATTTATAATGAGGTTACAATAATTACATTCGAATACTAGGGACTTGTATTTGACTAGAAGTTCTACCATTGAACCTAGGAAATTGTGCAGTCAAATAATAAATCATACTTTGAATTCTAACAATATTCTATAGCGGATATGGTATTTGTTGATGGAAGCTGATCTGAAGTGTGACCCTATCTATATGATATTATACAACAATATGGTAACAATGCAAATAGGTACATGCAATTCATGCGTCCATCTCTTCTTTGGGAACATCGTGTTTGATCCCGAGATATGGTCTCCAATAAATGATATGTAAGTGAGTTGCTAATGTAAATATAAGAACTATACAAAAAATATAATTAAAACAATGTAAACAAGTGTAAATGAAAATATTAGTGCCTGAATCGTCATGTTATCGTTTGTTTTTAGGTATTTAAGTAAATAAAATATTTACAGATACTCTTAGAAAATTTCATGAGAAAAATAGAAACTTTAATAGAAAAGTCCTTGATATATAAACTTTGCAAGAAACATATTCATGCGAATCACATTACTTTTTCAAGAGGTCGCTCCCCTAGCATGCGACCTTATGTCAGGCTCCTTCAGAAGGCTGCTCTCCCACCATGTGATCTTGTTGGATTCGTTTACAACTCACAAGCTTTAATTTGAATGTTCAATCTATTTTATTAATGTCTACAATTGGTGGATTTAATAGAGCTGTCAAAAAGGTCCAACCTATGTGAGCCAATCCACTTGGTTTGTTAAAACATAGGACTTGGACATCCCAAATATTTTTTAGGTTTATTGGTCCGATCCAAATAAACCCATTATTCGTTTGGGTACCAAGTATCCCAAACAAAACTATGGTACCAAGTATCCCACAAAACTAATTTAAAAAAAATAAAAATAGTAAAATTGAGCCATAGACAAAAAAAAAGTTACTGAAAAAAGAACCAACGCATTTGCCCATCCACGACCCAACGGTAACACTCATTTAAATTGATTCTTTCTTTATATATATATATATATATATGCAAGATAATATTATTATTTAACTTGACGTTTTAGAAAAAATGAGATTAATTAATATGTATCAATAGTAGAATTGTTTTTACGTTAGTTCTACTTTCTTAAATTAGTTATTAGAATATCTCTATAAAATTAAAAAATGAGTAATTTAATTGAATACATCTGTAAAATTTTACAATATAAATTAAATCCAAAAAGAATAAATTCAATGGTATGCTGGACCTACCCATCGTGGTTTCTATTTGACCCCAATCATGTTACTTTGGAAACATAGTGAAAATAATGGAAATATTGGAAAAAAACAGATAGCAATAAGGATGGTCGTTGTACAAATGGTGAGCTTGTTGAAGGATTTACGTTCGTATGTTCTTGGATGGAAAGCCATGCATTGTCTCACGACACTTGATGCAAACATTGATGGCCAAATTAGTAGTGATGAAATTAACAATTTAATCGATTATCTCCCTGCTCGAGGCTTTGGAAAGAACTAATAATATATAGGTGATTAAATATTATGTTATGAGTATGACCCTATTTAACTGCTCTTAAGTAATAGTTAGCTTCTGGACGAAAAACTAAACTAGCTATAAGGCTGTGTATTTTTATCTACTAAAGGTGAATTTAAGTTTTTTAGTAGTGTATGTTTGGTCTCTATTTGCCTTTTGGTGTATTTTCAAAATCAGAAGACAAAATTTTTATTAATATTTAGAATGTCAAACTCTTACCATTAAATTGTGTATTTTATAATTGAATTGAAATATTTATGATGTTCTATATTTAGTAATATCATTTTTTTTTAAATACAATTAAAAAAAAATCTATTGATTTTTCTTTGCTTCCTAAGTTTGGTTCAATTTCTTTTATATAATAACAACTTAATTTAATTATGGTTACCTCAATAAGGAAAATTATTTGTCATGTCGGTCCTTACAATTAACATGTATGTATGTTTATTGAATATTATCAATAGGAAAATTATCATTGTGATCTATAATTTGCGTAGGTTATTACCTCCTTTTTTTTTCTAGGTTAGATTAGTCTTTCAATCCCTTACTTTATTTTCTAGATTCACTTTAGTTTTCTAATTGTTTTTCATTCTCTTCTGGACCCTTTATTGAATATTATCAACATCATTTTTTTAAATTAATCTCTAACAAAAAAACATTAAGTTTTGTCATTTCACCCATCCTCAAACCCATACTTTTATGATAACATTCAACTTAATAGCCTGGCCAATTCTTATTTTCGCATTGACAATCCTTCAAATTCATAACTTAGAAATTCATATCCATAATATTTCAAACTCAGAAAAATAAAAAATCCCCAAATCCATTTTTCATACCTTCATCATCTCTTCACTTTAAGGTCATTGTTTCAACAAACAATATATTGATTACAAAATCAAAAGGTTATACAATAACAAGCAATTGCAACAATTTTACACAATATTGAAAATGACTTCCCAACAATAAGACACTAACATGGATCAAGTCTAATAAAGATGAAGCTTTCTCTCCTTCCATGTGATATACACGACCTCGAGAGTTTTGGCGTGCAACAATGATGTTGATAGCAGTGGCATTGTTCTTGGGATTCTGACAGTCTTTTCGAACATATCCCAGTTTATAGAAGTTGTAGCAACTCAGACCATGCCTGGGTATTTACCTACGTTGTGCCATTCTTTTCTGCAAATTTACCACCAAATAATGCGCGCCTGATTTTGTCGTAGATTATGAGGCATCTGAGCTCCTTTATTTTTTTGGTTGGAGTCGGTGTTGCAAGACTTGCAACATCTAAAATCTTCATGTGCATCCCAACTTTTAGGGATGTCTTCTTCCTTCACCCGAATATGATGATACCCCGACTTCATATCAATTTTTGAAAATATGACTGCTCCTTTGAGTTTATCCATCAAGTCATCGAGACGTGGTAAGGGATACCTATTATTGATGGTTACTTTGATAAGCTATCGAAATAAACACAAAGGTTGAACTTTCCGTCCTTCTTCTTAACTAGGAGTACATAGACTCCCTAAGTAGAGATAGTTGGTCATATAAGTTGTTTAGATATAAGACCTTTAACTGATTTCTCAATTTAGCCAACTCTGACAAAGATATTATGTATAGAACAATAGAAATAGGTCCAGTACTTGGAGTCAAATTAATTGTAAATTAAATATCACGAACTAGGGGTAATCTTGACAGATATGGTGGAAATACCTCTGGAAAATCTTTGACTACAAGAATCTCATCTTCCTCCACTTCTAGCTTTATATTTACTAAATTAAGAAACATGTATTTCTGAACTCTTCTTTTCAAAGGGAATTTTAATCTATTTTCATTAAAAAACAAGAAACATATGGATTTGGGAAGATACAAATTTCCGAGCACAATGTTGAAGAATATAATGGAGATAAAACCAACTCATGCCAAGGATTACTCCAAAATTCTCGAGGGGAGCACGAATCAAATCGTTATTAAATTCCATGTAGAGGATACCCAAAGGCATTGTAAACATGTCATATCAGACGATATGGTGATCACCAAATCCAAAGGTAATATAGTTTCAAGAAATTACAACAATTTCCCAAGATCTAAAGAAATGAAAGATTCTGTTGATCCAAAATCAAACAATACTAGAAAAGATTTATCGATAATACCTATACTAAAAAAGACTTGGTAATGTGCTTGATGTTGTAACTTTTGAATACCCATAGAAAACCTTTATCGTCAAAATCAAATTGGATATTGATTCATTCAAACCTATTAAGGTGGGGTTCTATATAGGTAATTAGAAAGTCAATATATCTTGGATTGTGTTTCGATATGAGAAAGTCCCACAGTTTTGTTTCAAATATGGATAGTTGGCCATATTGAAAACGGCTAATAAGGGGTGGAGTGAACAGGAGAAAGATGAGCATCCACAAACAATTGGACCTAGGTTGCGATCAAACCAATTCGAGAGACATTGCAATGACCACTAAAATAAAGCATATAGTAGCAACCATTGAAAATCTATGTCTTTTGAAGAATCCCAAGTCAAGATAATAACTTCTATTTGTGAGTTTTTCTCTAGATAATAACTTCTATTTGTGAGTCAAGATAATAAAGGAGCAGCCCAAGGTCCACAATAAGGTTCAAATAGGCGTGGTACCATACCACATTGTCAACAACGTTATGAAAATAAGGCCTAACCGATTGAACATCAAAACACGACCTTACGACATAATAGCAAACTGGAAATGATAGATCAATAAGGGAAGGATCATGAGGGTTTGGGTAGCCAGCAGGTGGAACACAACAACAAGCAATTTATTAATTTCAATCCAAAGAGAAAGTTGGATGTTTTGGGGACATCCTTAGTGAACACCACATAAATCAGTAACAATCAAATTTATCAACGATGTGCCCAATTATTGAGGCCAACAAAAAATAATAATAATATTATGGTGGAACTGCCGAGGGTTAGACAACCCTTAGACAGTTGGAGCTTGTAAGAAGCTTATCCGGTCATATAAACTTGACACTTTTTATCTTATGGAAACCAAAAAGCATTGTGCTGAATATTAGAATTTGTGTAAGGTCGGCAACTTAACCAACCATCATTTTATGAATTGTGCTACTCATGGGGTGGGATTGAGTCGTTTGAGCTCACCATTGTTAACTCTAATTCCTCTTTATTGATTTTTGTATTGAGACACATAACAGTAGAGGAATGGAGAGAAAATGGTATTTATGGCTTCCTTCACTGGTATAATAAGATTTTGACTGTGAGCTTATTATCATTTATACAATTCGGAGCCTAATGCAAAGGGATTAGTTTTTGGTGATTTTAACATTGCGATGTCTCGAGGAAAATTTAGGGGAAACCCCATTGATCCTTTATCACTAACATGTTTGGACAGTGATATCATTTCAACAAGTGTACAAAATCGTTTCAAGTAATAATAAAATGGTAGTACTGAGTGTCGAACTCAAGGATTGTGTTTTACTATCAAATTATATTTAATTAACAATGGTGTTAAGAACAATCATCTTTGAGTTTCTCTGCTAGGGCACAAGTCTCCTTACTTCCCAATAGTAAAAAAGATCCCTAAAAAGCGAGAAAAACGAGTTTTAATGTGTTATGTTGCGCGTTGCGCACTTCAGGTCCAAAACGGCAGGTCTTTAGCGCCGAAATGGGCTTCAGGCGCGGAACGACATAAACTTTAGCGCCTAATTATGAAATGTGCCTTGGACGCGCTTCAAACGCACAACATCTTCTGCCTGACGTTTAGTGTATATTTATATTCTTTTGAGTCCAAATTTGGTTTCAGTGTCATCATGAAAGTTATAACTATCGAGATTAGCTTTCATTTGCAATTGGTTTGATTCCAATTGGATATCTACAAATCAAGACATATTTAAAATACTTCACATATGTCATGTTGATTTCTTACCAAAATTCAACACTGCACTAAAACAAAGTAACAACGCAAAACTACGAAAAAATCTCTACTTAATCAACGAAATAAAAACATAAAGATTTCATTAAATCAAAGAACTAAAATTAACAAAATATATCAAATAACTCCTTGAATTAACTAATGAATAAAAGATAAATAAGACTAAAAATAATAAAAAAAAGTATGTATATGATGAAGAATCATCACAATCCCAAACTTAATCTATTGCTTGTCTCCAAGCAACAATTAATTTAAGTTTTGGTAGAGTTACAATCAAACTTATCAATTTCTCAAAATTCCAGCTACTACAAAACATTCATCATGCTCCATGGTTGCTTATAAAAAAAAAAACCCACACAATTTGTATACTTTAACATTCATTCATTCATCAAGTTCAACTTTCTCTTCACACAATCTCACCAAAATCTCTCTCAAGTGTTTAGCAAGGGTTATAAATTTAACACTCAAATCCTAGAACATGCATCACGCTATCATAGACTTGAAAAAAATTCTAGTTAGCATTCACAATACAACAAACACATACACTTTTGGGTTGTAATGAGGTTTAAGCAATGGTATGACATTTTGGGATAGTAGGCTATACTACATGGAGCTAGGCATATATTTTCAAATTATTCTACCACTTTTTATTTTTCTTCACCTTTTCATTGTGGAGATTCTTAAACATTGACAAAAGAACCAAAAAGATGTTATTTATCAAAGTACAGAACTGATTTTTTTTCTTTTTGTTTTGATTTTTGATTTTTATTTTTGAGAACCACTACTGCATACTTAAAAGGTTTCTATCACATGAGCAACCCCAAACATAGAATTTTACTAAGACAAGACAAAAAAATTTCTTACCTAGCTCCAAGTAAGGTGATGCAATTAAAGTCAAGTATTTGGTTTGTAATGTGGCTAGTAACTGAAAGAAAAGGGCAAGACTCAAAGGAGCTAACAAATGATAACATTTACATAGGATAGTTAGAAAGGCTCAAACGACCAAATAAAATTGCCTCAATGTATGCATAAATTACAAGTGATGCAAGTCAAAATTAGTGCAAGTTCTGAAGGGATAACACATGTCTGGATAATCACACAATAAAGAATTAAAGTGTTTAGGCCTAAAAACTCACATCTAGGATAATAAGAGAGAGTATAAATTGTCAAAATAATGCTAAACATGCCATTACAAAAGTTATTTATTTATTTTTTAAAAAAATAACAAGTGAGACTTCGACAACCAAGGAGTAATCAATAATGCATGCATTAGTGAAACTTATTGAATTGAGCAATGATATGAGCAAAAAATAGAGTTTAAATTTCAAAATTTGAAACGGATAGTTTAAGACTAGCTTCAAGTTGTTAACAATTCTTCCTCATAGTGCACGTTTACACACAATTAAAAAGAAACAAATTCAAATAACAAAAAGAAGGTTACAAATTCAAATAAAGTTACCTCTGCTTATGAGTTGCCTCCCACGAAGTGCTTCTTTATGGTTGTAAGACCTTTAATTTTAAATCCTAAATTATACAATTTTAGGGTATTTTGTGTAGAATTTCTTAGACTTTTAGCCCAATTTTTGGTATTTAGTGGGTTAAATGCCAAAAATATACTTTTGGAAAGTAGATTAAAATTATTTGTCGAAGAATAATTTATTTAGATTACGAAGAATATAATTCCGGACAGTTAGTTAAAAATATCACTCGTTGCTGAAAATCTATCTTTCAATTGAGTTGCGACGAGAATAGATATTTTATTAAATTAGATGAATAAAGTGAGGTGTGTAAGAGTTGGTAGATATTCGTTTGAGTTTGGTTTTAAATATTATATAAATATATATATATATATATATATTATTATAAGTATATATATATATATAAATACAAGTTATATATATATATATATATATATATATGGTTAGAAAGGAAACGAGGAAAAGAAAAGAAACAGAGGAAGCAGAATCGCTCCCCTCCTCGCAAACGCATCATCCTTCTTCCGCCATCCTTTTTGTTTTTGCTTTATTTGCTTCCTTTTCTTCAAGAATAGAAACCCAAGGATTTGTGGGTGAGTAAGAACAAAACTCCATCTTCTTCCTCCTTCCCGGATTCGAAAACTGTGTTAGGGATTTCAAAACCGTCAAACACAAATCTCTCCATTTCATCTAGATCTAAGCTTCGTTACGCAAAGAGATAGAAGGGAAAGTTGTTCACTACCACGCTACGGTGCTAGGGGACCAACTTTGGACGCGATGTTGCGAGCGGAGATTTTACCGGATTTACTCGCGGTACCGTAATCGCATGTTAAAGCAAACGTGAAGGAAAGGGCTCCTTCCAAACTTTTAGTTTGCATTTAGGGACTTATCTGTGGTTGTGTAGAAAAGAATTTTGTTAGGGTTAAAGTAATGTTTCGTGGAAAATGACTTTAAACTCATTTATGTATGATTTTGAGTAAATGAAACTTGTTGTGTTTGAGTGGTGGGTCGTGTTGATTTGTGTTCGTCGTATTTGACGTGTTCTTAATTAATACTGATGAAATTTGATATGTGTATGTTGGATTTTGTGGAGAAATGAATTGATGTGTTTTGGTGTGAGTTGTGGATTGGATTTGATAATATGTTGGAGTTTGTTTTGTGTGGAATTTGAAAACCATTAAGTTAAATGAGTATTAAGAATGGGGAATCTCTTAATGTCTTGTTTACTTAATGTGTGTTTGTGAAAATCGTTTAAGTTAAATGAGTATTAAGAATGGGGAATCTCTTAATGTCTTGTTTACTTAATGTTTGTTTTGGAAAATCGTTTAAGTTAAAAGAGTATTAAGAATGGGGAATCTCTTAATATTTCTGTTTACTTAATGTTTATTCTGGAAAATCGTTTAAGTTAAAAGAGTATTAAGAATGGGGAATATCTTAATATTTCTGTTTGCTTAATGTTTGTTGTGAAAATCGTTTAAGTTAAATGAGTATTAAGAATGGGGAATCTCTTAATGACTTGTTTACTTGATGTTGTTGTGAAAATCGTTTAAGTTAAATGAGTATTAAAAATGGGGAATCTTTTAATATCTGCATTTACTTAACGATTGTTGTGGATGGAGTCAGTGTATGCTCATGCATTTCATTTTGGTAAATTATGCTGACCCGTGATAGGTGGCACCTCGGTAAACCGTACTGACCCGTGATAGGTGGTACGTTTACGATTTACGTTTTTGGTAAATTGTGCTGACCCGTGATAGGTGGCACCTCGGTAAATAGTACTTTGGCCTGTGATAGGCGGTACTTTTACGATTTACGCTTTTTCTTTTAGTAAATCGTGCTGACCCGTGATAGGTGGCACCTCGGTAAACATTACTGACCCGTGATAGGTGGCACCTCGGTAATTGGTACTCGGCCCGCGATAGGCGGTACAATTATGATTTACGGCCCTTCGAGGAGGGTTTTGGTTTGGAATTCCGAGTCCATGCATTTTGGCATATACGCATTGCATTAGGGTGCTTGGCACACGAGTCGTGTTTGAATCAAGTTATGTATTTATTATTGTGTGTAAGTGTGATTGATTGTAATACTATTTCGAAACCCAATTTGTCGTGGTAATTGTGTTGAAATTGCTAAGTGTTATGTATTGATTATTGTGTGTAAGTGTGATGGATTGTAAAACTATTTCGAAACCCAATTTGTCGTGGTGATTGTGTGGGAATTGTTAAGTGTTAAGATTTGGAGTTATGTATGAATGTGATTGAGTTAGTTTATGTATTTTTGGAAGAATATGCAGGGAAATCGATTTCCCAATCGATTGGATGAGTTACAGGGACTTCGCTAATTTGACAAAATCGATTTGCCAATCGATTTTATAATATGTTTTTCAAAACCATTTACGAAATCGATTTGGAAATCGATTTGGCCATACAACAAGTCAGCAAAACTGACAAAATCGATTTGCCCATACAGGAACTCAGCAAAACTGACAAAATCGATTTCCCAATCGATTGGCTTAGTAGAAATTCTTATTTGAGTTAGATAATCGATTGCTCAATTGATTTATTAATGTTTTGGTCAGTTATGTATTACTTGATGGATTGAGAACTTTATTTTGATTTCATTTTTATTTGGCAAGTATTATATGAACTTTTAGCATATGGAAAACCCTTTTAAGGTGCATGCTAAGTTGAAAGGGTATTTTGTGCATTTAAAAACTTAAATGTTATGTTTTAACTGTTAATTTCGATTGGTGACCCTTTACATCTATTGTGGAAATCTGGGCTTTGCCCTCAGATGAAAGCCAGGACGATCCTACCGGTTCGTACCCTACGGATGGGAATGTAGCTGGGAATGCTTGACTTGAGCTATGTTAGGAGGATCTTACGGGGCACGTGGAGATCACTCAGGGTGTATAGTTTTTGGTAGAATGATCAGATTAGGTTGACATAGAGGGAACATATGTCTTTATTTTGGAATGCGTTTATTTTAAATTGGAAAATTGTATCTTTACTAATATTGTCAGCATGACAGTTTATTTTCGATGGGTTTCATGTACCACTTTTTGAGGTGTAAATCCTTTGGATTCATATTTCGAAAAACTTTTCCGCTGCTTATAAATTGTAATGACTTAAATATTTATCCAAAGGTATTTCCTTATTTATTTCTCTGTTTTATTTTAATTTCTTTTGAAAAAAAATACACCCTCGCTTTGAAAATAGGGGTGTTACAATGGTCATTAGTTTGATGCCTCAACTATTGTCAAGGTGGCATATATGACAAAAAGAACACATCATCTTTCTCACCAAGGAATACATATTTCAAGTGAGGTGGAAATTGCTTGAGCTCAACCAGTGGCGTCTCTTTCTTTATCTCTACATACTTGCTTCATTCCTTTTCAACTCCTCCAATATAGTATGGAAGCGGGGGGAGTGAGATAGTGATGCTTCTAACATGGCTAAAACATCTTTCACTCTTGGATCTATACTATCTTTAACTACATCTTGGGGTAGGCACAACACTCTTTCAAATGGCAGAATGGGTACTTGATGTTCAACTTCTTCATCGACTATCGAATCGAAAATCTCAATTCAGTTGCACCGTTCTCTTTCATTTGAAAGCTCTATGGCTTTTAGAATATTTAATCTAATTGTTTCCTCATTTACCTTAAAGGTTAAGGTGTTGATCATAGCATTTGGGTACACATTTCTAACTTTTTAGTTTGGTATTTTAAAAGCTCTTCATAGCTTAGAATAATTTTTTAGCTTGTTTCTAAACTTTGGGTCGAAATTGAATTATAATTTTATTGTTTGCATTTTGACCCTTGCTCGCTCTGTAGGCCAAAACTTGAGCTCTGGATATCAGATTGACACAAATTGAATTACAACTTTTGTGTTGGAATAAAAACCCAATGCCGAATTTTACTCAGACTAAATTGCAGATTTTGTGATATGGACTTTTATAATAATTTTAAATAGCGGGTCACTTGTTTTTAAAGCCCAAAATCAAGTATTATATATTGGGAATTTTTTTTCCTTTCTGGAGTGGAAATTTTCGGATTCATATTCATAAAATAAATAAACACTTTTTATTTTAATTTCATGGAAGGCTAACTT
The DNA here is from genome assembly GCA_037974775.1 of Cicer pinnatifidum. Lineage (NCBI taxonomy): Eukaryota > Viridiplantae > Streptophyta > Magnoliopsida > Fabales > Fabaceae > Cicer > Cicer pinnatifidum. The sequence goes on along the minus strand of JBBPBR010000008.1, from coordinate 41,446,491 downwards.
TATAAGATTAATCCACTAGTTTAGAGTTTCATCAACACATTGAGATTCAAGTTACACTGTTAATTTCGCTTTATGATTCTATTTCTGTTTATATGATTATATTGATATTTTGATTGCTTAAATTGAATTTCATTAGGATCGATTAAATTTATTTGACAAAATTTGGTTTCGGTTTCTAATTTAATTGAATTATAATTTTGCGACGCTTGATCATTAATTATAATATTTTGATGATTGTGATGCTTAATCCAGTCAAATAAACCGAATTCACATAGGATTGATGACACTTGTTTGATCAATTTTATAGTAAAATAAGAATATAATCACGAATTAGAAATTAAACTCATTGATAGAATCTGTGATAGGTTTAAAACTCGAATCAGTGGATTAATCGTTTTGCTCATCTTTTAAAACAAAAATCTAAAAAACCCATCTTCGAATATCAACTTTCAATTTGGTTAATATTATTATATCAGAAGTCCTTGCGAAACGGCTCGAGTTATTACCTCTATTTACATTTTATCAATTGTATTTGAGTTGTGTGCAACAACGGATCAGGTGTCGTCTGCCACATCAATCATAGCTCTCCCTATTGCTAAGAATGGTCTCTCCAAGATCAAAGGGATATCATTGTCTTCCTTCATGTATAGTACCACAAAATCCACTGGAAAAATGAACTTATCTACTTTGACCAACACATCTTCCACCATCTCATATGAGTGTTTCAATTAATGATCTGTAAATTGTTACATCAATTGTGTCTCTTTGACTCTTCCAATGCCTAACCTTTTGTATATGGAAAGGGGCATAAGACTCACACTAGCCTCAAGAACACACAGGGCTTTACCAAAAGATCTATCCCCAATAGCGCAAGGAGTAGAGAAGCTTCCAAGATCCTTGAGCTTAGGTGTCAACTTTCTCTGTAGAATAGCACTGCACTTTTTTGTAAGCATCCCTGTTTCACCGCCAATTTTTCTTTTCTTTAATAGAATCTCCTTCATGAACTTGGCATAAGCCAACAAATGCTCTAGTGCTTTTGCAAAAGGAATGTTAATTTGCAATTATTTAAAAACATCAAGAAACTTACTAAATTGTTTTTCAGTTTCTTCCTTTTTTAATCTTTGAGGAAATGGAAGTCGAATTTCTGGTTTTAACACTGTCTCATTTTTTTGCACTAGAGGTTCTTCCTCCTTTTTATGAGCGACGTGCTCCTCAACTGATGTCAGGGTGACCATTTCCTCCTAGTGGGTTGAAGTTGAAGTACTTCCACTCTGTTTGCCCTTAGGTGGTATTTGTTTACTTACGCCGCCACTCCTTGTTGTTATGATATTGACATTATTTTGTGGATTCGGAACTATGTCACTAGACAAATTTCTATGCGCACTTTATGCTAATTGTTGAGCAAGTTGACCAAGTTGGGTCTCTAGATTCTTTATTGAGGCTATGTGATTTTTCTGGATCGCTGTTGACTTTTCAATGAAAGAACTTATGCTTGTTACTAACTTCTCAATAACACTCTCCCAAGCAACTTTTTGAGGTGGATCTTGATTTGCTTGAGCTCCTTGTTGACCTTGAGATCCACCCTGCTGATCTTTCCATAAAATGTTTGGATGATTTCTCCAACCCGGATTATACGTACTAGAGTAAGGATTATTCTACTTCCCGTAGTTACCCACAAAATTCATCTCTTCTAGTGCTTCTGTATCATCTTCATCTGGAACTTCACAAGCTCCATTTTTATGTGCTCCCCCACAAAAGTCACAACCAATATGTTTCATTAATTGGACTGGGGAAGCTTGGGGTTGTATTCTTAGAGTTGTCATTCCTTTCTTTATCTCAGCAACGATAACATCTTCTATCTATTTTGAGAAGTTCTTTCCTTGAACCAACCCAACATCCATAACATTCAATTCCAACATACCACTTTTTGACCCACCACATCTATCATACAACTTCATTTGTTCATTTGATGCCAAGATCTCAATAATTTTTTGTGCTTATGATGCAGTTTTGTAATTTAAAGAACCACTTGTTGCAGCATCCAACATAATTCTAGTGTTATTTTTCAAACCATTACAAAATATTTTCATTTGAGTAGTGTCGTCACAAGCATTATTGGGACATCCTGCTAGTAAACTCTTGAACCTCCTGTAAGTGTCACGAAGAGATTCTCCTTCTTTTGGTTTGTAACCGAAAATCTCTTGCCTTTTTCTAATGAACGTAGCTGCGGGAAGTATTATTCTAAGAACTTATCTTCAAGGTGATCCCATGTGGTGATGCTACCCGATGATAAAGAATTAAACCACTCCTCAATGAAAATAGGAATAGTCTCCACATCTTGCCTTCTTCAGAACAACCATCCACCTTCACTGTTTCACATAGTTCAAGGAAGTTTCTGATATGTCTACTGGCGTCTTCTTTATGTGTACCGACAAAATGAATCTCCTTCAACTCTCGGTATAGAGAGGGACTTATTCAAAACTTGTTGACTGTAAACGGTTGGTTATGAATGGCCAACCGAGCACGATTTCTATTTCGATTCTCATACTCGCCGAGGGTATGTTTAGATGGTGGTGGATCAACCATCTCCACAAATATGAAGAAATCCCCTAAATCCTCTACTTCCACTACTAATTGTCTTTCCCTATGTCACATTTTCTTGATCTGCCTTTCCATTTACTTTCGTAGTTTTTTTATGGCCGATTTCTGGATCAAAGAAAAGTTCAGCTGAAGACTGAGCTTACATACAAGGTTAACAAATTGTGAGTAATGAGCAGTTTTAAAATAAAGAACAATAAATAATTAAGTAAAAATAAAATAGTTTTAAATCATAATTTTTTTTCAAAATCAAAAATAAAATGAAAGCAAATTTTTTATTGCAGAGCAAAAAATTTCAATGAAGTAAATAAATTATAACACAATAGCAATATGGAAAACCCGAACACCAACGCGAAAAACTTGATAGTGTTTCAACAAGTGTATTGAATCGTTGCAAGTAATAATAAAACGGTGGAACCGAATGTCGAACTCACATATTGCGTTTTACTATTGGATTATATTTTATTGTTGAAATTGAACAAAAAGTTCCCGAATTAATTGAAATAATATTTAATATTGAAAACGGTAACAAAATTGATCCTATATAATAAGAAAAATGTCAGCGATGAGTTTCACCTCGAATCGAATCTTGGTATCTAATTTAATCCTAAGTACTGAATTCCTTTATTGAATTATTACTGAATTTTCTTTATTATTCTTGTCCTAATGTCTTAGTGACATAAGCTTTAATTCTAAAGTAACCCCTAATTCCTTAGTGGATTTAAGATTAGAATTAAGCCTTACCGTATAGGAATTCACTTGTTAAACTATTGCCTTTGCAACTAATTTAATTGGTTTCATGACCTCCATCTATCTGTAGACTACAAATCCATCAATTTCTCATCTCAAGCATTCGTAAAATCCACTTCCGTTTCAAAATACAAATCATAGAACATTTTAATGTTGATCAAACAATAAAAATCATTAAGCACAAAGATGAGAAAAATAATTCAATAAACTCATTCATATAACTAGAAATCAAATCTGAAAATTAAGGGTTTCATCTTGTTACACTCATCCCTAATAAATAGGGTTTAGTTACTCATGATAGAGATACAAAAGATAGGGATTAAAGAAGAATTACAAGAAGGATTCATGAATGATTCTTGATAAAACTCCTCCGATGGTGTTAAGAATAACCGTCTTTGAGTTTATCTGCTAGGGCACAAGTTTCCCCACTTCCCAATAGTAAAAAAAGATACCTAAAATGTGAGAAAAACGAGCTTTAATGTGTTCTACTACGTGTCGTGTGTTTTAGGCGTGTCTCAAGCACACCTCAAACATAATTATGATGCAAAAATATTGTGGAAATGCGTCTTGGGGGAGCTTTAAGCGCACATCATCTTCTTTCTGTTGTTTAGTGCAATGATATATAATTTTGAGTCCGAACATGGTTCTCGTGTCTTCATTAAAGTTGTAGATATGGATTGTAGTTTTCATTTGCACTTAGTTTGACTCTAATTGGTCATCTACAACTCGAGATATGTCTAAAATACTCCACATAGATCATGTTGATTTCTATCCAAAATTCAGCACTGCACTAAAACAAAGAAACTTTGTAAAACTACAAAAGAATCTCTACTTAATTAAGGAAATAAGAAGATAAACATTTCATTAAATCAAAGAACTAAAATCAACAAAATATATGAAATAACTCCTTAAATTAACTAATGAATAAAAGATAACTAAGACTAAAAAAGATGAAAAATATGCATATGATGAAGAGTCATCACACATCATCGAAAAGAGAGAGATTGTTGGAACCAAGTAATTTTGAAGAAATAATATTCCTCTGCCTTTGATAAGTGTGACGAGCAAGTAAATGCCTCTGCCTATGATAAACACATCAAGCGTGTGATCGTTAGAATTTAAATTATTATGTATTCTTTGAAATAATCAACGCTTTTGGAAAACGTTAATGCTTTGAATAAGTTAAAACTCATAAAAAGACAAAGAAATTGCATATCCTCTAGTAAACATCCTAAATCAGCTACTTGTCTGATGATCTTAAGACATGCTTTGACCATTGTACCCTATACTTCCCAACTGTTTTAAACAAGATACTATGCATCATTAGACAATTAATTTTTGGAAAGTTTCTATGGTAAATCCATTCCACAAAGATACAATACAAAAATCAAAGAATCAAGCTAATTTATTTCAATTAGAACAATGACCAGAAACCCTAATTGTTCTCTATAAAAGATGTTCCTCCCTCGACAAAGAAAGACACAAGAAACAAGCAAGAATCTACAAGCACATCTGCACTTTTGATCAATATCACTCTATTTCATGCTAGTGCTAAAAAAATCTGAAGTTACAAATTTATAACAATCTCTGTGAGAGATAGTTTAGAAAAACTCAAAAACCTTTTTGTTGTAACCTAGCCCAGTAGTAAAGGTGGAAACACAACAAGGGGGTTTCATTGTGTTTAACTACGTTGGATTATTTTCTCTAATTTATTTAAAACAGGTTCAGGATTGGTGACTTACTTAGAATAAAAGTAGTACTAATCAAGTTAAGTGATTAGAGGCAGAAGTAAAACTAAAATTGCATGATTAAAGTGACACAAGAATTTTACCTTGTGGACAACCAACTTGGTTGCTACATCCAATTCCTTTACCCAGAAGGATTTAATCCACTAATTCAAAAGTTGAATTACATAACATCTGACCCTACAAGCCAATCTTCTCACAACAATTTGACATCTATAGACTTTTTGAGAAAAACAAACACATTGACTCTACAAGGCAAATCTTCTAAACACAACTTGAAAACCTACCAATTGCTTGAGTAACACGAAAGCCACTACCGGGCGGGTTTACAAGAGTTTGGAACAAATTGGGTTGCTTCTAATAGGCTGATTGTAATAAAGACTCTCACACTAGAAAATACTTAGAAAATAATTATTTTTGACAAATGTGTTTCTCTATACCTTAACCTTATGGACTTTAATGAATTAGGAAATCTTTTGCTTATGAGTTCTTTTGTATTCTTCTTCAACTTCGAGTGTCTATTTATAGAATAGGTTAGGATTTCTCATTTGTCCTCGAAAAATCTGAATTATATATTTGCAAAATATTAATGTATCTTCTTGTGAGTATTTCTCTTTTTAAACAATTCTTTATCATATCTTGTATTTTTTATCAACTCTTTTTGTAAATAATTATATCTTCTTGTAAATAAATCTTGATCAAATCTTCTTGTAATTAATTCATATATTCTTGAAGATGAATCTTGATCAAATGTTCTTGTAAATAATTCATATCTTTTTGTGATAAATCTAGATTCAATTTTCTTGTAAACAATTCATATCTTCTTGTAGATAAATCTTGATCAAACCTTCTTGTCAACTTGGTCAAAGATTTTCTTCAGTTATAAATCTAAATTAAATTTTATTTTGTTTGTCTTTAAAAACAAGAATGTTGTTTTATACTCTTGCTTGATTTGAGATGATATGGATTTAGGTTGTTCTTGGATGTTCCCAAGTTTTTGTTTTCGCTTTTCATACTTAATTCTTTTAACTCCAGCTGTTGACTTTCCATAAGAGGCATTTACTTTCTTGTTGGAGCGAGATGTTGTGTTTCATTAATAATTATAGTTAGAGGCATAATTTCACGACTTAGAATTAGTGGTATTTGGCAAATCACCTTGTTGAAACTTCATAGTTAGTGTAACATTAGAGGCAACATTTGGAGTGTGTTGCACTATTTTGATATGAAGATTGTGAGCTTTGAATTTATTATTTGAACATTCTCTTCAGAGTTAATTATACCTTGATGTGAACTCTTTAGAGGCACGTTGAGTTTGTGCACATTAGAGACATGTAAGGGCTTTAGAGGCATGCTTCAAATTCAGTCTTTAGAAAGTCTTAAGAGGCAATCTACAGACTCAATTTTAGAGTCATTTTCTAGACGCAATCTTTAGACCAAGTTATCAAAATCAGTTTTTAGACCTAAACATTAGACCATACTTTAGATTCACACATCAAAGAATATCTTCTTAACCTATTGAGGCATGTTAAATTTAGGGCCATATGTTCATATGAAGACGCATATACTTTGTGCTCCTTTGATCTCATCCTCTTGTCACTATCTCTGGTTACTTCCTCTAGTGACTTTGCTCTGGTCGCTTCCTTTGATTTTCTTCTTTCAATTTTTTGCTTAATTAATGAAGATATTAATTTAAATTTATTGTTCTTATCAAATACTTTTGTTAACATCAAAATTATAAGTGGAAAACCAATGTGGTTCAAACAATCTCCCCTTTTTGATGCTGACAGAACTATATTGTTTAGAATAATTTTTCATTTATTACTTGTCTCCCCTTGGCTTAAGGCTTCCCCTAAGTCCAAGTAACTTTTTCATTATCTCCCCATATTATTGTTCACAAATATCTTTCTCCCCTTTTTGTCCTCAAACAAAAAGACTTGAAAGGGAAACATTGTTTATTTATTTAATTATTTATTTATTTATGTATTTGCCCATTTTTATTTGTTTTTATTAATAGAACATAACATAAAAATAGCTTAATACAAACATAACATAAAACTGATCCTAGTATGAATCTAAACTACTATAAGCTTAGGACAACATCATTGAGGTATAAAGACAAGGTTTATATTTTTCCTAATCAACTTAAATCTATCTTTTGGTAGTAGTTTGGTAAATATGTGAGCCCATTGGTTTTCAATGTCTACAAATTGGATATTTATTACTTCTTTTGAACAAAGTCTCTAATGAAGTGATATTTGATTTTTATGTGTTTGGCTCTACAATGTATAAAGTGTTGTCACAAAATATAGGAATGATAATCTCACGAATCTTGTATTTTTTGAGTTGATGTTTCATCCATTTCAATTGAAAGAAATCAACATATATCTTGAAGTTTCAACTTATCTTGGTATTAAGACAGAGGAAGCCATAAATCATTTGAGATAGATTTTCTATAGAAAACATTCCATATAATTGATTAAACGTATCCTAGTATGAAGACATATGAAGCAGAAGATACGATTATCAAAGAATGTCTCATAATTCTTCTGGCAAGCAGTAGTTTAAGGATGTTCATCAGAGGATGCGCAAGAGCTTTGTCTTCTTTGGAGTGTTGACTTTCATCAAAGCGTTGAATTGGAGCATATATTATAAATCAAAGTCAAACGATCAATTTCTTGATATGATTACTAGAGGCAAACAATCAGTTGCTTGTCAAGATTATTAGATGAAGACGATTGGATGTTTGTTGTATTCATCATAGGAAAACAAAACATAGCATAACTTGTAGTTTCGGAATCACCAAAGGAATATTTCAGAGTGCATTTTCCATATTTAAAATACTGAATAGAGTTAGAATCTTGGTGTTCATTTATCTTAGTCCAATCACCAGAGGATGCAAAATAAGATCATACATACTTCACTTGATTTTGGAATTTCACACTTAACCAGAATGTTAGTGAATTAAACTATTCCCACAAATTGATTTTATTGTCATAAAAAGAAGTAAGGTTCAAAGTTCTTCAAACCAACATGGTTATAACAGTTTGCTATATTTGTTTATGCGTCATCTACATCTATTTGCATCTGCATCATATGCATCATTTACATAATTTTGATGCATATGAATCTAAATGTCTTTTTGCATAGCACCTACATATATGACAAATTCTAGCAATTCACCCTTGTTTTGGAAGGCTTAACACCTTCTAATAACATGGTTTGTTCCATTAGGCTGACCATATTAATAAGAACAATAATTCAAAGGTTTTACATCTTGAAAATTGTGAAATTTTAATCAATAGACTTCATACGAAACCAAAGGCTCAACATCCTAGGAACTATGAAATCTCTTTGCAATGCCTGGTCATATTTTTTCATGATATCTCTAGGCTTGTCTTTATACTTTCCCTTTTTTTTTACCAACATGTGTATAAAAAAAATTATCTTTATGATTTAGAAACTTTTAAAGAATCATTTTTATCCTATTCAGTAGGAAGCCCAAAATATTGATCTATAAGTTTCCTTTTAGAAGATCAAATGATTATTAAGTGAAACAATTTTTTGACCATCATCAAAAAGGGGGAGATTGTTAGTGCAAAAGTGGTTTCAGCTAAAATCATCTAGTTGATGTTTTGATGATAACAACACAAATTTTACAGTGACTCTAAAGAAACTTTCAAAGTTGTGTCTAACTCAAATAAATTGGCTTTCAAACACTCCTATGGTAAATCTGTTAAATTTTTTTTTCGTACACTTTAATTATGTAGGACTTTATATGTAACATACTCCGAATAAAATTTGGAATCCTAGAAATAAACTTTGTGCCAATTTAGACATAACCTAGAACTAATGTAAATCAACCCGATAGTTGCAATAACTGTTTGACCCTTAAGATGTTCTTGACGAGGTATAACAACACTCATGAACCTCAATGGCAGACTTCTAGAAATTTGAAGAAAGGTTCTAACAATGACAACCTGAAGAGGCTAGGCAATATACTCATAGTATGAAGAGGCAAAGTTACTGAATAAAGGCATAGTCTTAGTGTTCGTTTATCTCAATCCAATCATTAGAGAATACATGATAAGATCCTCAAACTTCACTTGATTGGGAACTGCACAAATTGATTTTTTTAACATCAAAATAAGTAAGGTTCATAGTTATTCAAACCAACTTGGTTATAACAGTTTGCTACATTTGTTTGTGCATCATATACATCTATTTGCATCTGAAAAATCTACATTATCTGCATTATTTTGTTGGATATGAATATAATTGTCTTTTTGCATAACACTTACATATATCACAAATAGTTCCATTCAACTTAACATCCTAAGAAGAACAACAATTCTAAGGTTTTGCATCATGAGAAAGGGGTATACTGTTAGTGCAAAAGTTGTTTTATTTACCATCCTCTTGTTAATGTTTTGAGAATAACAAAAACAATCAAATAAGGAACAATTATCCCCTAATTGTATTTGCTAAGTGTGCAAATTAAGTTAGAAGACAAATATTTATATTAATGAAAATCTATTTTAGGGTAGCATAATTAAAAATAATAATCTAAGTGTTTCTAAACCCAAAGAATGTTATTACCTAATAAACAAGTAATGATGTTTACTAATAGAGCAAGTCATAATATAATAATAAGAAGTATTGTGATATGCAGTTTGAGTTGAAGCGTTAGAGGCAAAAAAAATAGAAGTCATTGTTATGGTATAAGCTAGACGTCTGGGGAAAAAAGAAAAGAGAATCTACTAAACAAAGTTCGCAGTGACTCTAAAGAAATTGCTAAAGGTGTGTCTAACTTTAATGAATAGGCTCTCAAGCTCGCGTTTGGTAAATCTGTTAGTACAAGCAACGATCTTAAGGCTCTACCTCTAATAAGTTTGTCAAGAAAAATGATCGATTGTCTCTCATAACTGTGACATTAAATGTATCATATTCCTCTAATTAATGTCAATGCTCTAGAAAGTGAAGAACACATGAAAAGAAAAATATAAACGAAAAATCCTCTCAATAGAGAGTTATTAGAATTGATGTACATCAGTTAACGTTTTTTCATACACTTGAACTGATATCGGACTTGATATGTAGCATACTCTAAATGATATTTTAAATCTTAGAAATATACTTTGGGTCAATTCAGACAGAACCGAGGGTTGGTGTAAATCAGCCAGATAGTGGCAACAACTCTGTCACCCTTAAAAGGTACAACAATGCTCATGAACCTCAATGATTGACTTCTAGATATTTGAAGAAGGGTTCTAATGATGACAATATGGAAAGGCTAGAGAAAATTACTCAAAGCCGGAAGAGGAAAATTAACTAAAAAAAGGCAGAGTCTTTTTGTTCCTTTATCTTAATCCAATCATAAGAGGATATAGCATAAGATCCTATAGACGTCCCTTGATATGGGAATTGCACACTTAACCATAACTTTAGTGAGTTAAATTGCTCGCACAAATTGATTTTGTTAACATCAAAACAAGTAAGAATCGTAGTTCTTCAAACAACTGGGTTGTAATAGATTGCTACATTTGTTTGTGCATCATCTACATCTATTTGCGTCCGCAAAATATGCATCATCTTAATCATTTTGCTGGATATGAATCTAAATGTCTTTTTGCATAACACTTGAATATATGACAATTTCTTGCAATTCAACATTGTTTTGAAAGGCTTAACACCCTCCAAAAACATGGTTTACCCCATTCAGCTTACCATCCTAAAAAGAACAATAAATAAATGTCTTACATCTTGAGAAAGGGGGAGATTTTTAGTGCAAAAGTGGGTTAAGCTACAATCCTCTAGTTGGTGTTATGATGATTACAAAAACAAACAAATTAAGAACAATTATCCCCTATTTTTATTTGTTAAGTGTGTAGATTAAGTTAGAAGACAAATATTTATATGAATGACTATCTACTTTAAGGTAGCATAAAGTAAAAGTAAGTTCAAACTAATAATCTTAGTGTTTATAAACACATAATATTTTCACCTAATAAACAAGTAGTAATGTTTATTAATAGAGCAAGTCATAATATGAAAATAAGAAGTATTGCGTTATGAAGTTCGAGTCTAAACGTTAAAGGCAAAAAAAATACAAGACATCATTATGCTATAACCTAGATCCTCTGATGAATAAAGAAAAGACAATATACTAAACAAAGTTGTGTCTGACTCTATTGAACACGCTCTCAAACGTGTCTCTGGTGAATCAGTTAGTACAAGCAACAATTTAAATTTTTTGCCTCTGATAAGTGTGTCAAGAAAAATGATTGTTTGCCTCTTAAAAGTGTTTCAAGCAAAATGATCATCTAAATTTGATAAGTGTTTTAAGAAAAACAATCGTTTGCCTCTGATATATGTGTCAAGCAAAATAATTTTCTGCCTTTCGTAAATGTGACTAGCATTGTATTGTCTAACTTTGATATAAAGGCGACACTCTAGAGAATCAATGCTCTGAAAAGTCGACGCTCTAAAAGACAACGCTCTGAAGAAGACAAATATGTTTATCCTTTACTCAACATCTTGAATTGTTAATTGTCGAAAAGTCTTTGTGACATGCCTTGATAGTGACATCCTTTGAGATTTGAGATCTTAATTGAATATGTACAAAACCAATTATGAAGATATATATGGATACATCTTAAAGAATGATCTTTCTTAAATGGTGATTGAAGATCTCCAATGGTAACATCTATAGTTGACACTTCTTCTTTGTTTTAAGAAGAAATTCTTAAAAACACCATGAACACAACAAAAGAAAAGTATGAATAAAAAATCCTCTCAATAGAGAGTTATTTGAGTTAATGTAAATCAGTCAAAGTATTTTCTTCAATTGCAACAATTTTCTCTCTCATAGAAGGTACCTAAAGAGGTACAACAACACTCATGTACCTCAGTGACAAGTTGCTAGAAAGTTGGAAAAGAATTTTAACGATGTTAGACGGGAAATGTTAGAGAAGAATACTCAAAGTCGAAAGAGGCAGGGTAAACAATACTTGTATGCTATTATTTAAAATAGTGCATTAAGTCCTCGATTGTTCTGAGGAAAAAATATCTCTATACAGAGTGAACTTGATGTAACAACTGTTATGGTGTCAACTAGTATAAAAATATGTGTTTCCTCTTTCTCTGTTTCTCTTATCTATGTTCTCTATGATTCAAATTCATTGTCTCTAAACCTATTTTTAATTGTATATTGAATGATATGATAAAAAAAAAAACGTATTTTTGATTAAGAAATTGTAGTATCTTTCAAAAATGGAAAAAAACAATTTAAACCCTCGAAGAAACAACAAATAATCTCTTGTTCCTCTATAAAGGTTGATTATAAAGCTCTAGCTCATGCTTCTCAAGAGCTTTGGTGGATTTCATTTTTGTTGCATGACTTGCTGTAGAACTCATTTAAACTCCCTGAACTTTATTGTGACAATCAGAGTACGCTTCACATTGCTATCTATCTCGTGTTTCATGAACATGTTAAGCATTTGGATATCGATTGTCACTTGGTTCGCGAGAAAGTTCAAGCGGGTTTGCTTCGTTTGTTACATGTTGCCTCCCAGAACCAAACTACATGTGTGTTCACTAAGGGATCTCACTCACGAGCTTTCCATGATTTGGTGCTAAACCTTGACATGGTGTGTAGGTGGAAAATACACAAGAAATAGGGGGTTTGAATTGTGTATTTGATTTTTAAAAAATTTATAGATTAATAAATGATTAAATAAAACAAGAAAAATATGAGGCAATAAACAGAGGGAAGAGGGACAATACAATAAGTTGTCTTGGTATATGACCAACCCGATAGCTACGTCTAGTCACTTCACATAGAAGAATTTAATCCATTAATTCAAAACATATTACAACCACTTAACTTTCACCAGATAAGTCTTCTCAACATCCAACTTGAAAACCACAAGTCTTTGAGGATTTACAACCACTATCGGGTCAGGTTACACAAGTGTTTAGTTTCTATTTCTGGATTTACTCTCACTAGATGATGATTGCAAAATTGCTCATAGACTTAACACAACTATAATGATATTACAATTGATTGCTAAATTAAATCTAAGTATTTGATGATGGATTGATATTCTGCTCATATAATTTTTATTCTTGTTGCTTTGCATATAGTTGTGTAGAGTTCCTAAAGTGGTAAGAACCATTTATAGAGGCCAAATATTTGAGCTTTCAAATTGCTTCTTCTTATTCCAACGTTCAAATTATTTAATTCTGGTTAATTCAAATTTCTTATCTTTCTATTACATTAAAGTTCTAATGGCAGAGTCTAAAATTAAGAGTTAGAAGTAATGTGAAATTTTGAGTTAAACCTCAATCATCTTCTAGTGTTGAACTATTGGTCAAACACAACATAGTAGAAACAAAGTCAAATTAGAGTCACATTGCCTCTGAGTTGCTTTGTTTGAGGCAGCTTATTGGAGCATCTTGCACTTGACTTTAGAGTCTTATCTTCATAGGTAAAATCTTGGAAACATATTATTAGAGTCAAATCCATAGACAGAACTACTTCGAGGTAGAGGCATCTCCTTTGGAGACAAGGAATGGAGCATGTTGTTCCTTTCCTCTTATTCGTCCTTTTATTCTATTTCCTCTTAATCCGCTTGCTTCCTCTGATGTACAGTTCAAAAAGCAAAGGCCGCGTGTTATTCTTTTCCTCTGATCTGATTGTTCTTCTGGTGACTTCCTTTGATCACTTCCTCTTGTTATATCCTCTAGTGGTACATCTGATGGTATCCTCTGGTGGACACGCTTTCTCTTATCTTTGGTGCTTTCTCTAGCTTATTTTCTTCACACTCAATTAAATTATTAGGACATTAAATTGCTCTCACAAAATACCTTTTATTTTCATCTAAACAAAGTAAGGAATTGTTCTTCAACCATTGTAATTTTAACATGGTAGATATCTACCACCGTCCGACTTGTTATGCACATACATAATAGATAGTTAGAAGCTCACCATATAAAAATTGTTTTGTAGTCATTTCTATACAAATTAATTAATGTTGTTTTACACCAAGTCGATGATTCAATATGTTCATATGTGATGCTTTAAACCTACCTATCATTATTGTAATTAAGATTAAACTACATTCGAAAAAACTATAAAAAAAGACAAGAAGATATAAAAATTTCAGCTACATTTATTTTACAACACACTCACTTAATTAACAAACAACTTCTAGAAAAAAGTAGACAAATATATTTAAAGTTTAAGCAGTGGGAAACAAGTGGGGTTAAGAAAACTATTCCGGGTTGGTTGGGGAGGGACAAAGATAATACGTCTTTGATCTTGCTGGCTAAAGAAGTCGCAATTCCCTGAAATTTAGCGACGTGCAAAGATATTGCTTCGATTTAAAGATTCAATTAAGAACTAGCGTTGAGAAGACAAGACCGATAAGATATATCGCCCAAAAGAAAAAGGCTTGCATCAAAATAAAGTACCATTCAATTTGTCTCAATTTGTTAAAATTAAGCAAAACTACTCTAGTATAGTCCTGTAATTTAATTTCAAATAAAGATTAATAATTTATTATTTATTTGATTTTTTTTTTCGTTTTAAAATATTAATAATATTATCATTTTCTATATAAACTCAAAATTTATCACGATTTTAAAAAAACTCAGATCATGTTCATATAAAATTCAAATAAACTTAAATCATTGCCTCTAATAACAACAAGATAAGACCTTATGTTTCATTCATTCTCTAAAACAAATACTTAAATTATTATTATTTTGGATTTTGATATAATGGTTATTATTATTATTTTTAGATTTGGATTTTTAGTTTTAAGGTTTGTTGAGAGCTCATGTATGTATTGAAAGAAAGAGAGAAGGGTAAGGTGATTTTTGATCGATTGATTTGTTGATTGGTAAACGAAGGTGTTAAAGATATAATGGTTATTTATCAATTTGAGAATTTATAGCTTTAATCTTCAAATGTAAATTTTTTATTTCGAGTATTGATTTTTAGTAATTTTTTTATTAGTGTAGGATATATTAATCTTTGATTTTAGTGATTAAGTGATAATAAAAAAAAACACTACAACATTTTTGTCTTACTACAACGAATAAAAATTGTTGTTTAATGTAAAAAATTGTTATCGTATGTGGGGAACCAATGCATTGTTTTTGCCTTGTGCAACGGCTTTTTTTTTTTGGAAGTAACAATGTTTTATGAAAAACCGTATTAGTAGCTCTAACAAAACGGTTTTTCAAATTTACAACGACAATGATTTTGTATTTTTGCCAAATTAAAATGGTTCTTGTTAGGTCTTTTTTCAATTAAGGTTCGATTAAAACCGTTGCTAAAAATAAATTTTGTTTTTTGAAAAATACTATATTAAGTTATTGTATTTTAGAAAAATAATTTTAGTAAAACATTATTATTGTAATATACTATAATAAATTTAAAATATAACAATTGCAATAGTATAAAATTAATGTAATACTATATATATATATATATATATATATATATATATATATATATAT